>JALIGW010000002.1:232788899-232881399 GCA_023053685.1 Diadophis punctatus similis
CAAGTGAACGCTGTCTTGAGTTTTCTTTTCTCAGGCTTTCCACTTTCCAAAAAATTATGTTGCTGTTTCATCTCCCTTAACATTTCCTCCCTTTTGCGCTCATCTCTTCATTCTTTACACATTCTTACTATCACAAAAAATATATGGCAAAAGATATATATGAACAAGATAACTATAACACCGCCCTGAGTCCTCAGGAAGTAGGGCTGCATATAAGAACTCTAAATAAATAAATAAATAAAATAAAACAATATGTATGATAAACTTTACATATTGGTAACATGATTGCATAGATCGTCCCAAAATTATCATTGACTCCTAGCGGTTACATGGGCATCTTGGGGGGGGGGGAGTCAATTAATAGTCTTCCAGCTAAGTACCAGCAACAACCAAGTCTTAGTTTTGGAATTCAGTCAAAATCCACTTGCTGTGGCCATCCAGGCCATTATATATACTGGCATTGTGTACATAACAGCTGTAGTTGAAGATTCCTCACTGGACAGGGAATTGGACTAGATCCCATCCAATTCTTACATTTTATCATTCTAAATCCCTTCATATGTTGACAATACGGAGTTTGTACCACCCAAGCATCGAGTGATAACCACCTGTACAACTCTCCTTGTACACCTTTAAGGTGGTCTAATTTCCTCCCTCTCGCTGTCATTTCTCACAATTGGAATAACCATTAGAATCCTTGAAAGCTAAACCTCAAGAAAGTGGTATGGCAATGGAGTGTGAGAAACAGACAATAAGCCTATTGGACTACCAGAACCCATAGGTCTCAGAAGGATAGCAGGCCCTAAAAAAACTACATGAACCAAAGTTTTAGATAGAAAGATTTCAAAGTGTATCAGAACTATTTGTAATCCTGCTGAGCTGTTGCTGTGAAATGTGATTTTGCAAAGTATGTAGTTTTGAAATATATTTGGAATCAGAACGTTGAAACTGTGAGAAATAGGGAACTGAAAGTAGCTGATGGATAGAGGTTTGAGATGTACACGGGTATATGTGGAGACTGTCAGTAAAAGAAAGAACAAGGAAGTAAGTTGTGAAATGTGTGCAGAAAAGTATAAAAAGAATGTATTAGGATGAGTTCAGGGCCACTGGCCATAGCCAATCCTTGCTGGACTCAGCTGTGTTAGTGGACCTCATTGCAATGGGTTATTAATGTACGTAAGTAATGTTATGATGGCTGTTCATGTTCCAAATTGCTCATAAAATAAACCTCTGAATCTTAAAGTAAGAATTATTGTGTTGCTGTGTTCTGTTTCTTTTACTGGAATATTTTTACGACAGGAGATAGAGTCTAATGCTCATGGATGCCTTCAGATGTGTATTTGTCACATGTTTTATTATAAATCCTGTATGGGTCAAATCCTGTCTCGCTCACCTGTCATGGGAAAACTCATCACGTCTGACCTATGGGTTATGCATAAGCATAGTCAGTTGTTAGGCATGACTCAGAGATATTTGCTTAGCAGATTCCTTAATGCCTTCAACAACCACAGAGCTTCAGGGCAAAAGTTGGGATACATTCAAAGATGTAGCTGCCTTGAAAATAGCCCGTGTTGAAACGTATAGCAGAAAGATCAGTATAGGAAACATTTTGCATTTTGTCATAAACTGTTTTATGATAATTGCTGTGTCATAAACGGTTTTACAAAATTTGCCAGATTTCAATTCCACAGGAGTTATGGGCCCAAGATTTTGGATATATTCTGTAGTTTAGCCCATTTGAGGTACCTTGGTTCAAAAATTGTTGCCCTGTAATGCACCTTTTTTTGCTCAGTTAAAGGTTACAGGAATGAGAGTTTTAGTAGTATACACGGTGTGCCCAATTATTAGGCAAGTGAGTATTTTGACCATATCATTTTTATGCATATTTCCACCTCCAAGCTGTATAAACTTGAATGCTTAGTGGATATAAGCATATCAGGTGATGTGTGTTTGTGTAATGAGGGAGGGTATGCCCTGAGGAGATCAACACCCTATTATCAAGGTGTGCATAATTATTAGGCAGCTTCTTTTCCTCAGACAAAATGGGCCAAAAAAGAGATTTATCTGTCTCTGAAAAGTCAAACATTGTAAAAAGTCTTTCAGATGGATCTTGAAATTGCTAAGATATTGGGGCATGATCACAGAACTATCAAATGTTTTGTTGCAAATAGTCAACAGGGTCGCAAGAAAAGACACACATTAACTGCTAAAGATTTGAGAAGAATCAAACGTGAAACTACCAGGAATCCATTATCCTCCAGTGCTGTCATATTCCAGAACTGCAACCTACCTGGAGTGCCCAGAAGTACAAGGTGTTCAGTGCTCAGAGACATGGCCAAGGTAAGGAAGGCTGAAACCTGATCACCACTGAACAAGATATATAAGTTGAAACGACAAGACTGGGCCAAGAAATATCTGAAGGCAGATTTTTCAAAGGTTTTATGGATTGATGAGATGAGAGTGACCCTTCTTGATGGAACAGATGGATGGGCCCATGACTGGATCAGTAACGGGCACAGAGCTCCACTTCGACTCAGACGCTAACAAGGTGGAGGTGGGATACTAATATGGGCTGCTATTATTAAAGATGAGCTAGTTGGACCTTTTGAAGAATGGACTCAAAATCAACTCCCAAACCTACTGACACTTTCTTCAAGCAGTGGTCCAGGAAAAAGTCTGCATCTTTCAAGAAAATCATGATTTTTATGTAGGACAATGCTCCATCGCATTCATCGAAGTACTCCACTGCGTGGCTAGCCAGTAAAGGCCTTAAAGATGAGAGAAGAATGACATGGCCGCCTTCCTCACCTGACCTAAACCCTATTGAGAACTTGTGGGCCCTTCTTAAACAGGAGATTTACGGTGAAGGAAAACAGCACCCCTCTCTGAACAGTGACTGGGAGGCTGCGGTTGTTGCTGCACAAAAAGTTGATCGTCAACAGAGCAAGAAACTGACAAGACTCCATAAATGGAAGGCTTATGACTGTTATTGAAAAGAAGGGAGGGTATATTGGTCACTGATTTTTTTTTTGAAACGTCAGAAATGTTTATTTGTACATTTTATTGTTCTCACTTTAAGAGATAAATAAACGTGTTGAGATGGACATTTTCGTTTTTCAATTAGTTGCATAATAATTCTGCACACTAATAGTTGCCCAATAATTGTGCGCACATATTCTCCTAAGAAAGTCAAAACCTCACTTTTACTTTCTTAAATATTCAGGTTTGAGGTTTATTAACATTTTGGATTGACCGAGAACACTGTAGTTGTTCAATAATAAAATTAACCCTCCAAAATACAACTTACCTAATAATTGTGCACACAGTGTATGTATAGATCAGTGTTACTCAAACTTGGCAGCTTTAAGATGAGTGGATTTCAGTTGAAGTCCACCCAAGGGTGGGTTCTAACTTACCTCGCTGCCGTTTCGCTTTCTCCCGCACGCGTGCATGTGCAGTGGCAAAAAATCCAATTTTTTTTAAAAGGCCGAAAACAAGATGGCGACCGCATGCACAATGCCGAAAACTCAGCTTCTGCGCATGTGCAGAAGGAAAAAAAAAACCCAAAAAAATCCCCCCCAAAAAAAAATAAAAAAAAAAATTCAAAAAAAAATTCAAAAAAAAAAAAAGATGGCGGCCCCCACCGACCGGCACGAACCGAACCAGTTCCGTGACATCATCATGACATCACCAGCGGTTTGCTACCGGTTTGGGCGAACTGGTCCGAACCGGGAGGAACCCACTTCTGAGTCCACCCATCTTAAAGCTGCCAAGGTTGAGAAACACGGTTATAGATGGTTGAATATTGTCTTCTGAATCACAAGCAATGTACTTCAAATTACCAGATGCTGACAATGGAAGAAACCAATCGATCTGGCTGGCCCTTGTATGGCACAGAATGCTAGACTAGATGAAGTTCCAACCTGATTTATCTGGATACCTTTAAAGTTATGAAGGATCAAGCATGTAGGATTTTTTTTTTCATTTACAAGTTTATTTTACATTATAGGGATGTATTTTTTATTGGTCTCCCATCCAAGTTGGCATAGTTTTTCCAAGATCAGCGAAGGTGGACTGCTTTAATATAACTTATTTACCTAAAAATGTGCATTTTTCCACCACTGGAAATGTAACATGTTAAATTGAAGGAAAAAAAAGAAAAACCAATAAATTAATGGAAAACTGAATGTTTAATTGATTTCTCTCAAAGGAATACGATATAATGCAGAGTTATTATTAATAGAGTTTTCCTTGTAGAACATTTCCCAAAGTGATGCTAAGATACAAAATTAGGTGGTGATACTTTTCGTATACGTCTATGTTTTTTGACTGAAGTTCCCTTTTGGATATTTTGTAGAATTTTAAAAATATAGAAAGGAAATAAGGAAATAAAATCTTATTTTTGTAAAAAAAAAAAAGACATTGCTCCTTATTGTAATAGTTGGCTGCAGCATCAGTTAGAATATACGGATCCCTTATGAAGCAAACGTGATGGTCTTCATTAGAGACATGGCAGATATTCCTCCCGGTCTCTGCTGCAGAGGGAGATTTATGTTCCAATTTGTGCCAGAGACTCACACAAGCCAAATATCACATTCAAGAGAGACCTGCTCTTGAATACTTAAAGGAAACTTAGCAATGCATTGCTCTGTGTTCCCCTCTCATGATCTGCAGAAATGAAAATGTTGGAAGTTGCGCTAGCAAAACATAGGAAGTGCTGACTAGAAAAAAAATACTGTTTTCATCCTGTATATAATTCGAGGAAGACGACCAGGAGACTGCCTAGTACAGAGGTTCCCAACCTTCCTAATGCCGTGATCCGCGCCCCGCCCCTGCGCCCCCACCGCGCCCCACCCTGCCGCCACCATTTGGGTTCTTTTACCCTCTGCGCATGCGCAAAGCGTTATGTGCATGCGCAGAGGGTAAAAGAACCCAGATGGCGGCGTCCGGGCAAAGTCTCCAGATCCGGGCGAGGTCTCTGCTCGCTTCGCGTGTTGCCTCTGGGAGTTTTTCGAGCTCCATCGCGAAAGGCGTGCACGACTTCGGCGGGGCTGGGACAGGCGGCTGCCCGGAGAGACCATCCCCTTTGCAGAATCTCTCCCATCTACCTGTAGCGTTTGGGGCGAAGGGGTTGGCTCTCTCCGGGCAGCCGCCTGTCCCGGCCCTGCCGAAGTCGCGCACGCCTTTCACAGAGTCTCTCCCGTATACCTGTAGCATTCGGGGCGAAGGGGATGGCTCTCTCCGGGCAGCTGCCTGTCCCGGCCCCGCCGAAGTCGTGCATGCCTTTCACGACGGGGCTCGAAAAGCTCCCAGAGGCAACATGCGAAGCGAGCGGAGACCTCGCCCGGATCTGGAGACTTTGTCCGGCGCCGCCATTTGGGTTCTTTTACCCTCTGCGCATGCGCAGAGGGTAAAAGAACCCAAATGGCGGCGGGGTGGGTTGTGGGCTGCGGGTTGTGGGGCGCAATATGGCCAGGCTTGTGGCAGTGGGGGGGAGCTGAGGATGCCAGGGCGACCCCTGGGAAATGGTCATTTGACCCCCAAAGGGGTCGCGATCACCAGGTTGGGAACCGCTGGCCTAGTAAAAGCTAAGACCAGTGGTGGGTTGCTGCCGGTTCGGACCGGTTCGCCTGGGCCGGTGGCAGAAATTTCCACCCACTCGCCAAACTGGCAGCAATGGCCAGCTGTCCACGCCCCTGAACCGGTTCCCCCGTCGCTGCGGTTGGCAAAAAACCCCACCTCTTTGCATGCGCAGAAAGTCATTTGCGCGACGTGACGGGGCGATGCGCACTTCCGTCGCGATGCAAACTGGTAGGGAAGGTAAGTGGAACCCACCCCTGGCTAAGACCAAAAGCACCCTGTGACGTTGAGTGCATTTGCTTTGATCTTATAAGTAAAGGTATTCGGTTTAGTCTGAAGGAAGGAACCTGGCCTCCGTTTTCACAAAATCTCTCTTTCATTGCTCCAGGGGTGAAGAAAAGCATCATTAAAAAGTTTAGAAATGAAATTAAAAGTCAACATGATGTATCTCAACTAACTATTGTACCAATAATGAGATGCTCTGTGCAAAATAATAATAATAATAATACTACAAGAAATGCTGTTAAATACATTGCCACAAACAGTACATTACAGGTTCCGTATTCTGGTCTAACAGCATTTTGCAGAAGATAATCCAACAAAAAGGATTGTTTTGCTCGATACCATATCAGAAGAGATGTTCTTGCTTGGCTTTCAGCTGGCTTAAGAAAGCACCTCTTCCTGGACGGGAGCAACGGTTAGGGATACTTCTTAAGCGTGTGGCTGGAACCCGCAGTTGCCTCTTTGTCTGGCCTTTCAGCACACGGGATGTGTTGACGTGCGTTCAGAAAAGCTTTGTCTCTCTGAAGAAAGCCCAGCTTCTGCATTGCTTCATCCCGCATAGATCTTTGAGTATTGGACAAAAGTCGCAGGGTGTCCTTTGCCGGTTGCTTGGCAGGAGCAGAGCTGTCGAGGTGGTGCAGGAAACGTGAGCGGAGTTCCTGAACGTTGACTCCTGACTTCAGTATGGTGTCAAACTTCCTTAAGTGGGTGGGGTGAGAGTTGGCTGATCTAGGAGGAAGTTTGGCTCCAGGACAATAAAGATCAGACCACCTCCGCAAAGTGACTTCATCGGACTCCTCTGAAAGGGACTTGATCATTTTACTTTTAGCAACTGCTGGGCAGGGATCCTTTTTCACCGGGGCATCTTCCTTAAATTTACTTTGTTGCTGCATGCTGCAGATGACATGATGCTGACATTGGTCCTGAGAACCTGTACATGCAATTGACATAGGGTCAGATTATTAAAAGTACAAAAAAAAGGGGGGGGGGCTATAGGAAACAGAGAGACAGAAAGTTGTTTTTAAATTGTTCTATCTAGTCATGGAAGATCACTCACGTGTTTTGAAATTAAAGAAATCCTGGACTCTAGGAAACATAGGGGTAAATTACAATATTTGGTAGCCTGGAAGCACTTCCCTTCCTCGCATTCTGAATGGGTGAATGAATGTGATATCAGAGCCCTTAGAGCAATTCACTTATTCCACTCCAAATATCCTGATAAATTGTGAGTGTATATCCCTTATTCTATTTACACTATGCTGTTTTCGTTTGTTGTTATGTCTTTATTTTTCCCCTAGGACTAACATCCCTGTTGCAGGAGGGCCGAATGTCAGCCTCCACACTGCCTGCTTGCTTCGGCTGCCATAGAAACGGGGGGTGGAGGGAAGGTTAGGTATTAAAATAAAATAAAATAAAATAAATTTGGGAGGGGGTGGTGGAACCTGCGCTGGAGATGTCTCTTCTTATGTTTGATTAGGGGCCTAGGGAGGAAAGTTCTCATCACGTACTGCCAGGCTACATGGACGTGTTTGCAGCTTGCTCAAGGTCAACGGTTTCGACGGACCAGATCAGTGGTGGGTTCCTACCAGTGCGGTCCACTCTATAGCACCGGTAGCGGCCCACTGGTGATGTCACAGTACCGGTGCGGTCGGTTGCCGGTGCCCGGGCGCCGCCATTTTTAAAAAAAATTATTTTTTTTTAAATTTTCTTCTGCGAATGCCCAGAAGCCGAGCTTCCGGCACTGCTCATGCGCTGCCTTCCTACACCACAGTGAGTCCAAGCAGGGGAGGATGGCTGAGGGAGCGCGTGAGACGCTGAAAGAACGGATGGCAGGAGCTATCTACATTCCCCTCCCTTCAGCAGTCCGAGAAGCCACGAATGTGCGGTGATGATCCCAGGCATTTTTGCACATTCGAGGCTTCTCGAGCTGCTGAGGGGAGGGGGAATGGGCGGCAGGACCTATCTCAGTTCCCCTCCCTTCAGCAGTCCGAGAAGCCATGCCCACCCGGTCACATGGCTGGCAAGCCACACCCACAAAATAAGCCACGCCCACAGAGTGGTAGTAAAAAAATTAGGAACCCACTCCTGGACCAGATGTGGAAGCCCAAACAGCCGGTGTACCCACCTGACATCTTGGGACATTGGGATTGGATGATTTGCCCAGGGGGGTTATGAGGGGAGGGGTTTTGGATCCTTTGTATATACATTTACGCGCCTGTTGCCTCAAATCTTGCTTTCATTTTGTCGCTATCAGTTCTCATCTAGTAAAAGTACTCTTCTCTATCAACATGGAGTTGGGGTCTTTCTTTCCTGGACTTTGAATGGAAGCACACCTGACATTACATGGCAACTGGAGTGGTTGCCATGTAGTTCTTCTGACATCACGTTCATCAGTAAACAGAGGCAGAATGGGGGCAGAAAGCAGAAAGGTAATACTGATTGGAAATATGTAGCTACTGATTTTGTTTACCATAGAGAGGAGTACAAATAGTTCCACTTACAACATAATCGAGTGCTATTTTGGTCGTAAGTTGTGGTGGGCACCATATGACCATGACTGATTTTACAACCTTTTTTGCAGAAGTTGTTAAACAAACACCATGGTCGTTAAACAAAGCCATTCTTAGCTATGGAGCATTTTTTTTGCCAGAAACTGGAAAAACATCAGATTCTGGAGGGGGCGAGAAGGTCATATACAGTAAATCACAGTTACTTGGGCTGTGGAATGCTCTAAATGGCCATTAAAAAGGTAAAGGTTCCCCTCGCACATATGTGCTAGTCGTTCCTGACTCTAGGGGGCGGTGCTCATCTCCGTTTCAAAGCCGAAGAGCCAGCACTGTCCAAAGATGTCTCCGTGGTCATGTGGCCAGCATGACTAAATGGCCATAAATGAGTGCTAATTGCCAACTGCCCAAAATGTGGCCGTGTGACCATGGTGGAGGCCTGGATGTTGGAACTTTTGAATCCAGATCATAAGTGACTTTCTTAAGAAGCGTCATAATTTTGAACGGTCGCTAAGTGACTAGTCGTAAGTCAAGGAATACTTGTACATGTGAACACACCCTGCAAGGCTGTACGAATGAAAAGTGACTACTACAGTCTAAATGCTGGGAAAATCCGCCACAGAATGACAAGAATAACGCTGACATGGAAAGGTAGTGTATTATCTCTTTTCGTTGGATAAAAGGTAGAAAAGGAGGAAGGTAGTTGTGCTGATTGAAACAAAGTTGGCCAAATCATATTTGGGGAAAGGCCAAGTTTGATATTCAAAGGCTTACTCCCCCAGCCAATTGGCTGGTTCAGGGGTAGGAAAAGTTGGCTCTTCTATGACTCGTGGACTTCAACTCCCAGACTTTCTGAGCCAATCATGCTAGCTCAGGAATTCTGGGAGTTGAAGTCCACGAGTCATAGAAGAGCCAACTTTGCCTACCCCTGGGCCGCTAGTTGATTGTGCCCAGGGATCCATGTAAACAAACTACCGGTACTATATAACTTTACCTAGAGATCCTTCCATTTTCTCATGACTCCACTCATCGTCTTCTGAGATTTCCTTATCCAAATTGTTGATTGTCTGAATCAAGAACTCCAGACATTCTTTCTCCTCTGGATTCAGTTCAGAAGGGAAATCTTCATCCTCTTTTGAGAACCCTTCAGAATTAAGTCCCGGAATCAACTAATGGCAAAATTAGAAAAATTTAATATAAAAAGCCTTCTCGAAGGTCACCTCTCACGTATCTGGCTAGTTGCAAGATTATGTATGATGTATCACCTGTACAATTCTGATCTTCTAGATATAGTTATAGCTCAGCATCTGAGTATCTTTCCTAAGGGCTTCATGGCTATTCTACCGAGCATATGCCTTGACTTAGAATAGAATAGAATAACAGAGTTGGAAGGGACCTTGGAGGTCTTCTAGTCCAACCCACTGCTTAGGCAGGAAACCCTACACCACTTCAGACAAATGGTTATCCAACATCTTCTTAAAAACTTCCAGTGTTGGGGCATTCACAACTTCTGGAGGAAAGCTGTTCCACTGATTAATTGTTCAAATTGACTTGATGTAATGGGAAGAAGGAATAACCCTGAGGAACAGGAGGAAGAGCTGCTACCAAGATAGCAGTCAGGCTAAAAGAAATTTAAATCCATACCAGAACTGTAATTCGAGAAAGCTTCTCAGATAAGACCTTTCTAATTCTCAAGAAGATAAAGGGAGGAGGTGCATCCAGACTTGCAAGACTCTGTTACTACAATCTTATAATGAAAATAGCATTAGTCTGCATGACGTGGGTTTCCTAGTCTGGTCTACCTCAAAGGGCTGAGAATTACCGTATTTTTCAGAGTATAAGACACACCTTTTTCCTCCCTAAAAGTGACTGAAAATTTGGGTGCGTCTTATACTTCAAATGTAGCTTTTTTTTCTAGCCCTAACCAGGTGCTAACGATCTTCCCAGCTCTTACTGGCTTGCAGGCTTTTTCATTGTTACTCTCTCAGAAGAATGTTTTTCCACCCCTAAGTCTTTGCAGGGTTTTTTTCATTGCTCTACTTGTTCCGAATAAGTTTTTTTCTAGCCCTAACCAGGTGCTAACGATCTTCCCAGCTCTTACTGGCTTGCAGGCTCTTTCATTGTTACTCTCTCCGAAGAAGGTTTTTTTAAGTCCTAACCAGGGATAAAATAATGTGCTGAAGCTGATCAGACTAAGGACGCTAGCCAGATGAATACCTGGTAGGCAGATTTTCCCCCCCTATTTTCCTCCCCAAAAACTAAGGTGCGTCTTATACTCCGGTGCGTCTTATACTCTGAAAAATACGGTAGTGGTTAATTCCTTGTTTGATAATTGATCCTAAACAGCAGAAGCTATTCACCACTTGAATGTCTTCATTGTCAATTCAAAGACTGGTTGATATACCTGTTGTCATTAGCATGGTCTTCTTTCAGACTGAGCAGAGATGGGATCCATGCATACAGCCTGACTCCCTACTTTCCCTAGTCTGACATGTTCAGCTGGTGGTCTGAAGGGGAGGTCTCTTTGCATTGATTTGAATATAAGCTCTTCAGACAATCTAATAGCCTAATAAAGGAAGGTCTTTGATTTTGTGAATAATATACTTAAAGAAAATGCAAGTAGATCTCTTGTTTAAGAGTGGGAAGGGAGAGAGTGAGGCTATAGCTTACATCCCATTCTCTAGGTTGAGCCTAGAGCAGTGATGGCGAACCTATGGCACGGGTGCCACAGGTGGCACGCGGAGCCATATCTGTCGGCACGCGAGCCGTTGCCCTAGCTCAGCTCCAGCGCGCATGTGTGTGCCCACCAGCTGATTTTTGACTCACACGAAGGCTCTGGGAGGGCAATTTTGGCCTCCGGAGGGCCTCCGGGGTGGCAAGGGGGAGCGTTTTTACCCTCTCCAAGCTCCAAGAAAGCCTCTGGAGCCTGGGGAGGGCAAAAAACGGGCCTACTGGGCCCACTGGAAGTCGGGAAATGGGGGAGTGGGGGGGTCATGCATGCCTGCGCAGGGGAGTGGGGCGAGTGGGGGGCTTTAAATTATGGGTGTGGGCACGCACGCACGCACGATAGCACGCGCACACACTATTTCAGCACCCGAGGAAAAAAAGGTTCGCCATCACTGGCCTAGAGGTTGAGCTGGTTGAGTCTCCAAGCCAGGGTTGAAATTCAAATTTTCCCTCCTACCAGTTCGGTGGGCGTGGCTTGGTGGGCATGGCAGGGGAAGGATACTGCAAAATCTCCATTCCCACCACACTCTGGGGCCAGTCAGAGGGGGTATTTGCTGGTTCTCCGAACTACTCAGAATTTCCGCTACCGGTTCTCTAGAACCTGTCAGAACCTTCTGAATTTCAGCCCTGCTCCAAGCATTCAGTTGAATGCTTCAATAGGGTTTGACTTCTACTTCCTCACATTCGCTACTGCAGCCTTGAATACCATCCTGTGCAATGGTGGGATTCAATTTTTTTTTACTACCAATTCTGTGGGTGTGGCTTGGTGGGCGTGGCTTGGTGGGTGTGGTGGGGGAAGGATACTGTAAAATCTCCATTCCCTCCCGATCAGCTGGGACTCGGGAGGCAGGGAATAGATGGGGGCGGGGCCAGTCAGAGGTGGTATTTACTGGTTCTCCAAACGACTCAAAATTTCCGCTACCCGTTCTCCAGAACTGGTCAGAACCTGCTGAATCCCACCTCTGATCCTGTGCCTTCACCTCAGCCTCTGTCCCTCAGCCAGAAGAAATCACTTGGCTGCTGTCCTTTCCTTCAGAGACCTTATCACTGGTCATTTGAGCTTTATGCCCTTTCTGTGTGGTAATAACTGGACATGTGCAAACTAAGTACTGTGGACTAGCAGAACAAACTTCAAACTCACTGTGCAAGGACAGGACAGTGAAGAACTGCGTCAGGAATGTACATGACAAATTACATGCCTATTAGATTGCACACCAGAGAACACAAAATAGGACCCCAGAAAACACTCCCTACTCCAAGCAGTGTTGTAACAATTATAATTAAAATAATTATACCATAATAATTGTAATAACGGACAGTTGGTTTTTATATAACTAGATATCAGTATGACTACTTAGTGATTTCTTCCCTCATAGGAGAACTCTGGAAAACCTCTTTTGTGTCAACATAGCATTCCCCAATGGACTGATTAACTGCTTTATATAAAAATAAATAGCCATCACTTTGGTGCGCTCTGCATCTATTCCACACCATACATATAATTATCTCTGATTACCAATTTTTCATTGGGGAAAAAAGCCAGTTATTAGAGATCAGATACCTGCACTTATTTATAAAAATAACTAAAGTCAGGATCTAAATTATATAT
This sequence comes from Diadophis punctatus similis, assembly GCA_023053685.1. Lineage (NCBI taxonomy): Eukaryota > Metazoa > Chordata > Lepidosauria > Squamata > Dipsadidae > Diadophis > Diadophis punctatus. The sequence goes on from JALIGW010000002.1 coordinate 232,801,602, forward strand.
ATGTATATATATATATATATATATATATATATATATATATATATATATATAGCCATTTATCAGCAAAAAATCATATATATATATATATATATATATATATATATATATATATATATATATATATATATATATATATATATATATATATATATATATATATATATATATATATATATTCTGTCGTGTTATCCTGGTGTGCCCAAATATGGGAGAGAAAGCATCACAGCTTCCTTTTTGCCTTTCAGCCCCTCACTGGGACCATCCAGGCTGTTTTTTATATAGCCGACACACTAATCTATATGTGTAGGATTTTTGCTGATAAATGAAAATAAAGGGAGACTAGTCTCCCTTTATTTTCATTTATCAGCAAAAATCCTACACATACATACATACATACATACATACATACATACATATATAAATTTATATAATATATAAATTATATAAATATTATATTTATATTATTATTTATATATATATATGCTTTCTGTCTGCTTCCTTCTAAATACTTCAGAACTGCCATTCCCAGAATTCTTTGACTGGCAGCCTCAACACATTTCGAAGTTGCCAGTTTGGTGTAGTGGTGAAGGCACCAGGCTAAAAACAAGAAGACCATGAATTCTAATTCTATTTTAGGCAAAAGCCAGTTGGGTGACCTCAGCCTTCGGAAAAAAGCTAAAGGCAAACCACTTCTAAAAATCTTGCCAAGAAAACTGCCTGGACTTATCCAGGCCATCACCAGGAATTAATGCTGATTCTAAAAGCGCATACACACACCCACGCACACACCCACACCAAAAAGTGACCATTTAGTCTAAACACAACTATCCCATGGAAATACTTAACTACACATAATCACATCTGTATTTATTGACCATCAACTTTGCAGCATCAACTTTCATCTGAGATACAGGTAGCCCTCAACTTACAACCACAATTGAGTCCAAAATTTATCTTGCTAAGTGAGAAATGTGTTAAGTGAGTTTTATCCCATTTTACGACTTTTCTCGCCACAGTTTTTAAGTGAATCACTGCAGATGTTAAATTAGTAATGTGGTTGCTAAGTGAATCTGGTTTCCCCATTGACTTTGCTTGTCCAAAGGTCGCAAAAGGGGATCACATGACTCCAGGACATTGCAACCATTATAAATATGAGTCAGTTGTCAAGCATCCGAGGGTGTATCACATGACCATGGAGATGCTGCAATGGTCATAAGTGTGAAAAATGGTCATAAGTCACTTTTTCAGTGCTGTTATAACTTTGACAGTCACTAAACTAAATGTTGTAAGTTGAGGACTATCTGTAATTAAAGATCTCATGAATCTGCTTTATTCCACGTTAGACCATTAGTCAGACTAGATATCATTGGATCGCTGATTGACAGGGATCTTTCCAGAGGTATCCATAGCTTCTTTTAGCCGGCGATGCTAGGAAATAAAGGTGAGGCTTTTTGCATGCAAGGGCAGATACTGTGCTACAGAGGTATGGTCCTTTTGGAAAGGCTATGGATACACCGTGGACTCTTACCCCACTCTTTGGTACAATATCTCAGCTCATTGAAGTAGACTGGAAATCTGGTGATGTAGCTCTGAATCTAATATAAAGTTCCTCTAGCACAGGGGTGTCAAACTGGATTTCTTCGAGGACCGGATCAGCATTGTAGTTCTCCGCGGGCCCCAGCACAGCCCGCAAGGGGGGGAGCGCGGGGGGGGGGTATGGGACAGACGCCTCCTGCATTTTACTGGCCAAAATGGGGTATGGGCGGGGGCGCACACGGCCTCCGAGCAACCCGTTTTCAGCCTCCCCGGCCTCCAGCAGCACTCTGCCGGCCAAAAACAAGCTGCTTGGAGGCCTTCTGAGGCCTCCGCGTGGCCCGTTTTTTGCCAGCAGAGTGCTGCAAACAGGCCGGGCAGGCTGAAAACCGGCTGCGTGGGGGCTGCATGCAGCCCGTTTTGGCTCCCAGAGGCACCGCAGGCCCTGATATTTCCAGGCCAGCCCCGCTGGTCGGATTTAAGCACCCTGCAGGCCGAATCTGACACACAGGCCTTGAGTTTGACACCTGTGCTCTATCACTTTTGTCTGGAGAATTGCAGGTCAGAACTGGTTCAGGCCTCTTGTCTCTAAAATCTGTTGTATTTACGTAATTATAGGTAGTCCTTAACCTACAGCCATTTGCTTAGCGACTGTTTGAAGTTACAAGGGCAGTGTAAAAAGTGATTATCACCCAATACTCGCACTTAACAATCATCACAACATCCCCATGGAGATGTGATTAAAATTTGAGCACATGGCAACCGGCATATTTTGACAATGGTTACAGGGTCCTGGAGTCAGGTGATCACAATTTGCAACCTTCCCAGAAGGGTTTCCCCACAAGCAAAATTAATGGGGGATGTTGGATTTGCTTAATGACCCTGCGATTCATTTAACGATGGCAATGATTCACTTAATGCGCGGAAGCTAAATCTTGCTGAAATATCACGCGTGCGCACGTCCCCTCACAAGATTTCGGTAAGGTTTTGCTTCTGCGCATGTGCGGAAGCAAAAAATCACCAAAAAATTAAAAAAAGGAGATGGTGGTGCATGCCGGACCGGCAAAGACGGTACTGGAGCCGGCGCGTGCAAATTGGGCAATTGGCAGGTCCCTACCGGAGCTGCGCACTGGACCGCACCTGTAGGAACCCACCCGTTACTATCGAATAATAATGATCGGTCCTCATGAAAAAGTATTTTGCAAAGGAGAAGGGAGGTATGGATGTTGCCTTTACCTGTGACGTTTCTTCTTTTGGCATCTGCTCCATACTATGGTGGTTATTTCTTGCTTTCTCAATAGACTCCATTTCCAATCCTCAGAAGAACAGCTTCATTAAATATATAGGTTACATGAAAAAGCCATAACATTAGGGTTGAAATGTACAAAAGCAGGACTCTATGTGAATAAAAGTCCACCCACCCCCCCTTCCATATTATTGACAGGAAAACCAGATGAACATGGCTAGGAAGTCTCTAAGAGTCAACAGTTGACTCAAGAAAGAATTTGCTTCGATGTGACGGGGAGGGGGAAGGAGAGGAGAGGAGAGGAAAAGAGAGAAGAGGAAAGGGGAAGGGAGGAAAGAAAGGGGGAGGAATAGAAAAAGGAAGGAAAGGAAAAAGAGGAAAGGAAAAGGGAAGAAAGGGAGGGGAGGAAAGGAAAGGAAAAAGAAAGGAAGGGGAAAAAGGGGGGAAAGAAAGGGGGATGAAAGGAAAAAGGAGAGAAAATGAAAGGAAAAAAGGGAGGAAAGGAAAAGAGGAGGAAAGAAATAGGGGAAAGAAAAAGAGGAAAGGAAAGGGGGAGGAAAGGAGAAAGGGAGGAAAGGAAAAAGCAAGGCAAGGCAAGGCAATGGGCCCCCTGATGACTGAGAACGGTTGAGCATCTGCCCTCACTGATTCCAGAGCTTCAACTCTCTGTTCCTGAGCAGCATGCAAATTAGCAAGGATATCAATAACCCAACATATCTGAACGCTACCTGGCCAGGGAGGTCGAGAAGATGAACAAGATCAAATCCTAGTTCAGTTCTTTCAGAGAGACAAACCTCTCGATCCTATGAATTAAAAAAAGGCAACGTTCATTATTCAAAGCTATCTAATGTGGATGAGGGCTGTAAGAAAGGAGACTGGGAGACTGGGAAGGGAGCAGAGGTAAGCCGTCAAGAAATTTGGCAGCTTAACACATAAATGATAATTTGACCCAGGTGAAGAGAGGAATTCTGGGAGATGAAGTCCACAGATCTTAAAATTGCCAAAGTTGAGAAATCGCAATAGCACTTATATACCACTTCACAGTGCTTTACAGCTCCTCTCTAAGGGGTTTACAGAGTCAGCATATCATATGCTGCCCATGATCCCCAACAATCCTGGTCCTCATTTTACTGACCTCAGAAGGATGGAAGGCTGAGTCAACCTTGAGTCGGTGAGAATCGAACCCCTGGCAGTCAGCAGAATTAGCCTGCAACACTATATTCTAACTACTGGCCCACCACTAGATTCTTTGTTCTCGAGAATGGAGGTAATGAGGCAAGAGATCCTGATTGCATGCTTTGTGTGCAAAAGAAATAAGTGATTCATGGGACAGGGCATTCTTTCTTTGGATCATAAACAATTTGCAAACAGGGATCACTTCCTTGTAGCATTCAGATTATGTCAACAAATAAAAGTCCTCCTTCTGGACATTCAACTCCTCCTCTTTCAACAACAAAGGTTTCATCTCTTCAAGCCTTGCTGCCAGCCTGATAAGATCCATTGTTCCCCAAAGAGAAGGTAGTCTTCTGTAAACCAGGATCGTCCCACCAGATATGTTGGAGTACAACACCCATAATGCCTGCTAACATTTTTTTGCTGCGAATGCCCCTGGTCTAATATAATAAGGAAGTATAGGCAGCTATAATTGGAGAACCCACTCAGGGGTGAAATGCTACCGGTTCGGCCCGGTTCGGGCGTACCGGTAGCAGCGGCAGTGCGAGGCTCCGCCTGTCAGGCAGTGATTTTTATATTGCCTGTTACATGTATATGCAGGGAGCTGCATCCCTATCTAATATAATGGTTTATTCCTGAGCTAGGAACATGTGATTGACATGTTCCTAGTACGTATGTGTACATTCCTTTCTCCATTCAGTCTTCTGTTCCTAGCTTCTGTCGAAGCAAGAAGTGCCTTTTTATATCAGAGATGTAATTAATGAGGATTTATTGTTTTTGTACCGAAATAAATATTTTTACTTAGAACTTTAAACTGCGGTTTCATTTCTAATGTCAGAATTCCGGGAAAAGATCTATTTTCGCCTCTAATGAGAATTATTCTCATCTTATCACCGCCCACCCGCCTGGACGTCGCCATTTTCTTGTTTTTAACCCTCTGCGCATGCGCAAAGTGTTCTGCACATGCACAGAGGGTGAAAAAGCATGCACGATGGTGGCGCATGCGCGCTTCTGAAGACAAGTAGATTTCACCACTGAACCCACTGTACATGGTGGGGCACAAAGCACATCACTGTATGGCTCAGGGTAGCAGACTAAGCAATAAAATTGGTCCTTTTGACAATGTGACAATGAAATAAGGCTATCATGTAGAAGAAGCTTGGGCAACTGCTTTTTTGACAAGTAAGGGTAAAATGCTCTCAAAGCCGAGTTTGACTGCTAGCAATTCAATGAACTCAGGCCTGGTATTTTTGTGGCAACAGTATGAAACCACTTGACTCTGCCTTCTTTCATACACTATTTCAACCCTCTGGTTTAGTCTAATGCCATGGGATCACCAGGTGGTCTCCCATCCAAGTTCTAGCTATTGTGTAGTGGGCTTCAGTAGGCAAGAAGCAGACCAGCATAGCTACAACAGCATTTATTGACTCAAAACTGGAACTGAGGAACAGCAGGCAAATGCCTGCAATTTATACTCTAGGCCCACAGGGCCTTAACCAATCATAATCCTTGAAAAAGCCTGCCCAAATATGAATGTTCAAAGTTTCCCTCCAAAACAGTTGGAGTTAACAGTTAGGGTCATCTAAAGGTTAGTTTCACTTTAGCAGGGCTTAACACAACTAGAGAGAGAGAGAGAGAGAGAGAGAGAGAGAGAGAGAGAGAGAGAGAGAGAGAGAGAGAGAGAGAGAGAGAGAGAGAGAGAGAGAGAGAGAGAGAGATTTTATATATATATATATATTAAGGTGACCAGACGTCCCGATTTTGGCGGGACACACCCGCTTTTTCACCATTTGTCCCGCGTCCCGCCCGCCCTCTTAAAAAGTCCCGATTTTTTAAAACAATGCCCGACTAGGGCATTCTTTCCAAAAATCGGCCTGCAGGCACTCGAGGACGGCCAGGTTGGGCCCAGCCGCAGGGGCAGCAGCAGCAGCAGCAGGCCCTCTCAAAATCGGGACATCTGGTCACCTTACATTTAGTCCTCTGGTGAGCTTTTACCCTTTTTTTTTACTACCCGGAAACAGCGCTAGCAGCGCATTACCAGGGTGCGGGCAACCACGGCTTGCCATTCTCCAACCAAGAGCTTCAGCGGTTCCCTGTGCGCATGTCTCCCTGTCGCGCGTTCCCAATTTGCGCCTGCGTGGAGCGCCTGGCTGGCCGTCAGCCTTTCTTTTGGTCAGGCCCATTGCAAGGCAGCTCCACCCAGGGTGCGGGCAACCACGGCTTGCCATTCTCCAACCAAGAGCTTCAGCGGTTCCCTGTGCGTATGTCTCCCTGTCGCGCGTTCCCAATTTGCGCCTGTGTAGAGCGCCTGGCTGGCCGTCAGCCTTTCTTTTGGTCAGGCCCATTGCAAGGCAGCTCCACCCAGGGTGCGGGCAACCACGGCTTGCCATTCTCCAACCAAGAGCTTCAGCGGTTCCCTGTGCGCATGTCTCCCTGTCGCGCTGTTCCTCCGGGTGTGCTAAAGTGCTCGAGTTTTCTCTCTCTCACACACACATGCACAACCTTCCAACGACCGGGAAGTCGTGCTGGGAGATCCAGTCCGACCCGGTCGTTGGAAGGTTGTGCATGTGTGTGTGAGAGAGAAAAAACTCGAGCACTTTAGCACACCCGGAGGAACAGCGCGACAGGGAGACATGCGCACAGGGAACCGCTGAAGCTCTTGGTTGGAGAATGGCAAGCCGTGGTTGCCCGCACCCTGGGTGGAGCTGCCTTGCAATGGGCCTGACCAAAAGAAAGGCTGACGGCCAGCCAGGCGCTCTACACAGGCGCAAATTGGGAACGCGCGACAGGGAGACATGCGCACAGGGAAATGCTGAAGCTCTTGGTTGGAGAATGGCAAGCCGTGGTTGCCTCACCCTGGTAATGCGCTGCTAGCGCTGTTTCCGGGTAGTAAAAAAAAAAGGGTAAAAGCTCACCAGAGGACTAAATGGAAAGGCCTCGGCCCCCAAAGGAAATTTAGGTTTTGCAGATACCAGGAAGGGAGGTAGGGGAGAAAGCATCACGTGAACCCGGCACCCCGTCCTGCCTGCCCCGCCCCGTACTCAGCTCTTGACTTTTGCCCTCTGAGCATGCGCAGCGTTCTGCACATGCGCAGAAGGCAAAATTCAAATGGCGCCGAGGCGGGCCCGCCCCCCCCCCCCCCGTCCCGCTTTAAAAAAAAAAAATCTGGTCACTTTAATATATATATATATATATATATATATATATATATATATATATATATATATATATATATATACACACACACACACACACACACACACACACACACACACACACACACACACACACACACACACACACACACACACACACACACACACACACACACACACACACACACACACACACACACACACACACACATATATATATATATATATATATATATATATATATATATATATATATATATATATATTCAATACGTAACACTAGCCAGGCCGTGTTCCATGCCCAGGCACGTTCAGCTGGGTGCTAGCTCCTGCTGAGAGATAATCCATTGGCACCCCATTAGAAAGTTACTTCTAAAGAAGAGGTAGAAAAGAGATGATAAACAATAGCATTGTGCAAAGCTACACATTCAAATCATTAAAAAAAACAGCAGGAAAAACACTGTAACTACAACAGCAGCTGCTGATGGAATAACAATACATCTTACCACAGTGATTCTCAATCTTGGCAGTTTGAAGATGTGTGGACTTCAACTCCTAGAATTCCCGGGCAGCCTATTTCCTGGGGAATTCAACTCTTCAAGCTTCCAAGATTGAGGAACACTGATCTAATGCCTGACAGAAGACAGTGCCAAAATGGGATGACTGCCTTCACACAACATAACAAACCTCATTGTGGCCTTGGGTGCCTCAAGCTTCACCCCATAGCAAGAACGAACAACTTTAGCTGGCTTAGCAGAAACAAAAAAACCCTTCAAATAAGTATCATTTCTTAAAGAAAACTAGAAGCCACATCAGCAAATCTCATCACCTAATGTGACTCAAAAACAACCATGCAACCTATAAAGCCAGTAAATAAATATTAATCAACAAATATGGAGAAACCATCTTCAAACATTCTTGTATTTAGCTTTTTTTTTAACTTCCAGTCCTACAGAAAAGACTTTTGGGTCCAATCCTTTGTCTGGGCTGCTCTGCCCAGAAACTGAATAAAGAAGGAATTTTAAAAATGAAATGCCTGGATCAAAAACACTTTTTAATTACTACATGAAGAATTACTGGAAATGTGGTCTCGGCAAGAATGTTCTCACATTTAATTAATTTTTGTAACTGTCCAATTGGCTGTGTGTGAGTTAATTCTGACTCACCATAAGTCAACCAGTGTGTCTAATTTCTGGCTGAGTGTATTACTCGAATCCAGGACTCTTGAGATAATTTAACAGAGAGAACCTGAACAGTTTGGGACCAGTTGGCACATTAATACCGTAGTTCAGAAGCACGTTGAAGGCACTCAAGAACATGGTTGCCATTCAGGAGGGTTTTCCCATGGACCAAAGACACTATATATGCAAGGATATGGCCAGGAACAAAATATCTGGGCAAATTTCCTTGTCACATTTTCTAACTTGGGCAGTGGTGGGTTCCTACTGGTGCAGTCGACTCTACCGCGCCTGTAGAGGCCAGCAGATGGCGCTATTTGCGCACGACAGCTCCGGTGCTGTCTTTACCTGTCTGTCACGCGGCGCCATCTTTTTGGGGGGAATTTTTGGGCTGATTTTGCTTCCGCGCATGCGCAGGAAGCAAAATCGCGTGAGGGGGCACGCGCGCGTAGCGAGCGCACACATGCCGAAACATGACGATGCGCACGCAGCATATCGGTAGCTCGAAGAACAAGCAACCCACCCCCGTTCTTAGGGTATTATCTATCACAGTGATGGCGAACCTATGGCACGGGTGCCAGAAGTGGCACGCGGGTCCATATCTGCTGGCACGTGAGCCGTTGCCCTAGCTCAGCTCCAGCGCGCATGTGCGTGCCCGTCAGCTGATTTTTGGCTTGCGCAGAGGCTCTGGGAGGGCGATTTTGGTGTCCGGAGGGCCTCCGGGGTGGCAGGGGGGGCGTTTTTGCACTCCCCAAGCTCCAAGAAAGCCTCTGGAGCCTGGGGAGGGTGAAAAATGGGCCTACCGGGGCCACTGGAAGTCGGGGAAACGGGGGAGTGGGGGGTAATTCACGCATGCACAGGGGGGTGGGGCAAGTGGGGAGGCTTTGAATTAAGGGTGTGGGCACGCACGTACGTGCAATTGCGTGCGCGCGCACTATTTCGGCACCCGAGGAAAAAAAGGTTTGCCATCACTGATCTATCAACTCTCAGTCTACCTCCGACTTTTGTTCAGGCTACAGGTCCCTACCATCTTCATTTCCTAAAATAAGCCGTTGAGAGGCTTACGTTGAATCAAGAAATAAACTTGATAGTGGAGGCCGACAGGTTCCTTCACAACAGACAGCATGTCTTTCCTTTCCATACTGAAGCTCAGAATCTTAAAAAATAATACGAAATGGAATGAGGCCAGGGAGCATCTGGTTTCAAGGGTTTATCTATGAGAGCTCAAAGGAAATCCAGATGGTGGCCCTTTGAACCCTTCTCTGTGCATCGCAACCATGGGGAAAATGTGGCTGCCATCTTGACTTTTTTTTTACCCAACCTATTTGCATACCCTGGAAACTGAAGGGTAGGCATTTTATGAAAACAACTCCCAAGACTGGATGCCAACTGAAACTGAATAAAGAAGGAATTTTAAAAATGAAATGCCTGGATCAAAAACACTTTCTAATTACTACATGAAGAATTACTGGAAATGTGGTCTCGGCAAGAGTGTTCTCACATTTAATGAATAATAATTTATTAAAGTTGTATGCCACCCAACTCTGACAGACTCTGGGCAGCTCACATGAACAAAACCACACTAGGGAAAAGCTTCTGGATTTCTACATGCTAAGCCAGTGGTTCCCAACCTGTGGTACGTGTACCACTAGTGGTACGCGAGGGCCTTCCAGGTGGTACGCGAACACTTTCGGGGTCATGAACGATTTTTAGTTAGTTATTTTTTACTTCACAAAAATGTTTACTGCCTAACACAAGATAATCTGGCAACGAATTGCAACTGTTGCCACACGCCACCCACCTGGTCCCAGCGGCCTGAGAATCCAGTTGCTGGATGCGCGGGGCCAAAAAAGGAACGGTACAATTATGGAAATAAAGTGATATCTGATCGAATTTAGTTTCTCTGGAACCAGGTGGTACGCGGCGACTGTACGGGACCTCCAAGTGGTACTCGATCACAAAAAGGTTGGGAACCACTGTGCTAAGCTATATGGAGCTTATATATGTTTGAAAGCTGAGATGGGCAACATACAAGGTCAATAAATATATATATATGTCATAAACACCTTGAAATTTAGCTTGGTTTGCATTAATTCCTGTTCCTCTGCTCCTTCACTTTGCAAATACGTTTAATTCACATTTTCAGCTTAAAATTATTGGGAAAATGTAATTGTTCTCCCCTGTGGCATAAACAATTTTGCCATAAATAACTAGCAGAAAAGCCTTTATCAATAATTGCCACCTTGCCTGGAGAGCAGAATTTATTTAGTAGCTGAACCATATGGAGACATTGGCTCCAAGGTAGGAGTACCAGATTTAGGAGTTGGTAGTCCTGCTCCAATACTTGCTTTCAAGAAATTAAATATTTACATCCCAGAATTTAAGATGTTATACCCCAGCTTTTTAGAATGAGCTACTGTAGGGGGGAAAAAAATAAGTGAAACCTTTTGCAGGAATGTAAAAATGGGAACCGTGTAGCCAACAATTACTTTTAAATAGGGTTTGTTGTGATCCCACAGCCAGTTACCTGGGAGTAAGACCCACTAGGCTGCATAAAAACTCTTGAAGTAGACACACCACTTTCAGTATAGTAAAGCAGAGAGTATTCTAAAAACAAATCTCCTTAAAGATAACAACCCAGGAACAAAATGAAGCCGTCCTTATCGCTAGCCAACAGTTGAAAAGCAAAAAAATCGAGCAAAGCAAAATAGAATTGCCTGGAGGGAGAGAGAGAACCTGATATTTCTGGAAGGATGGGCTTTCTGCTGTACCTTTCACAGTCCCATGGAGGAAGCAAATCAAAGTTCCTTAAACTTCACCTTTTATACCACCTGTTCCTCCACTTCGGAACCTTTAAACAGTTTGAAATCGGTCTCAACAATACCCTGGGATAGCGGCAGCTTTCAAAGTTAGAGTTACACCTGTAGAAGAGGAAGTTGGTTGACTCACCTGGTAGCAATCGGCCTAAAAAGTGTTTTCAGGAGCCAGCATGTGAAATATATTGTACCGTGAAACTGCTCTGTATATAAGATAAATACCTCGAGGTGTTTTGTTTGCTTTAGTGCCTGAAAAAAAAAACCTGTTGCCTTGACACAGCTCCCTAGCCTGCGGCTCTAGAGTGTATGAATTTGATCATGACTTCCTCATTCACTTGACCACAGCTCTCATCAAGGCTACCTAGATGGAATTGAGTCTCAATGCATTAAACCAGAGCATATTGAGGTATTTAGGGTGGGGCTGAGAAGTCTAGTTGATATTTGTGTAGTATATTGGAGAGTACACTCAAAAAAGGGAGAGGGCTACAACAACAAAAGTAGACAAACTCCAGACCCAGCTGCTGTGGTCTAGAGGTGGAGCTCTTGCCTCACAATCAGGAGGTTGTGAGTTCGATCCTAGGTAGAGGCAGATGTAGGGTCTCCTGCTAGAGCAGGGGGTTGGACTAGATGACCTGCAAGGTCCCTTGTAAATCTGTAAACAGGTAATATGGTAAATACACAAATTGTATTCATTTATGTATGTTAGGTAGAGCAGGATGTATGTTAGGTAGAGTAAACTTTTTGCTGCTATTTAATAGTTTTATAGCCGAAATGAAATACACTTTCCTGTTAGTATCTTTGTTATGCGGAACCATCTCTTGGGAGAGCCCCTCCCTACTTCATTTTATTGGTTTGATTATATATTTTTTATGAAGCTTTTGTATGAATTTCCTTATTGGACAACATTGAAGACTTATGTGATGGGCAGGTTTTAAATAAAGACTTACAGGAAACGTGAGCCATGGAGCCTTTTTTTGTAAAGTTGGTCTAAGCTTACCATTTCTTCTTTTTCCTTTTATGTTTCAGATGATTGGGTGGTGAGAGCAGGCATGTAGTATTTGCCAGAAATAATCCAAATGTTGCTGAGAAAGCACACTTAATTTGTCTGTTATATATTGATGTGTATACAGGTAGTCCTCAATTTACAATGGTTCATTTAGTGACTGTTTGAAGTTACAATGGCACTGAAAAAAAGTGACTTATCACCATTTTTCACACTTACTGTATGACCATTGCAGCATCCCCTTGGTCACATGATTTACATTCGGATGCTTGACAATTGACTCACATTTATGACGGTTGCAATGTTCCTGGGTCATGGGATCCCTTTTTCCAAAGTCAATGGGGAAGCCAAATTCACTTACCGTAACGATCATATTACTAATTTAACAATTGCAGTGACAAGACAACTGCGGCAAGAAAAGTCATAAAATAGGACAAAACTCACTTAACAAATTTCTCACTTAGCAACATAAATTCTGGGCTCAGTTGTGGTTGTAAGTTGAGGAGTACCTGTATTACCTAAACTATACTGCACCAATTGATGCACTGATTTATCATGCATGCAGTATTATATTTGCTTGCAGTAATGTGGCTTCTAACTTTGATGGTAAGAAACAATGGAATTCTTCCTGCTTCTGACAGAGGGTAGATCTAAGTTACTTTTCTCTAACTGGTGCCTTCAGGATGTGTCATATATTTCCATCAGCATCTTGAAATTCTGCAAACTGGATGCATTACAGGGGAGTGAAAATCTTTGCTTCTTGGGATATCTCAGGGCTGGCGTAAATAAGAATGAAATAAGGAAATTATAAAGGACCAGAATAGACCACATCTCATCCGACTGTACAAAGGGGAATTGTTTTGGAATTGAGCCTTACATTTATTGATCTGTAAATTAGATTTATAATCCCGGTTTTTAGTCTCTTTCTCCCAAAAGAGAAAATTAGTACATCAAGATATAACTTAGGCTAGAATTTTATCCATGATGAATTGATTTTCAACTTGCAAGGCGCAATTTGAACCAAAGTGTACTTGTATTACTCAAGGGTTGTAACCAAATTGAGGAAATGAGCATCTTTTCTGCAAACAGGTAGGTACCACAATGAACAAGGAAATAAGTGGGGGGTTAGAAAGTGAAGGGATAGTAATTACCCAGGGCAGATCAGAGCGAAGAGGGATAAAGATCAGGGAATAAGATGAAAAGGCTCCAAACAGCAGGGAGCCTGCAAGGAAATCTGAACTGGAATCTTCTGAGTGGTGTGTGTGTGTGTGTGTGTGTGTGTGTGTGTGTGTGTGTGTGTGTGTGTGTGTGTGTGTGTGTGTGTGTGTGTGTGTGTTAGGAGAGTCACTCATAGAGGGGAAGAAACAAAGTTTGAACAAGTAAACCTGAAAAGGTTTAGGAGCCAGATGTTTTAAAGTGAGACATAAAGATGACTTGAGAAAAAGACAGGAGTTTGATTGATTTATTTTATTTATTTTATTTATTTATTTTTGTCAAGTACATGTTGGTAATATACATAGATATAACATTGTTTATATACATAAGATGGGTACTGATAAGAGGGAACATTAGGACAGGGACGGTAGGCACGCTGGTGCCCCTTACTGACCTCTTAGGAATCGGGTGAGGTCAACAGTGGATAGTCTAAGGGTATAAAGTTTTGGGGGTTTGGTGAGGCAGTCAGCTTCAGAAGCCAAAAGGGAGTTAAGAGAGAGAAGTTTTCTCCCTGTTCTTTGTATTGTGTAGTGGGTTTCTGTAGGCAAGAAACAAACCAGCATAGCTACAACAGCATTTATTGAATGAATATTTCTAACTGAGGAACAGCAGGCAATGCCTGTAATTTATACTCTGGGCCCACAGGGTCTTAATCAATCATAATACTTGAAAAAGCCCACCCAACTATGAATGTTCAAAGGTTCCCTCCAAAACAGTTGGAGTTAACAGTTAGGGTCATCTAACGGTTAGTTTCACTTTAGCAGGGCTTAACACAACTACATATATTCAATACATAACCCTTTGCCTGCCTTACAATTTGGGTTGAAAGGAGATCCTCCTTTCAACCCAAATTGTATACAGGGTGGGCACATTTCACCTACCAGGGCAGTCAACCCAGTTGTCAGTCGGAGAGAAGACTGAAGCCAAGGGAATGAAAAGCTTGTCCAATCCATATCTAGTGGCTGGACCCAGCAGTGATAGGAGAGTATGCTATTTTTATCCTGTCTTTTATTACTGTTTATAAATAACTCAAGGAGGCAAACATATCAATACTTGTTCCTCCTCCTGTTTTCCCCACAATAACTACTTCGTGAGGTGTCCCGAAGGTGATTTTTCTTTGAAGACGTTTTGCTTCTCATCCAAGAAGAGCTGAAGAAGCTTCTTGGAAGAGAAGCGAAACGTCTTCAAAGAAAAAAACAAGAAAGTCCAGTTGCCTCCTGAAAAAAGCACCTTTGGGAAAGCTTGCAGGTTGCCAATCGAAGAGACTCGAGCAAACACACTCCGGTCACTAGAGGGCGCTACGTACGTCGGCTTCGAAATAGGAAGTCCAAAGCCAGGGGACTTTCTAGGAATCGGAGTTAAACAATTACTCTGGTTCGTGGAGCGATCTCCGGAGAGGAAGTGAGAAGCCGGGTGTCGGGAATTTGGTAATGTTACATGCGGGACAAGAGGGATCCTTTTCTCCGGCCAGAGGGCGAGCTGGGTCTCAGCTCTTTTTGGGGTAGGAAAGAAAAGGAGCAAGCAAAAATCAGAAGCTGAACCCCAAAGATCCTCCCCGGAGAATAAGTGGAAGGAGCACGCGAAAGGTCGTGGGCACCGGGGATCTTCTGGTGGTCTCTTTTTCCTCCCCTCCCCTCCCCTCCCCGCGCGGTGGGAATTTTTTTTAAAAATGAGATTGCGTTTGCACCCCTCTTCGTGCTTAGTTTTAAATCGCTAGGGATGTGTGTGAGTGCATGCTAAGCGCCTTGTATAACACTCAGCTCATAGATTGACCACGCCGCTTTGTACAGGGGGGGAGCCCGAGCTATAATTAGGTTTCCCCGTGCTGTGTGTAAATGTAAAGGGAAACGAGAAGATCGGGTGAGAAATTCAGAGAAGTTACGACGACAGCATCTCTTGTAAAGACTGAAAACGAGAGAAAAGGTCTGTTTCGGGCATCGCGTGGGGCTCACGTGGGGAAAATCACCGGCGGATTGCCTTGCGAGGCTCCTTATATAAAATGTTCAGGAAGCATCCTTCCCACGGAAGCGGGGCTTGTGGTTATAGCAATAGCAATAGCACTTAGACTTATATACCGCTTCATAGTGCTTTACAGCCCTCTCTAAGCGGTTTACAGAGTTCAGCATATTGCCCCCAACCATCTGGGTCCTCATTTTACCCACCTCAGAAGGATGGAAGGCTGAGTCAACCTTGAGCCTGGTGAGATTTGAACTGCTGAACTAGCAATCAGCTGAAGGTTGCAGTGCTGCTTTTAACTATTTAACCACATAAAGGCTATGGCCTTTAGGGTAAGCGTATGCACTTCGTGCCTTCGAGTCAGTAGTAGAGGTAATCCTCGACTTACGGCCACAACGGAGCCCAACATTTCTGTGGCTGAGACCGTTGAGTTTTGCCCCGTTTTATGGCCTTTTCTTGCCACTGTTGTTAAGTGAATCACTGCACTTGTTAAATTGGCAAGATGGTGGTTAATTGAACCTGGCTTCCCCTTTGACTTTGCTTGTCAGAAGACCCCAAAAGGTGATCACACATGACCCTGGGCCACTGCAATCATCATAAATTTGAATTAGTAGCCAAGTGTCTGGATTTTGATCACATGACCATGGGGGAAATGCTGGAACGGTGGTGTGAAAAATGGTCATAAGTCTCTTTTTCAGTGCTGTCACTAAACGAACTGTTGTAAGTTGAATAATACCTGTATCGAGTGCCTGGACAAATCCCTCAGTTTTCTTGGCAAGATTTTTAGAAGTGAATTGCCCGTTCCTCTTCTTTCTCCCTAAGGTTGAGAGGGAGTGACTGGCCCAAGATCACCTAGGTGGCTTGATGCCTAGGGCTCCTATATTCTAGCCCAGGGGTCGGCAACCTTAAACCCTCAAAGAGCCACAAAGGTCCTAACTGGAAGCCCCCTGTTCAATTCTGGAGCCGACTGGAAGTCCGGTTCCCCCACCATAGAGTCTCCTCCTAGCACGGCGTCCTTTTTCCTCTACCTGTCCTAACCGAAAGCCCTATCAATTGCGGAGCTGACAGGAAAACCTGCCCCTTGCCTTAGAGTCTCCTCCTGGCACGCCATGCTTCCCCACCCCCTCACCGGAAGCTTCTCTCAAAATTGTGGCACCGACCAGTGACAGGGAGCCGCAGCAGAGGGATGAAAGAGCCACATGCGGCTCCAGAGCTGCGGGTTGCTGACCCCTGCTCTAGCCTGATGCCTTAAACTCTGCACCAGTGGTGGTCCCAAAACTTTCCGGCTTGGTGGCCTGGTTGGGAGGGGGAGAGGGGATGGTTTTGTGTAAGTGGCAGGCGCACGCGTGAGCGCCACTCACACAAATGGGGCTTCGTGAGTGACCATGAGCAGCCGCCAGTTGCACAAGTAGAGCTGTGTGTGAGCGGCCGGCAGTTGCGCAACTGGAGCTGTCAGTGCACATGGACTGCCCATCGCTTGTGCGACCCGGTTCCGAACCATCCATGACCTGGAGTTGGGGACCCCTGCTCTACATCAAACTGGCTCTCTGCATATGTTTAGGTTGGGGGGGTTGAGCCGAGGTGACGCAGTGGTTAGAGTGCAGCACGCAGGCTACTTCAGCTGACTGCTAGCTGCAGTTCAGCTGTTC
Source organism: Diadophis punctatus similis (assembly GCA_023053685.1). Classification (NCBI taxonomy): domain Eukaryota; kingdom Metazoa; phylum Chordata; class Lepidosauria; order Squamata; family Dipsadidae; genus Diadophis; species Diadophis punctatus. The sequence goes on from JALIGW010000002.1 coordinate 232,818,526, forward strand.
AAATCTCACAGGCTCAAGGTTGACTCAGCCTTCCATCCTTCCAAGGTCGGTAAAATGAGGACCCAGATTGTTGGGGGCAATATGCTGAACTCTGTAAACCGCTTAGAGAGGGCTGTAAAGCACTATGAAGCGGTATATAAGTCTAAGTGCTATTGCTATTGTTAAAAAACTGCTACAAGACAGTTTGTTTAACTCTGGGCAGCTTACAATTTCAAAACAATAAACACAACTAAAACAATGAAAACATTTAAAACAATAATATCCAAAATAAATATACACAGCAGTTGAGATAATAAACCGTATAGTTAACACTAAAGCCAAAAAAAAAGAGGGATTTAGCACATTCAGCACTCCAGACTCTGGAAGACAGACAGTTAGGCTTTTAAAACCTTACAATAGGCCAATAGAGTTGCGCCCATTCTTACTTTCGAGCAGATGTCTCTGAGTTGGTGTAAGATTTTATTATACTGGTGCCACTGACTAGACCAGGGGTCTGCAACCTGCGGCTCCGGAGCAGCATGCGGCTCTTTGGGCCCTCTGCTGTGGCTCCTTGTCGGGTGATCCCATCACTGACTGGTCCTGCCCCTCAGCCTCCCCTCCCAGTCACTCCTTGCCTAGCCTGAGAAGGTAAGGGCAACGGCGGGAGATGAGAGGGAGATACACACACACACACACACACACACACACACACACACACACACACACACACACACACACGGGGGAGAGAGGTGGGGAGAGAGAGAGAGAGATACACAGATACAGAGAGGGAGGAGGAGAGGGAGGGAGGGGGGGTCAAAGGGTTTTGTGGCTCCCGATGTTTTTTAACAACCAGTTGTCTGCCCTAATGACCGGCTGGGTAGGCGTGGCTAGGGGGGTCATGTGACTGGGTGGGAGTGAGTGATGTCGAGTTGGCCACGCCCACCCAGGTTTTGTGGCTCCCGGTGTTTTCTTTTCTGTGGGAAATGGGTCCAAATGGCTCTTTGAGTGTTTAAGGTTGCAGACCCCTGGACTAGACTATATACCACTTCAGTGATTGCAGAATTTTATTATTTTGGGGCACATAAATGGGGGTCCCTTTTCGCTCCTAGGGATGAATATTATCAATCGTTGTACACGTAGTCCTCAACGACTGCAATTGAGCCCAAAATTTATGTTAAGTGAGACACTTGTTAAGTGAGTTGCCCCATTCTACGATTTTTCTTGCCACAGTTATTAAGTGAATCACTGCAACTGACAAGTTAGTATCCCTGTTGTTAAGTGAATCTGGCTTCCCCATTGACTTTGCTGGTCAGAAGGTCGCAAAAGGAGATCATGTGACCTTGAGCCACAGCGACGGTCATAAATATGAACCAGTTGCCAAGCATCTGAATTTTGATCACATGATCATGGGGATGCTGCAAAGGTCGTAAGTTTGAAAAACGGACATAAGTCACTTCAGCGCCGTTGTTACTTTGAATGGTCACTAAATGAACTGTTGTAAGTCAAGGACTACCTGTATATTGTTTCAGTGGGAAGTTAAAAACCTCCCAGGTGCTATCTTTTGACATATTCTGATTCCCGGATTCCAAGTTACAACTTGACTTGGTTTTCTCTTGGGAAGATGACAAGTAGGGTGATATAAGCCGCGATGAGAAATACATGTGAGAAGGGATTATGACATTCATAGGATGTCCTACGAATGCTGAGCTTCCATATTAAATTGTCATGAGTTATAGAGCTGATTCTAATTTGCATGGATTTGGCAATGACTAATCCTCTTTAAAACACCGCCCTACTCCCACATACACACCCTGTTAATGACTTATGCTATATTTACAACAATGATTTACTTAGGATGGGGATAACAAAATCTGCAGTCTAACAGAGCTGGAGCGCATCGATTTGGCAAAGACTGCTCTTTAGTGGCAATTCCTAGATCAGCAAGGTATGTCAGCAACTGGAACCCTACTTCCTGCCTTGGCTAAATTAAATTTAGTATTTTAGATTATGATGATAGTAACAGAATATGAGAGTTGGAAGGGACATTGGAGGTCTTCTAATCCAACCCCCTGCTCAAGCAGAAGATCCAATTTAATTTAATTTAATTTAATTTAATTTAATTTAATTTAATTTAATTTAATTTAATTTAATTTAATTTAATAATTTAATTTAATTTAATTAATTTAATTTAATTTAATTTAATTTAATTTAATAATTTAATTTAATTTAATTTAATTAATTTAATTTTATTATTTTATTTTATTTTATTTTATTTTATTTTATTTTATTTTATTTTATTTTATTTTATTATTTAATTTAATTTAATTTAATTTAATTTAATTTAATTTAATTTAATTTAATAATTTAATTTAATTTAATTTAATTTAATTTAATTTAATTTAATTTAATTTAATTTAATAATTTAATTTAATTTAATTTAATTTAATTTAATAATTTAATTTAATTTAATTTAATTTAATTTAATTTAATTTAATTTAATTTAATTTAATTTAACGTTCTTATATGCCGCCCCACTCCCATTTTAGACACATAGTTTTCCAGTCTCTTCTTAAAAACCTCCAGTGGATGGTGCACCTACCACTTCTGAAGGCCAGCCTTTCCTCTGGTAAATTGTTCTCATTGGTAGGAAATTTCTCCTTAGTTTCAGGTTGCTTCTCTCCTGGATTAGTTTCCATCCATTGTTTCTTATCTTGCCTTCTGGTGCTTTGGAAAATAGGTTCACCTTCTCTTCTTTAGATACAAATTAACAGAGTTGGAAGGGACCTTGTAGGTCATCTAGTCCAACCCCCCGCCCAAGCAGACCATACACCATTTTTGACAGATGACAGTCCAGTCTCTTCTTGAAAGCTGCCAGTGGTGAAGCTCCCACAACTTCTGAAGGCAAAGCTGTTCCATTGGTTGATTGCTCTCACTGTCAGAAAATTTTTCCTTATTTCCAGGTTGACTCTCTCCTTGTTCAGTTTCCATCCATTATTCCTTGTCTGGCCTTTGGGTGCTTTGGAAAATAGCTTGACCCCCCTCTTCTCTGTGGCCGCCCCTCAAATATTGGAACACTGCTATCATGTCACCCCCTACTCCTTTTGTCACTAGGCTAGTGAAAAGTAGCAAGTGTGTAAATAAAGGAAAAAGAATAGTTCAGTTGTCTACTGAATCCAGTTTTTCTTCATCGACCAAATTTCAATTGTGTGGAGAAGTTTGCCAAGCCTCTGTGTGATGATTCTCACCACTGAGTGAGATTGGATTTTGAAGACCTAAGTCAATGAATATAAATTAGGGCTATGCAGGGTTTTGGATTTGAAGGCAGGTGGGTTTTTTTGTTTGGCACATCGATATGTTTATATCCTCTTTCAGCAACTCCTTATATGAGATGAATGTTCTTCCAAGTTTGTGCTACTGTTGCTGAAGGAGCCCAAAAAGGATGCAGCTGCTTTAAGGAGATACCAGCAGAGGCTGTGTGAGCATCTCCATAATCTATTCTTTTTGAATCCAAACTGCATACTCCTATGGTAAATCACTACACTGTATAAGATAAAGATGTGGTGATTTGTATGTTAATAATAATAATAATACTCATCCACACTTGAGCTTGTTAGAATATTCATGAACTGGAAGAGCCAATGATAACAAGGTCAGCCAATGAATAGGCATAGCAACTAAGTCAGCCAATGGGAGCTAACCACTTCTGAGTCTGTGCAGAGAATTGAAACTGGAAGCTTTAGCTTAAGGCTGGGTGTGGCTCCAGGTCCACTCTGCTCTCTCTCCACTCTGTACTCTGCTGAAATGAAACTAACTCTCCTGCTTGTGTTTACCTGTAACTGATTGAAGAAGAATTCTACTTGTGGTATTGTAAATATATATATTATTATGTTTATAAAGAAGTTATTGAATCCTGCTGAATCAGTCATCTGTGTGTGCTTCTGGTTTTGATTTTGCAACAAACTTTAATAGAGCTCATCTTTTTTTTTCTAGTTTTTCCCCAGACCGGCATGGCCCACGGGATTTGAGGGACTGAAATCCCTCTGACCATTGGATGGAGAAAGATAATTTATCCAACAGAGGCGCTTTACAACATGAACAGATGCCGTTACGTGATGAGGTGATGGTTGGACTGGTAGACGCAAAACCTATCTCCAACAGCACCAGCAAGAGGAAGAGAAAAAGTTCTCTTTCTGGGATGAACATCTGTGAGAACAGCCTCAGAAGTTCTGGGGAGCAAGTTGAGATGGTTGGCTGTGCAGAAGGGCCGCGCCATCGGTCCCCCGAAAGGATGCAAGACAAAGACGAAATAGCTTGCGAGCTCTTGGGAGCCACCACTCCCTCTAGATTTCTTCCTGGGCCAATCTTGAGCCCTAAGAAGCGGAAGCTGATTTTGCACATCGATTTGAACAACACCATCCTGGTCTCTGATGCAGTTACCAAACAGGACCCCAGTGCTGCTTTAAACTGTTACCTGAGTACAGTGACCTGGGGAAAGCTTAGCCACACAGGTAAGATTGTTTGGTATGTTGGGGAATTCACACCTTCAATTTTGGGCCTGGGATAGATTTAAAAAAGAAAAACCAATTATTGCAATTACGAACTAAGAGTTTCATGCCCAAATAGTTTCACGCTATTAGGCAAGAAAAAAAAGCACACGTGCAAATAGTCCTCGACTTAATGACCGTAATTGGGATCAGAATTTCTGTCGCTAAGAAATGCAGTCATTCAGTGAGTTGCACCGAATTTTATGACCTTGCTGTGGTTGATAAGCAAATTCCCATGCTCATGAAGCGAATCATGAAATTGTTAAGTGGATCTAGCTTTCCCCATTGGCTTTGCTTGTTGGGAGCCCCTTAGGAAGGTTGCAAATGGTGATTTTATTTATTTATTTATTTATTGTGTGTGTGTGTGTGTGTGTGTGTGTGTGTGTGTGTGTGTGTGTGCGCGCGTGTGTGTGTTCCCCCCCCCCACACGCTGGGAGCCCCTTAGGAAGGTTGCAAATGGTGATCTTATTTATACATATATACATACAATTTATAGGCCACCCGTCTTACCTCAAGGTGACTCTGTAGGAGCCTGTGGTGGCGCAGTGGTTAAAAGCAGCACTGCAATCTGAACTGCTAGTTCAGCAGTTCAGCTGTTCAAATCCCACCAGGCTCAAGGTTGACTCAGCCTTCCATCCTTCTGAGGTGGGTAAAATGAGGACCCAGATTGTTGGGGGCAATATGCTGAACTCTGTAAACCGCTTAGAGAGGGCTGTAAAGCACTATGAAGCGGTATATAAGTAAGTGCTATTGCTATAAACTATTGCTATAAACTCTGATGCTGTGACTGTCATAAATGCATGCCAGTTGCCAAGTGCCTACATTTTGATCACATGACTGCGGGGATGTTGTGGTGGTCGTAAATGTGAGGATTAGTTATAAGTGTGAGGACCTACCGTAAATCACTTTTTACATGTCATTATAACGTCATTTTAAAAAATGGTCATAATCTGATGACTATTGGCATATCCTATATTGTTTTTCCTCTGGGAAATAACTTGTGTTGTACGGATGGAGATGAAAATGGATAGATTTCACAGACCATTATGGGGCCAAATAATTTGCGGGGAAATATAGGAGACATTAAAAAAATTCTCCAAAATTATGCTGGAATTTTACTGCTTGTCAATGAGAATTTCTTGCACACTGTGTTCTTGATATCAGGTTTTTCAGATTCTGCTCACAGGTATCTTGAGGACTATAAGCAATGCATTTGAAATCCTTTCTCCAAAATCTCTGGTTCTAATAACCCCATCAGTTTGGCTTTTCCCTATAATTGTATACGGTATAAACTTAATAAATGCACATTAGGCCTCACTGAAAATATTCTGAGTTTGAAACAAGGCGATTTAAAAACATGAAAACTTCCAGTGAAGTCCGAATAACCCACTTCACCTATTTCAAGCTTGAGTTGTTTTGAGTTCAGAATGTTTTGTACAGTTTTACGCCAAATGCATTTTGTTCTGCTTCAAAAGCGGGGATCATTTCTTTTCTCTTGAAAGAAAGGTTTCATTGCTTTTTAGGAGAGATTTTAAAAGCTATAAGGTATCATAAAAAACTAGATGAGGTTTCACAAACAGTAGTCTGGGGTCTCTTGGAGCTTGATGGTTTTCTTGCAGATGTTTCATTTCCAAACTACTGTGTTTCCTTGAAAATAAAACCCAGCCTTTAGTTTCTTTTCTACCCCAAAATAAGCACCAAGTTATATTTTGGGGAGATGTCTTACCCGCTTACCTTAGAACCACTGTATCCATGCATCCCACGCCCTGACACCTGTTGGACCGCTGCCTGACTTCTGCGGCCACCCACAGCCATTTGCGGCCATACACCGCATGGCTCGTCACGCCGGTGCCACCGCTCACGGCAGGAGGCTGCGTGGCGTGTTGTGTCATTGTGCGAGCGAGTGGCGGCATATCGCCACGAGCGGAAGTTGGGCAGCGGCATGACAGGTGTCAGGGAATGGTAAGCGTGGTTGCAGTGGTCCTAAGGTAAGCGGGTAAGTCATCCCCCCAAAATAAGACCTGGAGCTCCACCTCCTCACACCCCTGCCCTAGCTTGATTTTTACGCCTGGGCCTCACCCCACCTTGTACAACCAAATGGTGGGTGGGACTTATTTTTGGGATATATTAGGCGCAGGCATGAAAATCGGGCTAGGGCTTGTTTTTGGGGTAGGTCGTATTTTCGGGGAAACACAGTAGATAATCTCATCAGTGCACTGATGATGTTACCTAGTTTGGAAATGAAACATCTGCAAGAAAACCACCAAGCTCCAAGAGCAACAAGGACCCCCACAGTTTAACCCTGAGCTGAGCCGAGGTGGCGCAGCGGTTAGAGGCAGGTACTGCAGGCCACATTAGCTGACACTGATCCGCAGGTCAGCGGTTCAAATCTCACCGGCTCAAGGTTGACTCAGCCTTCCATCCTTCCGAGGTGGGTAAAATGAGGACCCAGATTGTTGGGGGCAATATAAATATACATTGCTTACTGGTATAAACCGCTTAGAGAGTGCTTGCACTGTGAGGCGGTATATAAATCTCACAAATAAATAAATAAAATAAATAAACTATTCTCTTCTATTGAAACAATACTATGTTTTGCAGCTTGTTGAGATTTTTTTGAACCTGGAATTGAAATTTTATTTTCGTTCAAGCTCAAAAGCCATTTTTGTCCTCCCATCTTTTAGGTTTATGTTTTACATTCAATTGATTTGATTGAAATTTGATTGTTGTGAGCCGTCCAGAGTTGGGTAGCATATAGGTGGTGTTATTACAGACCACGAGAGGTTAAAGTTGCAGTTTTATCCACACCTTCTTGGAAGTAAGTTCCTGAACTCAGCGAGGATTTATTGCTGAGTAACTGCTGAGTAGCATAGAGATGCAGAAAATTACTCTGTGAAGGATTGTGTATGTCCCTTTCACAGCTGCATTATTACATTGAATAGAATAGAATAGAATAGAATAGAATAGAATAGAATAGAATAGAATAGAATAGAATAGAATAGAATAGAATAGAATAGAATAGAATTCTTTATTGGCCAAGTGTGATTGGACACACAAGGAATTTGTCTTTGGTGCATATGCTCTCAGTGTACATAAAAGAAAAGATACATTTGTCAAGAATGGTTGTCATAGGGTTCAAGTAAGCAATCAGGAAACAATCAATATGAAATAATCGTAAGGATACAAGCAACAAGTTACAGTCATACAGTCATAAGTGGGAGGAGATGGGTGATAGGAACGATGAGAAAAACTAATAGTAATAGTAATGCAGCCTAGTGAATAGTTTTACAGTGGTGAGGGAATTATTTGTTTAGCAGAGTGATGGCGTTTGGGAAAAAACTGTTCTTGTGTCTAGTTGTCTTGGTGTGCAGTGCTCTATAGCGACGTTTTGAGGGTAGGAGTTGAAACAATTTATGTCCAGGATGTGAGGGGTCAGTAAATATTTTCACGGCTCTCTTTTTGACTCGTGCAGTATACAGGTCCTCAATGGAAGGCAGGTTGGCAGTAATTGTTTTTTGTCCCAGAATGGTAATGTATGTGATGCAGGCAGTCCTTGACTTATGACCACAGTTAACCCCAGCATTTCTGTTGCTAAGCAAGATAATTGTTAAGTGAGTTCTCCCCCATTTTATGACTTTTCTTGCCTTAGTTGTTAAGTGAATTACTGCAGTTGTTAAATTAGTAACACGGTTGTTAAGTGAATCTGTGGTCACAAAAGGTAATCACAGGACCCCCTAGGACACTGCAACCATCATAAATACATGCCGGTTGGCAAGCGTCCAAATTTTGATCATGTGACCATGGGGATGCTGCACCGGTCTTAAGTGTGAAAAACGGAGCTAAGTCACTTTTTTCAATGCGATTGTAACTTCAAACGGTCACTAAATGAACTGTTGTATTTCGAGGATTATCCGTGCTTGTAACAGTGAGCCTTGAAGTACCTTTTTTGAGTCTGATTCTAATCTAGAAACCTGGGATGTCAAGCCTTTGGTGTTTACAGTCCCAGAACTTGCCTGATATATATATATCCAGCCATGAACATTATGTTAATTGTAGTTTTAAGAAGGTTATCTCTTCCCTCTAGCCTGCCTGTGGTGGTGTGTGCTTTTTTTGGGGAAAGCTGGTGTTTGGGCCGTGTTTTGTGTCATGAATAAATAATATGTAGTATTTTATTTTTAGTATTTTCAACCTTGGGGGCATATTATCTCAGTCATGCAAAATCTTCTACTAGAGATCAGTTGTTCTTCCATGCTGCTCATTTATCTCACCCGAATCAGGTTAAAGAAGAGCACTGTGGCTTAGGTACAGTTAGTCCTCGACTTATAACCATTTGTTTAGCAACTATTGGAAGTTACGACGACGCTGGAAAGTGTGACTTACAGCTAGTCCTCATACTATGCTGAACTCTGTAAACTGCTTAGAGAGGGCTGTAAAACACTATGAAGCGATATAGATGTCTAAGTGCTATTGCTATTGCTATACTTACGACTCTTGCAGCGTTCCCACAGTCACATGTTCTAAATTTGGGCCCTTGGCAACTGGCATGGACTTGCAACAGTTGCAGGATCGTGTGATTGACAAATACACGCAATTCATATTCCTGAGTTTTGGAGTAGATCAGGGGTGTTAAACTGGTGGCCCGCGGGCTGGATGCGTCACGCGCAGGCCACGCCCACCATAACTCCGCGATGGGTGGAAAATCGTGAAATGTCATGTGACGGCAATGTGACGCCGGAAGTTTGACACCCGTGGAATAGATAGAGCACCCAAGAGCTTTTTACCTAATTAAGAGGGACCCTGGATTTAGAGGAGAGAACCATTGTTGCATTTAACTCAGTAGTGGGTTCTAAATCCTGTTGCTACCGGTTTGCGTGCTCACTCATGCATGCGCACGAAACTTCTGCGCATGCGCAGAAGCGTCCCGGGCAGGCGGGCGGAGCCTGCCACCGCCGCTACCGGTTCGCTGAACCGGGAGCAACCCACCAGTGATTTAACTGCTACTAAGGAAATAAGCCTAGGTCAGTGATGGCGAACCTATGGCACGGGTGCCACAGGTGGCACGCAGAGCCATATCTGCCGGCACGCGAGCCGTTGCCCTAGCTCAGCTCCAGCGCGCATGTGCGTGCACGCCAGCTGATTTTTGGCTCGCGCGGAGGCTCTGGGACGATGATTTTGGCCTCTGGAGGGCCTCCGGGGTGGCAGGGGGGAGCATTTTCGCCCTCCCCAAGTTCCAAGAAAGCCCCTGGAGCCTGGGGAGGGCAAAAAACAGGCTTATTGGGCCCACTGGAAGTCGGGAAATGGGGGAGTGGGGGGGTCACGCACTCATGCACAGGGGGGTGGGGCAAGTGGGGGGCTTTGAATTATGGGTGTGGGCACGCACGAGCGTGCGATAGCGCGTGCACGCACTATTTTGGCACCCAAGGAAAAAAAGGTTCGCCATCACTGATCTAGGTTAAGGCTCCCCACCCAGCAACAGGAGCGGCTGCAGCCAAGAGGGGTTGTGTGCGCATTTCCTCACAGTTCTCAGGGCTGTTCATCTTCCTTGTTTCATCTTAACATTACGTGGGCTCACTATTTAGTATTAAAACATCCTGCCAGTGCCTGACAGATTGGTTGAAAACAATTTAATTCTGCTTGACTATTAGCAGTTGGTAGGCATTTGTTTGATTTTACTAATACAGTGTCTAACACAATATTAACAGAGCCTAATGCATGTTAAACACATTATAAATAAAGAGCTGCAGCAGAGTAAGTGAGAAGGAAGCAGGGAAGGGAAGAGAGGCTGGAACACACCTGCTTGCTGAGTTCTGTTCCTGGAGAAGTGGTGGGTATCAGCAGAGAGGATTTGGGAAAGCATTGTAGTACATTTGGAGCAGTTGTATGTTAACCGAAGATTGCAAAGGAAGCAGTGCAACTTAATAAGCTTTAAATGATGGAACCAACAGCTGATGGGCATTCGGCTTCTTGGCAAGGAATAGATTCTGCCTTAAACCGCTAGACTGCTGAGTTTCTTATTTGTCTCTTTAAAAGCTGAGTCAGGAAGCTGCTGTGCTTATAACAGGAGCATCACCGTGATAGGACCAATGACATTTGAGACTAAAGCAGATATACACTGTGATACTTATTCCCCTTTTAACCCACTGTTGGCCTGCAGGTTTTATTTCCTCCGGTTCTAATTTTCACAGTTCCCAGAGGAAAAAGGCTAGCTCGATGTTTTTCAAAGTTGGCAACTTTTAAAATGTGTGGATTCAACTCCCAGAATTCCCCAGCCACATGAGGAATTGCCGCTGGGCAATTCTGGGAGTTGGAAGTCCAAAGTTGCCAAGGTTGAAAAAGTACTGGCTAGGGAATGACAAATAATCCAAGAGCCTTAGTCCCTTCAATGCTGAATGGGGCTCATCTAGGAACTTCCTGGTTTTAGGTTGACAGTATAAATCAGTGCTTCTCAATTATTTTCTGTTACGCCCCCCCCCCCCCCAGGAAGAAGTAAACATTTTGCGTGCCCCCCAACTTTCTGATCTGGGCCCCAATGGAATTTTAGTGTGGCATAGGCTACCGTGGTTAGGGCCCTCTTTTGACACGGGGACAGGCCAGCTTAATCAAGCCGATGTTTTGGGGTTGCCGGCCTGGCCCATAAGCGCTGTCTCTGCCGGGCACTCACAGCAAATGGTGTGGAAGGAGGCTTTAGGGTGCCGTTCGAAGCTTTCGCCCAGCTGCAGAGGATGCTCCTCCTTGTCCAGCAGCAGGTTCGCCACGCCGTTCATGGCTACCGCAGCGCCCGCCGAGAACAACAAGAACCCACGCAGTGGCCCCGCTCCGCCTGGCTGCCTTCTCTTCCGCGCTCGGAGCAGCGTGCAACTGGGAAAACACTCCCCGTCCAGGGGAATCGATCGAGAGGGACCACGCATGTTCCCGGGGTCACACGCGCCCCCCCTGGCATTGCTCCGAGCCCCCCCAGTGGGGGTGCTCCACTATTTGAGAAACACTGGTATAAATAGACATGTGCAACTTTCATTTGCATAAAGCTTTAAACCAGGCTATATACAATCAATTAATAGCTACACTTCAAAAGTAAGCAGGGGAGTGGGGTGAATGGATATTGAAGGAAGTTTTAAGAAGCAAAATGGGTGCCTTAAGTCTTTGTACTCACTTTGTTCCTTAATCATGCAACTCCTGTCTCCCCCACTCACATCCCCACAGACAAAAAGGCCACAATCTGTTGGCCCACTCTGATTGGGGTATCCTTTTGGAGTCACCTTCCCACCGAAGTAATACCTATATATCTACTCGCATTTACATGGTGTTTTGAACTGTTAGATGAGCAGGACCTGGGGCAAAACAAGTGTTAATTTGGTTAATTTGGTTGTGATCAACCAAAAATGCAGTCTCTGCATTTTTCACCATTGCTCAAATCATGTTAAAAATAAAATCAGTATTTACTTTTAATGTATACTTCTGGGACATATTTTGATATAGAAACTGTTAGGGATGAAAATGAAGAATTATACCTATTTGGGGGGGAGTAACTAAGGATTAACAGTTTGCAGTTTAAAAATTAGACTCTGTCCACTGAGGAGTAACTAAATTGGTTTATGTCATCCCTGTGGGATTGCTGTCTATAATAAGCTGTATGCCCAAATATGAGAAAAAAAAGCTTTGAAGTTCTCAGGCCATTTTATCATTGCCAGCAGCCATTTATTTTTCTCTGGCTGAAGTACAGGAGTTTGAGGGATGGTAAGGACCATTAAGATCCATTTCTGTTGTCCAGCTGGTTCTATTCCCTAGCGATAAGGATGTACCAGTAATTCAGGGGAACATAGAGATTGATTGAGAACAAAACTGTTTGTGGGAGGTCATTGCGGGATACAAATACATCATATAAGTGAATGAGGGATCCTTGGTGCTCACTAAGCTTGCTTGTTTTCTTGCAGTCGTTTCATTACCCAAACTACCGTATTTTTCGGAGTATAAGACACACCTTTTTCCTCCCTAAAAGTGGCTAAAAATTTGGGTGCGTCTTATACTTTGAATGTAGCTTTTTTTTTTCCAGCCCTAACTAGGTGCTAACAGATCTTCCCAGCTCTTACCTTGCAGGCTTTTTCATTGTTACTCTCTCCAAAGAATGTTTTTCCAGCCCTAAGTCTTTGCAGAATTTTTTTTCATTGCTCTACTTGCTCCAAAGAAGGTTTTTTTCCAGCCCTAACCAGGTGCTAACGATCTTCACAGCTCTTACTGGCTTGCAGGCTCTTTCATTGTTACTCTCTCCGAAGAAGGTTTTTTTAAGTCCTAACCAGGGGATAAAATAATGTGCTGAAGCTGACCAGACTAAGGACGCTAGCCAGATGAATACCTGGTAGGCAGATTTTTTCCCCTATTTTCCTCCCCCAAAACTAAGGTGCGTCTTATACTCCAAAAAATACGGTAGGTAACATCATCAGTGCTAGTGAGGAGGAATGTTTGCTGTCAGTTTATATTCTGGTGTCTTGTCTGTCTGTGTGGGTAGGGGTGGTCTTAGGGATTCTTTGGTTGGGCTGTTTTTCTAATGGTTCTTTGACAATTCTAGACCAGGCCAAATCCAAAAACGCCAGGGAATTTCTAGAAGCCTGGCACTCTGACAAATCAGCCATCAATAGACACATAGACATTAACAACATCTATGGACTATGCAAAAGAGACAATTCACCAGCCCAAAAGGGAACAGAAAGACCCAAGCACCTCTCTACCAGTAATCAGCACTCAGATCAGCATAGATTAACTCCAAGGTCAACTTCAGACCAACAATCAAGTAAGCAACACCCCAATCAAGAAACTGCCAAAGAACCATCAGTAAACAGCCCAACCAAAGAATCTCTAAGACCCGCCCCACACAGACAGACAAGACACCAGAATATAAACTGACAACAAACTGCACTCCTTACTAGCACTGATGATGTTACCTAGTTTGGGTAATGAAACGTCTGCAAGAAAACAACCAAGTTCAGAGAGCACCAAGGACCTCTCATTTCAACCCTAAGCTACAAATATTCTCCTTTATTGATGCATCATATAGGTAAATGGTTAAAGAAGGGGAGATTCACATTTGCCCCAATGTCTTAATGTAAATCAAGTCAGCAAGAAAATAATTGATCCTAAAAGTGGGGAAGAAACTCACGGGTAGACCTCGTTTAAGAAACCATTCGTTCAGCGATCAAAGTTACAGTGGCAGAGATGACTAGTCCTCAAAGCTAAAGAAGCTTCTTGGATGAGAAGCAAAGCGTCTTCAAAGAAAATCCAGAAAGTCCATTTGCTTCTTGAAAAAGCACCTCTGGTGTAGCCGTGACCTGGGTGACTGAGAATCTCCATAGACACACAACTGTTGCAGCATCCCTATAGTCCAGTGATGGCGAACCTTTTTCAACTCGGGTGCCAAAAGGGTGTGCGCATGGCCACACCCATAATGCAATGCCCTGCGCATGCGCACAACCCCCCCACGCATGCACACAGGCCTCACTGAAGCCTCTGGATTTCCAGTAGGCTCGTTGGGCTGTTTTTTCGCTCTCCCCGGGGTTCAGGAAAGCCTCCTGAAGCCTGGAGATGGCAAAAAATGGGCCAATGGGCCAATTGGAAGTTCAGAAACGAAAGGAAGTGGAGCTACCCTACTACTTACCTTCAGATAGTAGCAACCAGGCCTCGCACAACTCGGCCCATTTCTTCTGCAGTCGGGAAGGCATTTCTAAAGGCCCGTGTAGCCGATAACAGAGCTCCGGATTGATCCAGAGCTCTGTTATCATCTGCAGAGGCCTTTCCTAAAGGCCTTTCCTGAAGGCCTCTCTAGCCGATAACAGAGCTCCGGATCAATCCGGAGCTCTGCTATCAACTACCCAGGCCTTCAGGAAAGCCTTGCCGGCTGCAGAAGAAATGGGCCGAGATGTGAGAGGCCTGGCTGCAACTGTCCAAAGCCGAAGAAGTTCCTGAAGACCTCTGACAGCGAAAAGGAAGTTGAGGGTGAGCACACAAGTGAACTTCCGGCTGGCCCGTTTTCCCCGTGGGGAGAGTGAAAACGGCCGAAAAGAAGGCCGAAAATCAGCTGGCCAGTGTGCACATGCACGCTGGAGCTGACATAGGGCAACGCCTCGCGTGTCCTCAGATATGGCTCCCTGTGCCATGCGTGCCATAGGTTTGTCATCACTGCTATAGTCCAGAGGTCTTCAAACTTGGCAACTTTAAGACTTGTGGACTTCAACTCCCAGAATTCTCCAGCTAGCATAGCTGGCTGGAGAATTCTGGGAGTTGAAGTCCACAAGTCTTAAAGTTGCCAAGTTTGGGGATCCCTGCTATAGTCACAAGATCAAAATTTGGATGCTTGGCAACTGGCATGTATTTATGACAGTTGGACTGTCCTGGGGTCATGCTATCATCATTTGTAACCTTCCCAGCTGATTCTGACAAGCAAAGTCATTGGGGAAAGCCAGATTTGCTTAATGACCACATGATTCAGTTAGCAACTGCGGTGATTTGCTTAGCAACTGGGGCAAACAGGTCATAAAACGGGATGCCGCTCACTTACCAACTGCCTCGTTTAGCAAATTTTAGAAATGTTGGGCTCAATTGTGGTTATAAGTTGAGGACTATCTATACCAGGGGTCTCCAACCTTGGCAACTTTTAAGACTTGTGGACTTCAACTCCCAGAATTCCTCAGCCAGCTTTGCTGGCTGAGGAATTGTGGGAGTTGGAGTTCACAAGCCTTAAAGTTGCCAAGGTTGGAGAACCCTGATCTATATTAGGTCAGGCTGGGGCAGCTGAGGCTTCAAGGGGTGACACTGGCTTTGAAGATTGAAGATTGCACTGTAGCTCAGAAGACTCTTCCAGCTGCAGACCTGTGGGGTGCCAAGATACCCCTGAGCCCCTGCGTGGTTCTGGGGCTGTTTGCCACTCTGCAGGACAGGCCGCAAGGTGGCCAAAAAGAGCTGCGATGGAGAAAAAATAGGCAGTTGGGTCTGTTGAAGGGGAGGCAGCCCCTTCCCTCTGAAAACCTGAGGCTTGGAACTGGGTGGGACCAAACCTGGAATGGCTTGAATAGGGATAGGTTAACAACCCATGGAATTCAGCTCACGACGGCAACAAAGTGTGCCAGGATTGCTGTTCCTAAGTGATGCAGTCACGTGACATGACACTTTACAACTGCCGTGGCTTAGCGATGGAAATTCTGGCCCCAGTTACGGTTGTAACTCAATGACTCCCTGTGTTTTGACATAGAGCTTCATCCGTTTCTTTCCTTTCTCTTCTAGGGGAGTGGCGGTGGGCCAGTGAGTCTCCCTCTTTGCATCCTCCCTGCCGAGACGCTGTGAGTTTCTATTCTCAGTATGGCCGCAACACCAAGTTCATAGAGACGCCCTGGGGGAAGACATTCCGGGACCTTCACAGGCACCACTTGAAGCTGCTAGAGTGGCAGGGTCAGCCTCACCCTCAGCTCTCCGTCAAAGGTGAGCAGGCCAGTCACTACCACTTGGTGTTGCCTTCCTTCTTCTGCCTCCTGGAAAGCTTGCATCGAGACGGGAGGGAGTTTGCGGTCATCTTCCGTACCTTCGGCACAGACCTGCCTCGTGTCCTTCGGGCGGTGAGCTGCGCCCTGGAGGGGCAGCACCCCGGCTTCCCTGCCTTGGGAAGAATCTCGGTGAGTGGGCAAACAGAATCTCCCCTTTGCTTAACGTTGCTTGAGCGATGCTGCCTTTTTTTGGGCCAACTTGGCAGATGTTTCGGCTCTTTTAGTCAAGATGCTCTAGAAAATAATGTCACTATTAACTTGTTCTGTGTGGGTAGCCTGTCCTCCTCTCCAATGTATTCTCCTTTTTTAGCCTTTTTCTCGAAAAGGCTCATTGGTTGAAGTTTGACTGATTTTTAAACAGAGCGTGGCACAGGAATAATTTAGTTTAACCATTTCAATAGATGTACGATTGGGTTCTTTCTGCAAAGTAAGCTCCCGATAGAAGGGAGACATTCTTGTTGGGTTTCCTTTGTGTGAGATTGTAGACAGAGGTGGTATTCTGCCGGTTCGGACCGATTCGGGCGAACCGGTAGCTGTGACTGCAGGTGGGCCCGCCCACCCGCCCGGACGTAATGCTGTCCTATTTAGCCACGTTTTCGAGGCAGGGTGCATGCGCAAAAGGTGTGCGCAAGTAAAGTGCGTGCGCGGGAGGCTGTGCACATGTGCGGAGGTGGGCATGTGCAGAGGTGGGCTGTGTGCATGTGCAGAAGTGCAAATGTGAGCATGCACTCACATTTGCGAACCGGTAGGGAAGGTAAGTGAATACCACCCTGTTGTGGTCCGGAGCCTCGATCCCTGCCTCGCTGCCTCCTCCTTGCAGGCAGGAGCGCATTTCAAAACGCTGCCGGAGGCAGAGCCCAGAGGAGCCAAGCCAGTCCCGTAGGGTGTGCGCAATGCCACGGCGGAGGGAGTTGGTAAAACTCGTCCAACAATATTACTAAAGTACAGGTCTTGTGTCGCTGCCTGCGTGCACCCACCTCTCACTTGCTCTCTCTCTCTCTCTATCCCGGCCTGGAGCCAGTCTTTTTGCGGCGGCCACTCTTTTGTCCGGGAGAGCGAGAGAGAGCAAGCGAGAGGCGGGTGCACGCAGGCAGTGACACAAGACCTGTACTTTAGCAATATTGTTGGATGAGTTTTACCAACTCCCTCTGCCGCGTGTCTCACAGCCCTCCCCGCCCTATCCCCCGCCCCACCGCGAGACACATGTCTTACTGGAGTCTGGCAGCTCCGTGGCATGTCTTGGCCGGTCTGTGCAGGGAAACACCTTGCAAAGTACAGAAACTCTTCTCGCAAGGGCGAGCAATTAACAACTTTTTTTTTCAAGAATTTTTTTATAATTAACTTTTTGCAGTGAGAAGAGTTTCTGTACTGTGCAAGGTGTTTCCCTAAACAGACCGGCCGAGAGGCACCACGAAGCTGCCAGACTCCAGTAAGACGCATATCTCGCGGCCCGGCCCGCCCTATCCCCCGCCCGCCCTGCTACCCCCAAACTGCGTCCCACCGCGAGATGGCCGGTCTTGTTTTTGGGGAAATACGGTAGTAGTAGTAGTAGTAGTAGTAGTAGTAGTAGTAGTAGTAGTAGTAGTAGTAGTAGTAGTAGTAGTAGTAGTAGTAGTAGTAGTAATAATAATAATAATAATAATAATAATAATAATAATAATAATAATAATAATAATAATAATAATAATAATAATAATAATAATAATAATAATTATCTGACTGACAATAATCCTACGAAACACAAAACTTGGATACCAAATCTCAAGCCAACATGGCAAGATAAACCATCTACTCTACCTGGATGACTTAAAAATGTATGCAAAAAGCCCCACTGAACTTAAATCAATACTCAACACAGTTCAGCTGTTCAGCAGTGACATCAAAATGAACTTTGGACTTGAAAAATGTGCTATATTATCCATGCAGCAAGGAAAAATAAAAAAGATAGAAGGAATAGAACTGGGAAATGGAAGCATAGTGAAAGTATTAGCAAAGGATGACGGTTACAAATACCTAGGCATATTGGAAGCAGATAACATCTTCAATGGAAAAGTCAAAGAGTCAATACAAAAGGAATACATCAGGAGGGTCTGCAAAATATTAAAATCAAAGCTGAATGCTGGAAACATAATTAAAGCCATTAATACATTGGCAGTTCCAGTGATACACTACTCAGCTGAAATCATCAACTGAACTTTGGCTGAACTGGAAAACATGGACCAGAAATCGCGTAAACATTTGAATACAGTATGTACCACGCTTTACATCCATGAAGTGACATTGACAGGTTGTACCTGCCAAGAAAAATAGGAGGCAGAGAGCTATTGCAAATCCATCAAACTGTAGGAGAAGAAAAATGAAGTTTGAATGATTATGTGAACCAAAGTACAGAAAAATTGCTGCAAGCTGTGAAAACGGAGAACATTATTAAAAACAACAG
The DNA here is from genome assembly GCA_023053685.1 of Diadophis punctatus similis. Lineage (NCBI taxonomy): Eukaryota > Metazoa > Chordata > Lepidosauria > Squamata > Dipsadidae > Diadophis > Diadophis punctatus. The sequence continues at coordinate 232,837,014 of JALIGW010000002.1, forward strand.
AAACAAAGGCAGAATATAAGGAAAAACAGCTGGATGACAGATTAAATAGATGGAAAACCAAAGCTTTGCATGGACAACACTTGAAAAACATTGAAGGAAAATGTGATGACAGCCTTACACAGGCATGGTTTAAGATGGGAACCATCAAGAAAGAAACGGAAGGTTTAATACTCGCTGCTCAAGAACAAGCACTACAAACTAATGCCATGAAAGCAAAGATACAAAAATCCACTGACAATCCAAACTGCCGACTATGCAACAACAAAGTCGAAACTGTTTCACATTTAATATGTGAATGCAGCAAAATTGCACAAACTGATTACAAAGCTAGACACGACCGAATTGCTAAATTAATCCACTAGTCATTATGTAAAAAATATGACTTACCTGTATCCAAAAAGTCATGGGAGCACAAAGTGGAAAAAGTTACCGAAAATGAGAAGGTGAAGATCTTGTGGGACTTTCGAATACAGACAAATCGTCATTTGGAACACAACACGCCAGATATCACGATTGTCGAGGGCCGAAGCATACAGTTTATTGATATCGCTGTACCAGGAGATGCCAGAGTCGAAGAAAAAGAACTGGGAAAAAATCACAAAATATCATGACCTGGCCATCGAAACTACAAGGCTATGGATGAAACATGTAACCGTGATACCCATTGTCATCGAGACACTTGGTACCATATCCAAGAATTTTACAAAACACATCAAGAAATTGCAGCTTCCTGCAATAACACCAGCGGAACTGCAAAAAACTGCGCTATTCGGAACATCATATATTTTAAGAAGATACTTGGTTGATACCTAGGACGCTGGCAGCAACCCATATCAACCATTAGCACCAGTCAATGGTATTTGTGACACTTTTTTAAATGTTCAGTTGACTGAGTTTCATTTTTAATGAATAAAAGAGATAACAACAACAACAACAACAACAACAACAGCCGTTATTGTCATTGTACATCATGTATACAACGAAATTGGTTTAGCCTCTACTGGTGCAATCCATAACAGAAAATACAAGACAACATGAATAGTATAGAGAATAATCCTTATACAAGTAATTGGGGGGGACACTAGTCATACGTTTCCATATGTATGTGGAATGATTGTGATTGTGTTTAATATTCCTTAAACGATGGATAACCAATTTTTCACTTAAAGGCATCAGTTACAATTTGGACCAGTTAATAGAGTAGCTATTTTGCAAAAGACATTAATTCTTTGCATTAATGCTGGCAGTGGTGGGTTGTAAATGATTTTGCTCCCGGTTCATGTGCGTGCTCGCGCGCGTGCACGCAATGCTTCTGCGCATGAAGTGTCCCGGGCGGGTGGGCGGAGCCTCCCACCACCGGCGCTACTGGTTCTAAGAACCGGTCCGAACCAGGAGCAGCCCACCGCTGAACGCTGGGATAGTATTATAAGGTTCAGAAATAAACGAAAGAATGTCACTTAAAAATAAAACCCAATTTTTGTTCAAAGGACTTATATTCTTCTCTATAGATCTAATAGCACAAGCTAAGAGTTCCGTGGAAATATTAAAAAGCTTCCTTGTCTAGTTCCTCTAAATAATGAAAAATAAATGGGAGAAAAACATGCCACTAATCTTCACTTTAGATATTGGCGATTCATATAATATCTTAATCTATTTTATGAACTCCATAGCAAATTATTTAGTGCAGCAAGAGTGTTTATGCATTTTATCAAAGACCTTTCCAGTATCTACTGTAGTGATAAAATTACTTGAGCTTTATTTTTATTCAAATCTATTAGATCAAAGGCTGCTCTAATGTTATCTGCTGCTTATCTGCTGCTTGCCCAGTTCTCATAAACCCTGCTTGGCAGTAGTGGGTTCTAAAACCCTTTATTACTGGTTCGTGCGCGCAGAAGCGTTTTGGGTGGGTGGGCGGAGCCTCCCAGCGCCGCCGCTACCAGTTCTAAGAACCGGGCCGAACTAGGAGCAACCCACCGCTTGGTCATTATTAATAACAAACTGTACCACTTGCTGTAATCTATTTGCCTGCACTGCTATTAAAAATCTTTGTAGCAACGTCAATTAATGAGATTGGACGATAATGAGCACACCGAATACAATCATTACCTGCTTTTAGTATAATGGTAAATAAAGCCTGATTAAATGCTGGCGATAAAATTCCCTTATCAAATATCTCTTAATATACAACCTTAACTTGATCCACTTAGAGAGAGGTGATCTTTTCTGTTTCTTCTGGTCGCGTTTCTTAAATTCCCCTCTCCTTTGATCATCTCAGCTTGTTTGAGGCCGTCTAGGATTGGTGCTTTGAGTAGTGTTTCTTCTATCTCTCTCGTTATTTTTCACCGCAGTTGCCTGTAGATCTCAGACTTGGAAAGATACGTTGCAGCAAGAAAAAAGTGGCCTTGAGCCATGGAGCTAAGCAGCTGTCCAGCGACAATGGGTGCAGGAAAATGTATGCCTATTTCAGCTCCCGGCAAGGCATCAGTGGTTTCCAGGACCACTTTGAATGGTGAGATACGTGCTTTCTTCTTGGCCTACTTTTATTTACAGTGGTTGGCTTTTTAGCAACAAATACGGGTAATCCTTTCTTACTGACCGCCTTGTTTACCAACTCTTTGAAGTTATGACAGTTTAAAACGGGGGCTCCCAACCGGGGGTGCGAGACGATATTCCAGGGGGTGCGAAAACCTGGGTTAGAAGTTTCAAAATGATAGTGCAGTGATGGCGAACCTATGGCACGCGTGCCACAGGTGGCACGCGGAGCCATATCTGCTGGCACGCAAGCCGTTGCCCTAGCTTAGCTCCAACGCACATGTGCACGCTGGCCAGCTGATTTACGGCTCACACTGAGGATCTGAGAGGGCGTTTTTGGCTTCTGGAAGGCCTCCGGAGGCATTTTCGCCCTCCCCAGGTTCTAGGGAAGCCTACTGGGCCCACCGGAAGTCGGAAAATGGGCCATTTCCGGCCTCCAGAGGCATTAAATTATGGGTGTGGGCACTCGCGCGTGTGCGATAGCGCACGCACACACGCTTTCGGCATCCGAGGAAAAAAAGGTTCGCCATCACTGTGATAGTGCATATGCATAATTATATGCATATGTAATTATTTACTTTTGTAAGGGGTGAGAGAATATACTGTGTTTCCCCTATAATAAGACATGTCCTGATAATAAGGCCAACACGGCTTTTCAGGACATGCGTTGAAATAAGCCCCCCCCCTGAAAATAAGGTCCCCCAACTACTTTCTGGGGAAAGGGGGGGGGACATGCCGGGAGCCGCTCTTTTTGCGGCGGGCACTCTTTTGGCCTGGAGAGCAAGAGCAAGAGAGAGGTGGGTACGCACACACCACGCGGGACTAGCTCTACTCCTCTGGGCAATTTGAAACGCGCTCCTGCTTGTGAGGAAGAGGTGGCGAGCATCGATCCCTGCCTCGCCGCCTCCGCGCAGGGAGAAGCGCATTTCAAAATGCTGCCGGAGGCAGCCCAGAGCAACCGAGCCAGTCCCGCGGGGTGTGCGCGTTGGACACAATGCCGAGAAACGTGACGGAGCTACAAGTGTCAGGTAGGACGCGCGTCTCGCAGCCCAACACGTCCCACATGCCAGAAATGAGTCTCTGTGAGACTCGTCACGCCACCGCCGCTGCCTTGTGGAGCAGGACTCTGCAAGGCTTGTGCTGTTGCATGCACGAATGGCAGCAGGACCCCAGCTGTGCCGGTATGATGAAGTTTGCGACAGTCCTGCAGTTACAACAAGCCTTGCAGAGTCCTGCTCCACAAGGTGGTGGCGGCGGGCCAGCCGCTCGGCCAGCGCCAAGAACAGGGAGGGGAGGCAGCGGTGATGGGACATCCAGTCCCATGCTCGATGCCTACTGCACCTCCAACATAATAAGCCCCTCCCCCGATAATAAGGCCAAGGCCATATTTCGGGGTTCAAAAAAATATAAGGCCCTGTCTTATTTTCGGGGAAACACGGTATCAGAAGCGTTCTAGGGGTGCAGGGTATTGAAAAGATTGGGAACCCCGGTCTAAAAAAAACAGCTTGCAACCAATCCTCGCATATATGACCATTGCAGCATCCCACAGTCATGTGATTGCCATTTCTGTGATTGCCAAGCTGCTTGTGACAAGCAGAGTTAATGGAGAACACAGAAGTAAAATTTTAAGTTGTGGTCCCTCGAGGTTGCAGCGGTTTGCTCAACAACCAAATGGAAATGATGTCATTGGTCCATCAGGGTCATGTGACATCATTAGTGACTGCAGTGCTTAAGCAACAGAATTGCCAGTCGCAACGATGGTTGCTAAATGAGGATTTATCTGTATGATCAGATTGCAATCCGGTGTGTGCTTTTAAAAATAACCTTCTTGTATCAAACTAAAAATAAAGACTCCTATTAGTGTATATTTTCATCCTGATGGAAGCCATTAATACTAAAATTATTACCCTTTTACTTCCTAACTCCTAGCGCTTTTTTTTGCTGACAGATTGATTTATGTCTTTCTTCCTTGGCATTTAATGGTCTTACCTCAGCCAAGATACGTCCAGGAAATGGTCTTCCCAACCTGGTAGCCTTTAAATAAGTTTTACATTTTCTTTCCACTGACCATGCAATCTGCAAGGCACTGAGTTGGAGTAATTTAGTTAATCTTGCCCGGTAGGTATGCAACCTCTATTCAATCATAAATCAAGCTAGGTCTCTTAAAGAGTAATTCGCCTGCCTTATGCTCCTTTATCAAGCTGTCTAATTTATTGGTAGCCTTTATTTCTCATTTGGAAAAAAAAAACCTAGCTTTGGTATGGTACAATCTGAGCCTAGCTTAGTCACCGTATATATTTCTATTTCTAGTATACCTTCTTAGTAAGAATACATATTTCTATTTCTATGATCTTCAGTATAGTGTTTGTGAGCATCAGTTGTCCACTTGCAGTTTCCTGTGTGTCCACCAGGCCCTTTCTCATGCCTGACTTTCAAAATATTTGTCTAAATCAGGGGTCGGCAATCTTAAACACTCAAAGAGCCACAAAGGTCATAACCTGTTCAATTCTGGAGCCAACCGGAAGTCCACTTCCCCCGCCATAGAGTCTCCTCCTAGCGTGGTGTCCTTTTTCCACTGCCAATCGGAAGTCCGGTTCCCCCACCATAGAGTCTCCTCCTAGCGCGGCATCCTTTTTCCTCTACCTGTCCTAAAACCCTATCAATTGTGGAGCCGACTGGCTACAGAGAGCCGCAGCAGAGGGATGAAAGAGCCACATGCGGCTCCGCGGTTTCTAAATGAATGAATGAATAAATATATGGGAAAATGGAATGTTGCAAATTGCCAGTCTCAGTTATAATCTAAATTAGAATAGGACTTCTCAGCCCAATAGAGATGTTTTATATATTCATAAAAAATAATCATGTTGGATGGCTGCAGTCCAATGCTTTGAAACTGTTTCCTGCCCAGACCCCCAAAAACCAAAAGCTGGGGCTGCCAGCGTCCCAGGGACTAGAAAAAGTGATAGGAAGTACCTTTAATTGTTCGCCTTCTAGTAAAAGGTTCGATGACTGTCCACGCCCATTGTGGTACCCATGTTGTAAAAGTACTCAATATGCTCTGAAATTTTAAAGGTATTTAAAAAGGTTGGGTGTGCATGGTGCTCAGTGAACAATGACTGGCTGGCTATATCAGGGATCTTATATCCCTTTGTAGATCTTGTTTTGGAAAGCTTTCTGCTCTAAACAAGACTTCCTAGGTTCTTTTGGAATTAGCCTGAGGCTTCAGCAAATGCTGGTACAGCTTTTTCTTTCCTTCTTTCTTTTCTTTTTCTCTTTCTTTTTCTCTTTCTTTCTTTCTTTCTTTCTTTCTTTCTTTTTTGCTTTCTTTTTCTTTCTTTCTTTTTTTCTCTTTCTTTCTTTCTTTCTTTTTCTTTCTTTCTTTCTTTCTCTCTCTCTCTCTCTCTTCCTCCCTCCCTCCCTCCCCCTCCCTCCTCTTCCTTCCTTCCTTCCTTCCTTCCTTTCTCTTTCTCTCTTCCTTCCTTCCTTCCTCCCTCCCCCTCCCTCCCTCCCCTTTCTTACTTTCTCTCTCTCTCTTCCTTCTTCTCCCTCCCTCCCTCTTCTTTCTTTCTCTTTCTTTCTTTCTTTCTTTCTTTCTTTCTTTCTTTCTTTCTTTCTCTTTTCCTTCCTTCCTTCCTTCCTTCCTTCTTTCCTTCCTTCCTTCCTTCCTTCCTTCCTTCCTTCCTTCCTTCCTTCCTTCCTTCCTTCTTTCCTGGCAGAATTCTCTCCTCTTGGATACTCTTTAGCAGGGCACAAACAACTCTTGATTAGTTGCCCACAGAGGAAAGGTTACACATATTTCATATATTTGGCTTATTCTCCTGAATATAGAGGAGTTGTTGTTCTTGTTCTTGTTTTCAGTCATATGGTATCCGCATAGTGTTGTTTGTTTCTGAAAACCAAAGTCTAGTTCCTTTGCCCTTATTATTTTACACGGAAACTTGGGAATTTATGTACATTATGGCAAAAGGATTGAGAAACAGGAACAGGGACAGTTCCAGTGGCCAAAATTTAGAGCATAGGTGCTCAGCACAACATTTCATTTTGTCTTTCTTTACTGGCTGTTCACTTCCTATCCCATCATTTTACCGGGCATCATTTTCCTTGTTTGTTGGTTGGTAAAGTAATAAATAAATGATATTCAAAATCCTCTGAAACCCTGAATCTTAGAAACAGAATAAATAGAAGAAAGGTCTTGAATTAAAAAAAGAACTCCCTGTTATTGCCCTATGTGGATTTATTCTTTCCCCTCCTTTTTTGTTTCCATTCCTTCTTCTTTTTTCTTCTTCTTTTCTTGAAGTAGAAGGAGCAAAACGAATGCATGGTTGTGCTAATCGCTACAGACTATGTCTCTTTCTTTGCTGCAGGTGGGCTAAGAATAATTATTCCAGCCAAGGTGGAAAGCCTCTTTGGGTTGATCCTCAAGACCCCAGAGTCCAGCATATCTGTATAGATGACAATATCCGACTGACTGATTCCGACACCATTGTCCATCCTCAGGTATTGTTAAGGAGAAGCATTGCTCAAATCCCCCCCCCTTTTTTAAACCGAAAATTCTTTTGTGGGTCATTCACAACTCTTAATTATAATTATAATTGCGCAGTCCCCTTTTGTCAATCCTGGGAAATCAGAGAAAATACCCAGGTGGCTTTGTGCACTAAGTGAAGCCTCGCTATTGTGATTCCTCCACTTTATTCTGTCCTTAAGCAGAAAAGCCCACCGCTACGGCTACCTTTGGAGTACCTCTGCCTCGCTGGCAAGGGTTGCCCGTTTCCCCTTCTAACTTGTCCCAAAGGTGGCGGAGGTTGGTAAGTGAGCCGCCTGTCATGACCGCAGGTGATTAGCGGAGAATGGTGGCTGGCGTGGAACAGCAGGTGCTCGGTGCCTGTTCTTGCGGCGTGCTCCTTCTGTCCTCGGTGTGAGTCATTCCCCTTTCCCCCCCACCTCCCCGAGCCCACCAACCTGCTTCTTAGCAGCCCAAATCTCCTTTGCAGTCCTGAGTGCTTAAAGGGCAGCTTTCATGCCAGAGCCGGGAAGTTGGGAGAGCCAAAAGAGAAAGGCCGTCGTAGCAGCTCTTTATATCGGCCTAAAAGCTTTTCCTTAGGAAAGGAGGCAGCTGGGAGAGAGTGCGTGCTGCCTGAATGAGGGGATGGAGGAAAAGCTGGGCAGGCAAGGTTAATTGGTTCTTGTTGGATTCAAGCCATCACATTGGTTCCTTGAGGCTTGGTGCCACTCACAATATAAGGGAAAATTACTAGTGGAGGCTGGGGCTGTTTCATTGCTCGACAATAGACATTCACGCTGATCAGTAAATATAGGTAGACCTTAACAACAGTTTGTTTAGCGACTGCTCAAAGTTACAACAGCACTGAAAAAAGTGACATGTCCATTTTTCACAGTTGTGACCTTCACAGCATCCCCATGGTCACGTGATTTACATTCGGATGCTCGACAACTGGTTCATATTTATGACGGTTGCATTGTCCTGGGTCTTTTGCAACTTTCGGGCAAGCCAAGTCAACAATAGCAATAGCACTTAGACTTATATACCGCTTCATAGTGCTTTACAGCCCTCTCTGAGCGGTTTACAGAGTTCAGCATATTGCCCCCAACAATCTGGGTCCTCATTTTACCAACCTCGGAAGGATGGAAGGCTGAGTCAACCTTGGCTGAGTCAACAGGGAAGCCAGATTCACTTAGCAATCGTGTTATAATTCAACGGCTGCAGCGATTCGCTTAACAACTGTGGCAAGAAGAGTCGTAAAATGGGGCCTAATTCGTTGAACAAATTTCTCATTTAGCAAGATAAATTCTGGGCTCAATTTTGGTCGTAAGTCGAGGACTACCTGTACTCAGGTCTTGGTGGAGGAGGCAAAGGGCCCTGTCTGGAACATTTTATCCTGCCACAGCCTACAGAAGAAAGGGGGATGGAGAGAGAAGGGGATGTTATTCATCCCCCCCCCACAGCCAGTCAGTTTCAGGTCAAATTACATTTAGGAAGCAAGGGGGCAGAGAGGACCCCTGGGATTCCATGCCCCCCTTCTTCCTCCTGCTGATTCCAGGTTAGATCTTGTGGTTTCAGAGGCCAGGAAGATCTTGCTAACTCCGAGCCAGCCTTGATCCCTTTGAAAAGACCTTGCCTTTTCCCTTTTAAGTCCCAAGCTCAGCTCTTCCCTCTTAGTGGATAGATCTGAGCGCGCTCCTAAGTGTTCTTCTCTAGCTGTCATTCAGCCTGTGAGTGAGTTTCAAAACTGGCTTTGAGAGTCTGCTTTCTATTTTTTTGCCCTCCCCAGGCTCCAGAGGCTTCCCTGGAGCCTGGGGAGGGTGAAAATGGCCTCCCCCGCTCCCCGGAGGCCCTCCAGAGGCCGAAAACACCCTCCCAGAGCCTCCACATGAGCCAAAAATCAGCTGGCCGGAGCGCACACGCGCACTGGAGCTGAGCTAGGGCAACAGCTCGCGTGCCAGCAGACATGGGGCACGCGTGCTACAGGTTCACCATCACGGGGCTGTAGGCTGGTGGTTCTTAGCTATTAGCTGCTACATACAGGTAATTTTGAAACAGCTTATAATTGTTCCATTTGACATGTCAAGCATTTACCTTTTTAGAAACCACACCAAACTCCATTTTCTTATACAAAATAATGATACACGATAATTATTATTCTTTTAAATGATCATTTTCCTTATATTTAACATTATCTTGGCCCAACAGGTATTCTTAGGGCAAGGAAGTGACTCTCCCCGGACAATTCCTACGTCGGAGCTCTATGACATCTGTCTAGTCCAAACAGACCTTCTGGAGGCCATTTCTGATGTGAACTATTTCTGCCACTGCATAAAACGCTGTGAGGAGAATTATGAGAGCTATTTGTCCAGAGATGGGGCCTCCACCTAAAGGGGCCGGCTGAGCAGTTCCCAAGGCCCTTTGTGGTAATGCAAGGAGAGCAAAGAACCGGAATCTCCCAGTTGGCTGCTGCTTGACTGCCTCCCAATGAAGTCAGTGTTCTTGTTTCAATTTCCTGGTGAGGGCTCCATGCTGGAAGCTCCTTGAGAAGAAATCTGGGCCTTCAAGCAAGGAGGCATGCTGCCTGTTTTCTCTGCTGCTGCCTGAATCAGAGCATCTAAATAGAGGCGGCTGTGTTTTATTTATAATATTTATTCAGCACTTGGTGGGTGGGGATTTTCTTGCCCTACGGATGGGTGATCTCCAAGAAGCAGATAACCAACTCACAAACTGCACTCAAAATTGTCCTATAAGCCAGCTTTTCTCTGCAAACGTTAAAAATCATCTCCCAACTCTTTTTGCTGGTGACTTGGCTATGATGACCTCTGACCCCCGAAACATAATGCCTGTGCTAAGCAAGCTCTGGAGAGATAATGCTTCAAGGGCAGCCAAAGAAGGAGTTCAAGAAGCCATCGATGGTGGTGGGTTTAGTAGTTTTCTATCGCTTCAGTTCTCTGTCTCTGTTGGATTCCCAGTGTTTGATCTGAGTTTTGCTCTCTGCCAGCATTGATCTGCACACAGAAAAAGAATCCAGCTTTTTAGAAAGAAATAGAGACTAATTTTACTGGCTGGAGAAAGGTGATCCAGTCTTTCCTCGACAACCAGCCCCTTCCAGCTTTCTAGTTAAGAAAGCTTTTTTTTAAAAAAAATCACACACACTTTTTTCTTGATTCTTTTGCCAATTCACTGTGTATGAGGTCTTTGAGAATATTTATAGCTCAGGGCACAACTGTGAGGATCTTGGTGATCTCTGAGCTTGGTTGTTTTCTTGCAGACATTTCACTACCAAACTAAGGCAAGATCATCAGTGCACTGATGACGTTACCTAATTTGGTAATGAAAGGTCTGCAAGAAAACAAACCAAGCGAGGAGAAACCCCACAGTTCAACCTTGAACTACAAATATTCTTTTCTGTCAATCCACTGTGTTGTTATGTGGAGAAGGACAGTACTTTGCTCACAGCTTCCTCCTTCCCAAACCAGGAGAGCAGGATTTGGTTTGTTGCTTTGAATATGAGCCCAGAATTTGAGATATTGCTCAAAAGAATAGCTTTAACTCCCCAGCAGTGGGAGCTAGGAGTCATTTGCTGGAGCTCAGCAAAAAAAAAAAAAAAAGAAGAAGTCTGTTTCACAAGTCTGTTCTTGCCTTTTTCTGGGCTTTTAGGTAGCATTTGGTTGTTGGAGAGACCTGGTCCAATGTAGCAGAAAATAGGATGACACTTTCAGAAAGGTTAAATGTAAAGAAAGTTTTAAGCACCAGCTGTTATTCATTTTAAACAGAATAGTTTCTTTGTGCTCATAACTATTTATTTCTGAATACCAGATAGTGGAGTATATAGTACAGCATAAGAAGGACGTTGCTTTCCTGTTCCAGTTGTGTATTTCTCAAAAACATCCGTTTAGCCATAGCTGGATGCAGAACTAAAAGGATTCTCGGTTTGATATGTGAGGCTGAGGGGATGTAAGATGCTCTCTGTTGCAGTCTCCAGGGAGCTATTCAGCACATTTCTGTACAATTTTTTCCTGTTCATATCTAGTCCGTGGAGAGCACAGGCAAGAAATTGAGAACAAGGCAAAGGCAGGTGACTTTTAAATTTAGAGAACTTAACTACACGACAGTCCTCGGATATGCAAATGGAGAAACACTCAGGGTTTTGCTGCAGAGGCCTGACTACGAATTCCCAGCTCATCCAGTTGGAAAATATAGCTTGGATAGATTTTTGCAGAGTTCATTACTGCACATTTTCACATTGTGGTTGTAACCATATCTGCCGTGTCATTTGTAAGTTGTTTCAGTGCCCATATGGTGAATCTCAGGTAAGTGCCAGGCTAGCTGGCAATGCCAGCCTGTGACCAGTGGCAAATGTTGAAGATTAGGAGCATTTCTCCTCTGGCCCTCCATAGCCCAGGTGCAATTAAAAAATAATATTGATCAACCTGCCCTCAAAGAGTTACAGAAGTGGAATTAGGGGGACATTCTTAACAGCTTCACCCAAACCTGCCTTTCTGGAGGTTGGTGTTAGATTTATATTAAACTTCTGAACCGGATGCCCCTTTGGTCCAAGCTGGGGGGACTGCAACCATCTGCCTTGAAATATTCTGAAAGAGACTGAGCTTGTTGGAGATCAATTTGTGATGCTTAGTAACCGATTGACTGGAGCATTTTATTTTTATTTCACTTTCTCACTTTCTTGACAGTCGGGCTCAAGCACTCCACATTTAGCATCTGTGTGGCAGGGTCCATTGGTTGGGTTTTCATTCATTACTGATTTAGTACATATTTTGAAACTCCTAAGACAGTGATGGCGAACCTTTTCGGCACCGAGCGCATGTTCGTCTAGGACACAACCCGGAAGAGGAGCTGCCCAGGGGGCATGTGCACATCGGAAAATGAACTTCTGGTTTCCGGCGTGCGCATGCACAGTGGCCAGCTAGTCTTCCAGTTACTGGCGCACATGCGCGCACGATGATCAACTGGCCAGCGCGCATGCTCACGCCGGAAAACACAACACCAGCTCTTCCAGTTTCCAGCACTGCCGCACGCACGAAGGCCAGTGATAGTTGCACGCACATGCACACCAAAAACCCGGAAGATGATCAGGCGATACTGCGTGTGCCAGGCAACATGGCTCCGCGTGCCACTTCGGGCATGCGTGCCATAGGTTCGCCACCACGGGCCTAAGATCTTATCAAAACCAGAGCTCACTCAAGCCGGCTTAAGCATCACAGGAGAAAAGCTACATTTGATGGCATCTGATGAAGTGAGTCTTTGGTGGCATCTGATGAGCAGGAGCTGCTGAAAACTTCGACTTTTTAATAAAACCAGGTTGGTTGGAAAGGCTGCTTCCAATTCCACAGGATTTCAAGCCAGTTTGGGATCGCTCCCAAGAGGGGGTAGCAAAAGGCTCTCAGTTGGATGGAAGTGGTTTAAAAGCAGAGCATTCTGCAGATTATGAAGTGGAGGCCTGAGGTAAACGCTTTCTTGCCTTTGCAAAACAGGATCCCCCCCACTCTGGTGACCCTCCCCACGAGAATCCTTGAATGACTGTTCCCACCCCTTCTCCCCCATCCCTCCTTTGCTTCCTGAGAAGTGAATGGCAGTGGCTCTCCCCGAAGTCCCTCCTCTTCAATTACAGATTCAGTTGCCATCGAGACTGAGGGATTTAGGCAACCGGCGCCTCCTATTTTGCACCTGCTATAGAAATCAGGCCTGCCCGGGCCTCCTCCTCTCCAGCTCGATTGCAGCCTCTGCAGCGCTGTTGCTATTCCTAAACTTCCAGTTCTCCCTCCCCCAGGGCCCGATAGGAAGGTCAAGATTCAATGTTGCAGACAAGTAATCGGGAGTAAGTCCCTGCTCCTGTGTCCCCGTGGTGGGATCCTCGAATTCAATCAATGCGAACTCTTTCACTGCCTTGAATCTTTCAGCCACTATTTTACATTTGCGGAAGGTACAGTTAGAATTGGCTTCCCCACCCCGAGTTCTCCTTTTAAAAGCTCTTTTGATTTTAAACGCTCCAGTTTTGGGGGGGTCAAGCCGAGTTGTCCTGGGGGGGGAGTTGGGGGAAAAAAAGAAGAAAGACAGTGGCGAGCTTATCTTTTCCAAAGTGGCAAGATCTGCCTGGATTGTAAATTCCAAAAGTGGAACTCGACTTGGTAATGCTGTTGAATTTTTTAAAAAGCGTTTATTCCAGATAAAAGTCAGCCGCCCACATTTTATTGGTACCGAAATGGGCTGCTGTATAACCTATTTTTTTAATTACTTTTCAGGCACAAGCAATGCACATATTAAAAGGACTAGGGGATTATGATCGTGGTGGAAGGGATAAATTAAGGATTAAGTATAGAATGTTTTCAAGATTGTAATTGGAAGGTTTTTCTTTTTCCAGAAACTTCCAGGGGACTGATTTTTTATTACATATTATTTGAGCAGGTGCTTGAACTTTGCACACTGTCCAAGTAAACTACATCTTAGCTTTATTTGGGCACTGTTGAAAGAACATTATTTGTGTTCACTGTTGGCACTACGTTTGTAAACTCCCATTACGTTTCATGTTTGTTCAAAAATTAAACTAAGGAAAGAGCCTAGAAATAAAGTATTTTGCAGATGTGGGTGTTGTGTTTTTGGTTGGTTTTTTTTTTTTTTTTGTATTCTCTTTTGTAGCCAAGCTTCAAATTTTCTTCACCTGATGCAGCCAATACAGAATACTTCCTGTTCGGACAAATGGTGCTCAGAATGGCTTCATTAGCTAAAGTTAAGGTACGGTGGTCAGCGATAGCTTTGAATTCATTGTGCATCTTCAATGTGGTTTAGTTCCCGGGCTGTTACTCATCTCTGTCAACAGGTCAAATTGTGACAGATGGAGCCAGTTCGCCGTTGGGGAGCTGCAAAGTTAGAAAGTAATGGGATTTTTAATATTTGATCATTTGTCTTCCTATGTGGAGATGATGGCTAGGCAGGATCAGGACAGACAGAAACATATGCTTCGTGACAGGTTGTCCCAACCAACTATATATGGCACATTGACATGTATAAAGAGTCAGAACGTTAGGAAGAATGGGGATTTTTGTGATGTCATTGGAGAGGCCAGTGGGCTAAGCCCTCATCCTTAGCTATCCATCAGAATTGGTCCCAAGATAGTTGGCTGGCTGAGAGGAAAAAGAGGATGGGTCCCTCCTTTATTCTAAATATAGAACTCACTGTAGTGCTGGCTGACTTTTTGATAGCATGCCAGAATCCTCTACCACTCGTAAGGAGCTATCTACTTCACATGAGTCTAGTCCTCAAGAAAAAGAATTAAAAGCTAAACAACAGGTCCACCACTACCCTGCATTTGCTGCTAAAGACCTTTGGCCACGTCTAAAATTATAAAATTTAAAATAAAATAAGCTATGGATCCCTATAGTTCTGGCCATGTATTGATTGTACCAAGAGTGTTGCAAAAACTGCACCTCCCAAATCACAATGATTGTACTAACGATAGAGAGAGAGAATATGTTAGATCTTCCAGTACCACAATCTGGAAGATCTAACATATTTTCGGGGCATTCAAAGGATAAAATTTCTCAGGAACTTTGCTTAGGTTTGTTTTTGCAGCTTACTGATTGACTTTAGTATTTCATTGTCTACTTCTCGTATTTTTTGCATTTTGTTTATTTTTTTGTAATTTTAGTATAAAATACAATAACTTGGGGGGGAGATGAAGGAGGGAGACAAATCGTAAAGGCTCAAAATTGAGCAAGATGTTGTAGCTAAGAGGTTTGCAGCTTAAAAATCAGGTTAGAAGCATCTGGCAGAGTGAATGAATTACTCATAGCTGAATATTATGGCTATAAAATTATATCCAGCATTATGAGCAAAAGACAAATGATTAACCCTCAACAATTCTGGAAGCAAACAAAATAAGCTGCTGTCTATCAGATCTGCCTCTTGCTTTCTGTAGAATGCAGATTCCTTCTGTGTGAATACACACTTATACGGACACATACACGTATGGAGATGAATTTTAGGTAGAGAAAAATCATTTGATGCGACATGTAGAATTATATAGTGCTGTGCACACTATATAATTCACATTTTGGGAGTGTGAAACTACAGACATGATGATGTTATCCATTCACTCATGTCCGACTCTTGGCAATTCTATAGGCCAGGTCTCTCCACATCTTTCAATCCTGCACCGTTTCTTTGAGGTTTTCTATGTTCTGGGTGGTGTGAGCTTTGATGGTGTCCAGCCATTGTGTTCTTTGGTGACCTGGTTTCCTTTTACCGATTAACTCTTCCCAATACGACAACTTTCTGCAGTGATACAGATATAGCTTCAATCAATTTCATTCCTGGCCTTCTCCAAATGTGCGGGGCTATTGTAGCCAGAATCCTGAACCAACAGCTACTGTGTTTGTATCCCAAATCCCCTAGCACCGTGATGGCGAACCTATGGCAGGCGTGCCACAGGTGGCATGCAGAGCCATCTCTGCGGCCACCCGAGCCGTTGCCCTAGGTCAGCTCCAGCGCGCCGGCGAGCTGATTTTTGGCTGGCCTCGCCCACACTACCCCTCCCCTCAGGAGTCTCCATGCGGTCCGTTTTGGATGCCAGGTAAGTACAGGGCTCACACGGAGGCTCCGGGAGGGTGAAAAATGGGCCTCCCGGAAGTCCAGAAACAGGCCGTTTGCAGCCTCCAGAGGGCCGGGGGAGGCCGTTTTCACCCTCCTGGAGGCTCCAAGAAAGCCTCTGGAGCCTGGGGAGGACGAAAAACGGGCTTACCGGAAGTCCGGAAACAGGCAATTTCCAGCTTCTAGAGGCTTCAGGGAGACCTGCTAGGCCCAAAATGGGGCACAGGGGGTTGTGCGCAGGGGAACCAGGTGTTGCAGGGGGGCCGTGCGCACAGCACCCGAGGAAAAAAAGGTTAGCCATCACTGCCCTAGTAGGAGGAGATGATCAGGACTGTAGACTAAGATGTCCAGAGATGATGAGATTGGGAAGGCTAGCCCAAGTAAAACATTGATGCTGTATGCTAAATATGAAAGATTTAAAATTCTGTGAAATGTTCTCTCTGGGGAAATTGGCATAGAATTGAGGAACAACCTCGAAAGCCAAGCCAAGCCAAGCAGCCAGACCAAACCTCCTATAAAATGTACACATGCTATCCATTGACAAAAGTATTTTGACTTTGTATTAAAATGTGTTTAATTATCCTGACACATATCTGCTCAGCCACGATTAACCTATGAATAAACCATTCAGGGCTGGGTTGGCATTAGTAAACCATACATCATGGGTTTAGAAATCGTAACTCCAGATTCAGACAACAGGCTAAATAAAGCAAACCACGTGCCACTAACGTGGCTTAGTGTCTTGTGTGAACTCAAGTCTCCTAAGCAATGCCACAGATGATCTTAACCCACCTGTATTGACTGACTCCTCTTGCATTAGGTGTTACGGTTGCTTATGGGGACTCGGTATCCCCCCTCCCGCTAAAAATATAGTTGCAGCATGCATGAAACATGCAAGCCTTGAGGAAGTCCCAACTTTTCGGAGAGCGTCCGCAGTGGCCTTTCAGTTTGTTAAAAACGGCGCAGGCAGTTCTCCGGGCTTTCTCCGGGCCTCCGACTTTGCAAAGCAGCCGCTGTCCCGAGCGCGCTGCGCCTGGAGGAGGAAGAGTTAAGCGCCGATTTGTGTGTGTGTGAGCGTGCGAGCGCGTGTGTGTTTGTGCGGTTTTTATTCCTCCCCTGCCGCCCCGCGATTCCGAGAGACTCGCCGAGAGCGGCGGAGAAACGGGATTGCAACAGCGAAGCCAGGAGCTCCCGAGCAGAGCGGGGCGCCTCCCGCTGCAACGACTTTGCCCGGGTTTGGAGGGACCGCGCCGTCCGGAGAGGTGAGCATCAGGCGCGCGCCCCGCCGTGGGGGATCGGGCTGCTGGAGAACTCGGGTCCCCGCACTCTCTTCCCGTCCCTCCAGCGGGGCGGCGGACGGAGCCCACGGGTCTGGGGGCCGCTGCGCGGCGCCAAAGTTTCTCCCGACGGGAAGGAGGGAGGAGCGGGCGAGGCCGCGGGGAGCCGGAGGAGAGGTTGCGCCTTCCACCCGCGCTGCGTCCTGGGGCGATCCGAGCCGGGTAGGGGTGCAGCTCTCGGCGGGCGGCCAGGGGGGCGTTGCGCAGCGCGCAGCGGACTCCGCGCCTGCCTCTGCGGCCATCTGGAGCGGGAGCCCGGCTGCCAAAAAATAAATAAAATAAAAATGCTCCTCCGGCCCTTGTAAGGTGGTGCTTTCCAAACTCTTCCCTTGCTGGAAATGTAAATCTCCGATCCATCACAAGGGAGGATCCGGGAATCGGTGCCCTTGTGTTCTGGCCCTTCCTGTTTTGCTTCAATTCCTTTCTTTCGTGGGCTGTTCAGTTTTCTAAGGCATGCATTCCCATAGAAGCGTTTCGGATTTGAGCGACCTGAGTTCATCCTCGTAACTTGCTTTCAGTGTTTAGCAGAGAGTAACTCTTAAGCCTGTCACGAGTGTTTTTCTACTTCCTGTCCCGTTTCCCACCTCCCTAACAGTACCTGTAGTACAATGTATTTTTTACCAGAAAGTAATCCCTATCACTCAGAAACATAATAGAGAAAAAGGCTGGGTGGTAAAAGATTAATAATTTTTGCAAGGCAAAGTCAACTGCCTTTTCGGTAGAAGCCAGGAAAAACTTCCCTGACTTTCTTATTCCAGCCCTTATTTATTCTATGTTCTTTCTCTCCCGTGTTTCCCCCCCTTTCCCTAAGCAAAACGGTTGCTGCCTTATTTTTCCTTTGTGGCACCTCAACCATCAAGGGTGGGATTCTTCCCCCCCCCTCCATTGTCATCATTACATAACTGTTGCTTCAGTATCCCCACTTCTCTCCCATTTTGGACCTGGGTCTCTGCTCTGCTCCGAACAGCTGTGAAGACCACAAAGCTCTTCCCCAATGCAGTCACAAATAGAGAGCATTTTTGACAGGACTGCACATTGCTGTCTAAGGAGGAAAAAGACGGATCCGGTAAGACCCAAGAAGCCATGAGATTCCCAGGCAATTTCCAGACAAATTTATCTTTGGAACTCAACCTTCAGAATTAGCCATTGATGGTCCTTTTCTATTTATTGAAAAGTATTTTTTTTTTCTAAACATCCCCTCCTAAAAAAAAAAAGCTGGACCCAGAATCTTTTACTTAGAAAAAGGGAGAATAATCATTTTGCTATCCACATGTTCTGTATATCACCACTTTCCTTATCTTTTTATGCCCCTAAATTAAACCTGCCCCAGATCTCTCAGCCTTTTTTCTCACCTCTCTTTGTCTGAGCCAATGAATGGGCTTCTTGTCTAATAAGCAATCCAGGAGGGGAAAATAATTGCACTTTTATTAAGTGGCTAAATCTTTCTAACCCCCTTCATTTATTACCTTCCCTTAAGGTAATAAATGAAAAGCCAGATGTCGGCTTTCTCAGAAAGGGCATCAGGCCGGTAGAACAACTTACTTACCTATAGTTTCTCATTAGCTTTATGCCTGTGAAATATCCAGCCATCCAGCTGGTTGGATGGCAGGATATTTGGTTGTAAAATATTAAATCAGAGCTTTGTGACACTGGACAATAGGAATCTGTCCTCTGTTAGATGCCAAACTGCCAAGGCGATAGTAAGGACTTGAACATTGCAATACTGGTTCTTCAGAGAAGATGTGAGGTGTTGAATTGATAGCACGCCTTCTCAGTAGGGTAGAAATGGATAGTTATTAGCTCTGGGGGAATCACAGTTCTTGGGAGAGGTTCTTAAGCTTTGATTCATGGATTGTTGACATCTTGGGAGGCATGGAGTGAAGATTTGGAGAAGGGTCAAGGCAGGGGCTGTTTCTTTGGCAGCGGATTGGTTTCAGTTCTTGCAAACATTTATTTGTGTTTGTGGCAGGTATGAGTTGGAGAAAGAATCTCAAAAGGAGCATTGTAGAAACGAGGGAACTAGGTACGTCCAGCATATTGAAGAGAAGGGTTGAGCAGGGTGGGGGTGGGGTGGGGGGAGAGACTGTCTTCCAGTACTTGAGGGGCTGTCACAAAGAAAAGGGGATTGACTTATTCTCTAGGGCAGTGATGGTGAACCTTTTTTGGTTCGCGTGCCAAAAGGGGGGGAATGCGGGGGATCATGTGTGTGCGTGCCCACACTCATAATTCCATGCACCCCCGCACATGCACGCATGACCCCCCTGCTCCCAGCATGCAATGGTACGCCCATTTTTCGCTCTCCCCAGGCTCCAGAGCCTTTCTAGGAGCCTGGGGAGGGCGAAAACGGCCTTCCCCACCCCCTCTGGAGGCTGGAAACAGCCTGTTTCCCGACTCCCAGTGGGCCCAGAAGGCCCGAAAATCAGCCGGCTGGTGCACACATGCACGCCGGACCTGAGCTCGTGTGCCCACCGATATGGCTCCGCGTGCCACTTGTGGCACCCGTGCCATAGGTTCGCCATCACGGCTCTAGGGCACCAGAGGGCAGGACAAGAAGTAATGGATGGAAGCTTATTAAAGAGCAATCCAACTGAGAAGTAAGGAGAAATTTTCTGACAGTGAGAATGGAGTAGCTTGCTTCCTGAAGTTATGGGTACGCCATTATTGAAGGTTTTCAAAAATAGACGACAACCATTTGACTGGGATGTTATGAGACTGGGATGTTATGAGCAGGGAGTTTATTTTTATTTATTTATTTATTTATTTTGTCAAGCATATACATGATTACAGAAAAAGTATAAACATGGTTATGAGTACATAAAATGTATAAACATGGCTATGAGTACATGAGATAGTTACGAATACATGGGGACGTTAGGACAGGGACGGTAAGCACGCTTGGTGCACTTATGCACACCCCTTATGGACCTCTTAGGAATGGGGTGAGGTCAACGGTAGACAGTCTAAGGTTAAAGTTTTGGGGGTTTGGGGAAGAAACTATAGAGTCAGGTAATGTGTTCCAGGCATTCCAGTAGAAGACCTCCGAGGTCCCTTCTAGCCCCGTGATTCTATGTTCTAAGACATGGTTCCTCTCCCTGGTGGGTTATTTTAATCCAGGGACTGACTTAGCCCAATCTTTCCTATCTTGCTGCTCTATAGTTCTCATCTAGACCCTGACGGATTGCGAGGTCCAGAATCTGCCCCTAAAAAGTAACAAAAGAGAGCGTGAGGAATGTCTGATTTTGATAATCATGCACATGTAATCAAAATAAAGACATATTTAATAACTTTTTAGAGAAAATATGTAGTGTTCTAAGTAGTGGGTGGGCCTTTAGGATTTTTGATCATGATTAAGGGCTGTTTGATTTGATGGCTCCATACTAAAGGTCAACTCTCTTCTGGTAAGAAGACTACTTAATTGAAGATAGTTGGCATGGTACCAAAAGAAACAACAGGTGCTTGAGGTAAATGGCAAAGCAGGTAGGAAGGGAATGAAGCCTGAATATCTGAGTCTTCGTCATTGTATTTATTAAATTTATATGCCATCCATCTCACAGTCACGCAACTTACAATCTGATGGAATGATATTATAAAAAATTAAAATGAATATTATAAAAAAATAATACATCAACACAATAAATATAACATGAAAAATAAACATAACATAATAATAATATCTTCTAAAACATGCCCTGTTTCTAAGCAAGTACTTTTGATGTCATCTCTAGCTATGTCTATGTAGACACATTTCCTTGAAAACGACAGGTGGACCTCGACTTAGGACCACAATTGAGCCCAAAAATTCTGTTGCTAAGCAAGAGTGTTATTAAGCACGTTTTGCTCCACTTTACAACCTTTCTTGTCACAACTGTTAAGTGAATCGCTGAAGTTATTAAGTGAATCTGGCTTCCCCATTGACTTTGCTTGTCAAATGGGTCGCAAAAGCTGATCACATGACCCCGGGGACACTGCAACCGTCGCAAATACATGCTTGTTGCCAAGTGTCCAAATTTTGATCATGTGATCGTGGGGATGCTGCAACAGACATATGTGTGAAAAACAGTTATGTCACTTTTTTCAGAGCCTTTGTGACTGTGAACGGTTACTCAACAAATGGTTGTAAGTCGATCACCTGTATGGAGATTCCATCCAAGTACGGTAATACATTTAAGATAAGGCGGTGTTCTCCACATTGATGAACTTCCCAATTATGAACAGACGGCAAACCAGAGTTAGAGAAGCACAATAGCATTTTGTTTTTCTCTCCTTCACCCCAGCAAAATCAGAGTCATCTTCCTCTTCCTCTTTTCTGGATCCTTTCTCAGAGATATCTATGCTTTATCCTAAAGTAGGATGGCCCTCCTCATGTATTCTCCCATGTTTCGCCTGTCAATTCGATGTTACCTTATTTGTTTTTAAAGCACCCAGCACCCAGGTGCAGAGTCATACCTACTTAGCTGGGCTTGGTTGACTTAAAACATGGCTGGGGTTCGGCCAGGCCCAGCCTCAAGTATGGTGAGTTCAGCAAATTACGTCTGGAAGAGCACTGCAGCTAAGCTTCATTTTCCAACTGCTCCATTCCTCCTTCCTCTTTCCTATTTAAGGAAGCTCCCCGTGGATAGATGAGAGCAAGAATGAATGAGGGAGGAGAGATTTTTCAGAGAGGGCTGACAGGCAGGTGACAGTTGCTAAACCTCCTCTTTGTACGCTGATTTTCCTCTGCACATCTGTTTTCTGCCCCACCTTTGGGAATCCAAAGGAATATCAGGCCAGACAATGAATTTAGCTACAAAAGAGACGCGGGGTGGGCTAATTGACAAGGGCAGTGAAATGGGATTTTTTAAAAAAATGCTTTTACTTTGCATTTCGTTGGAAAGGTTCCGAAATGCAAAGTATGTGTTTGTGTGAAGGGAAGAAGCAGTCCCTGGTCAGGCTTTGATATTGAAAAACGCCGTATAGATGTCGAAAGGTGGAAAAGAACGAAACGAACAACATTTAGATGCTCTCTGTTTAATATTATACCAATCTCAATGACTTCCTCTGCAATCCGATTGAAGGATTATGGCTGTGGAAGAAAGGAAACCTGATAGATCTGTCTTCCCAAAAGAATCACTGGTGTTTTTTTTCTTGTTTCTGCTTTCGCGTTGAATCTAGTGCTATGGGTCTTGAATTAGATCTTCTTCAGATTTCTCTCTCTTTTTTTTTTTAGGCTTCCACGATTCTGTGTATTTACCATATACACGCTTGGAATCATCTGTGCGTATTCTGAATATCTTGGGTTTTTTTTTTCTCCCACTCGTGACTATGAAGAATGATGGGGAAACTGATGCTTGGCATCTGACATAATTAATTCAGAGGTGTGAAGAATAGGCAAAAGTTGTTGCAGGCTTCAGCATCCTTTCACGCCTGAAGGCCAGGCTCCCAAATCCATAGTATGTGTGCATAGGAAGAGAGTGTTTTTAATTGCAAAGAGCTGTGACGATGGAGGGTTGTTTCATCCTGCAGCACCTAGTAAGCATAGAAGTTGTTGAAAAGAATAAGGAAGAGGAGGAAGTGACTGTCACTCTTCTTACAAAGCCTGGATATCTTTAAAGGTTAGCTATTATTTGAGATGGTTTATCTGGGAAAATGTCTTTTAGAATTTTGCTCTCTTTTATTTACCTGTTTTACCATTTTTGTTGGAAGGAAGGAGGAGAAACTGCAGGCATGAGCCCTGTATGTGAGTGCATGTTAGAATAGTTGGTGTATGCAGGATTCAATTGGTTTTATAATTAGTTGTCTAATTCAACTAATTCAATTATCATTATTAGTCAAAGGAATATAATCTTTGACTAATAATGATAATTGAATTAGTTGAATATATATTGAGTAATATAATTTTGGGAGGCGGTGGCTCAGTGGCTAAGACGCTGAGCTTGTCGAGCTTGTCGATCAGCAGTTCAGCGGTTCGAATCCCTAGCGCCGCATAACGGAGTGAGCTCCCGTTACTTGTCCCAGCTTCCGGGACGGCAGTTCAGCTGTTCGAATCCCTAGCACTGCATAACGGAGTGAACTCCCGTTACTTGTCCCAGCTTAGCAGTTTGAAAGCATGTAAAAAATGCCAGTAGAAAAATAGGGACCAACTATGGTGGGAAGGTAACAGTGTTCTGTGCGTCTTCGGCGTTTAGTCATGCCGGCCACATGACCACGGAGACGTCTTCGGACAGCGCTGGCTCTTCGACTTAGAAACGGAGATGAGCACCGCCCCTAGAGCCAGAAACGACTAGCACACATGTGCGGGGGAACCTTTACCTTTACCTTTTAATATAATCTTGATAGAATATTTGTAGGTCAAGGTTGAACTGTGGGGTCCTTGTTTTCTCTCTGAGCTTGATTTTTTTGTGTGTGCAAACATTTCATTACTCAACAAGCTAACAGTAAACAACAGCCTAATCAAGGAAGCACCAATAGCACTCCCACCAACACTGACAGGACAAACTACTAATATATAAACAAAGGGAAAACCCCACTCCTTTCTAGTACTGATAATGTTACCTAGTTGGGTAATGAAACTCCTGCAAGAAAACAGCCAAGCTCAAAGAGCACCAAGGACCCCAGTTACACATTCAGCTTATGGTCACTCACTCACACACACACTTACAGGCCTAGAAAACAGCTACACTCAAATCACTTTCAACTGAACACTGAGACACAAACACAACCTGTTCTTTAGAATACATGGGGACCAAGTGAATTTAAAATAAGAGCAAAACTTTACTGGTTACAATATATATTCATTTGCGCTCTCTCTCTGTCTCTGTCTCTATCATCACACACACAAACCCACGTACTCATCCACGCTTACCCACTTCTCAACTAGGCTGGGAGACACTAGCCAGAGGGAAGGAAGTCCACCCCTTCTACTCCCCAAATTCCTTGCTTTGTTTATTCCCAAGTCTGGTAGCTGCTGATGGGATTTGGGGAGGAGTTTTCTATGTGCTCAGGGCCAATTTCTTTTGTCTGGTTCACATGACATTTTTTTCCATTGTTTTCTTAACCACTTGGTTTGTTCTTAACTACTTCTCCTAAGGGTCTTTTACAGAAGATTCCATGCTTTTGTCCACATCTGCTTATGTGCCTGCTTCATCTTTAGGTATGGTGGCTTCAGCCTAGACCAGTTATGGCAAACCTTTTCGGCATTGAGTGCTCAAACCGGAGCACTCAGGAGCGCATGGAGCGCGCATGGAGTGCATGCGTGCCGACCAGTGGTCTTTGCACTCCAGAGCACCAAAAACCCGAAGATCAGCTTGCCGGTGCATGCATGCCTGTTTTTTGGCTGTTTTTCAGGCCGTTTCCAGGCTGTTTTTCGGACCATTTTAGGCCATTTTTTGGGCTGTTTTCATGCAGTTTTCCGGTGCTCTGGCACCCATGAAGACCAGCTGGCTGGCATGCATGTGCACGCTGGAAACCAGAAGAGCAGCCCACAAAGAGGGCTTTGCGTGCCACCTCTGGCACGTGTGCCATAGGTTTGCCATCACGGGCCTAGACTCACATCCCATAATACAATCTTATTGTTTTGCTCTGCCCTTTGCAGGAGGAAAGGTAGTTTGTGACAGGTATGGACTATGGAATCAAATGCAGGACCCAAAGCAAATCCTCATTAGACACCATGTACTGGTGAGACTCCCTCCAAGGGAATATTTAAAGAGACCCCACCCAGCAAAGGGATGCACTCATATTTATATATCTCAGAAGGGCAGGAGAAACTAATCCATAAGCAACAAATGATGTAAGCATACTTATTCATAAGTAAAGGATCTCAAGCAGGGGTAAAATGCTTACAGTTCGGGCGGGGTGGGCGGTCGTCGTAGAGCCGATAGAGCCGATAGCGATCGCAGCGCGAGGCTTCCCCCACCCGCCTGGACGCTGCCATTTGGGTTCTTTTACCCTCTGTGCATGCGCAGAATTCTTTGCGCATGCACAGAGGGTAAAAGAACCCAAATGGCGGCATCCAGGTGGGTGGGGGAAGCGGGTGGGGGAAGCCTCGCGCTACGATCGCTATTGGCTCTATGACGACCGACTGGCCCGCCCGAACTGGGAGCATTTCACCCCTGATCTCAAGTTACTATAGGTCAGTGATGGCGAACCTTTTTTTCCTTGGGTGCCGAAATAGTGTGTGCGCGCGCGCTATTGTATGCGCGTGCGTGCCCACACCCATAATTCAAAGCCCCTCACTCGTCCCACCCCCCTGTGCATGCGTGTGCGACCCCCCCACTCCCCCATTTCCCGACTTCCAGTGGGCCCGGTAGGCCTGATTTTCACCCTCCCCAGGCTGCAGAGGCTTTCTTGGAGCTTGGGGACGGCAAAAATGCTCCACCCCCGTCACCCTGGAGGCCCTCCGGAGGCCGAAATCGCTCTCCCAGAGCCTCTGCGTGAGCCAAAAATCAGCTGGCAGGCACGCACATGTGCACTGGAGCTGAGCTAGGGCAACGGCTCGCGTGCCGGCAGATATGGCTCCGCGTGCCACCTGTGGCACCCGTGCCATAGGTTCGCCATCACTGCTATAGGTAATGGAACTCAGGTATAAAGCAATAAATAAATTAAACAGGGATGGGAATATTTCCCATAAATTAAGAGGAGGAGGCAGTTTGGGAATGCCAGATGCCCCCCAAAAAGTTTCCTATTGCATATCTATGAAATTGTTCTAATAAGATAACTAATGTTGGCCTTATACTGTATCTCTATAAATCAACTTGGTTGAATTGATTCCACTCATCAAAATCTAATTTTTCCCCACAGTCCAAACCACTACATGTATGCATACACATATGCCAGTATGTCACATACACACATATTTATTGGTCGAGGTAGGAAAAAAACAGGATTGAGCTTGACAAAGTGGGGAACTTGGGCATTGTACAGAATGTTTATTTTTTCCGTCTAATTTTCCTTTCTTGAAAGATCTTCCATTTTGGCCCTTGTTTCTTACCCTGTTTTCTCCTTGCCTTTTGTTTTGGTTATTTTAATTTGCAGAATTTCAGCTTATGGTAGCAAAACAGGCACATTCCATTCAGACTATAGAACAGAAGCAACTCTCTAACTTCCTTTTACCTGCGGTAAGCATGATCCTTCAAATGAATTCAGGCTTAATGGACTCAAGTTAATAAAAAGGAATTTTCTGACGGTTTAAAGCTGAACCCTGATGCCTTTCGTAGAGGTGTAAGATGGTAAAAGTGGCAGTGAAATAATTAAAGCTAGCTGTCCTATGAGTCTTGCTTTGTGAAAGCACCACATTTTTTTAAAAAAAAATAATTGCTTCAAAGAACTGCATGGGAAGCCAAAGCTATCAGGCAGTTGATTTCAGTTCATTTGCATAGTTTTCATATAGTTCTTGTTCAACAACCTACAATTAGGACTGGCAACTCCATTGCTTAGACCTGCAATTGCTAAGCAAATGTCATGTGACTGTGATGGAGTTACAGCCTCGCTTCTGCTGCAGTCGGTAGGTGAATCGCCATGGTTGTTAAACGAAACATCACATGACCATGACTTCAAAGTCTACTAGTGCCTTCTCCATCGGCTCTTGTCACGGTGTGATTTATTGCCTGTTACATGTATATGCAGGGAGCTGCATCCCTATTCAATATAATGGTTCATTCCTGAGCACGTGATTGATATGTTCTTGTACGCATGTGTGCATTCCAATCTCCGTTCTATCCTTCTTCTTCTGGCTTCCAATGAGAGAAGTCGCATTTTATATTAGACATGTAATTAATCAGAATTTATTGTTTTTGAACCGAAATAAATATTTTACTTAGACTTTTAAACTGCGGTTTTATTTCTAATGTCTGAATTCCGAGAAAAGATCTATATCGCCTCTGTGAGATTTATTCTCACTCCGTCAGCTCTGCTAGTCATAAGGTTTATTCCATGCTATCTCTCAACATGAATCTGAACTCCCAAAGGTGCTTTTTCAAAAAACAACTGGACTTCCTTTGTTTTTGCTTGAAGGCATTTCGCTTCTCATCCCAAGAAGCTTCTTTAGTTCTGAAGAAGTTTCTTGGATGAGAAGCGAAACGTCTTCAGGTGAAAACAAAGGAAATCCAATTGCCTTTGAAAAAAGCACCTTTGGGACAGCCATGACCTGGATGACTGAGAATCTCCACCGACAAGAATCTGAACTACTAATGGTCAAGGCAAATTAGCGGCAAATAAGAACAGAATTCAAGGGGGACTGGACTTAGATCTCTCGTGGGCGCGAAAGGACTCAAAACTAATGATGCTCTTGATTCCTCCCTCGAGCTCAGCGTGCTCATTTCCTACAGTAACTTCGAACAGGTGCTAAACAAGGCGGCCGGTAAGCGAAGAATACCTGTCCTGAACACCTTGGATAAAGCTGCACCGTAAAGAGCAGTACCTCAGTTTCAAGGTAGAAGGCTGCTGAAACGGGTGGGTTCCTACCGGTGCGGTCTGGTGCGGGCGCTCCGGTAGCAGCCCGCTGATGACGCAATTTAGGTGTGTCGGCTCCGGTGCTGTCTTTCCCGGTCCTTGCGCACCACTATCTTTTTTCGGCTTGAAATGTCCTTCTGCGCATGTGCAGAAGTAGAATCGGCGCTTTATCCTGGTTTGGATGGCTTCTCAGCTGTGTTTTGGCTTCAAATATCCTTCTGCGCATGTGCGTAAGTAGAATCGTGTGGTATGACACGCACGCGCGAGCGTAGCAAGCACCCGTGTGCAAAACGTCGCGATGCGCACCGGTAGCGAAAGGTAAGTGGAACCCTCCCCTCTGCTGAAAGATCACCATTAAAGGCATAGAGAATAGGGTATAGATTTTTGCAAATTCCTCGAAGACACTCCTTTCTTTTGGGCAAGAGTGACAGTGATGAGAAATGATGGGGAATATTTGTGAATATCATCATCCTGTTCTGAAATCCTTTTTCTAGCTCAGTTGTTTCATGTTGCGTATCCAGGGGATTCATTTAAAAATACCTGACCTATCTTCCAACCAGACAGCAAAATATGACTCAGAACTGGCCTTTCAGGCATCCATTACTTAATGACACTTTAAAAAAATACTACAGCTACTAGGATCACATCAGTAGTGGGTTCCAAAACCCTTTACTACTGGTTCGCGGAGCCTCCCGCCACCGGTCTGAACCGGGAGCAACCCACCGCTGAATCACATTATTTCACTCTATAGTAGTCTTACTCAGGGGAATCTGAAAATCACATTATTTCCCGGCAGGTATCCAGATGAGTTTCTCTACTTTAAAAGTTTCCTATTTTTAGGTCTGGGTAAAAACTTACATTTTATAATTATTTATCGATATGCTGGCTTGAACAATTATGTTATAAAGAAAATAATTTCAGCAGCTGTGATCTTACTCCTTCGAAGTTTTCCTTGCCCTTATATTAAAAATAAACTAATTGAAATCTTGACAAGTACAGGTCATCCTCATTTAACAACTACAATTGGAACTGGCAACTCCAGCACTAAGCAATGCAGTCATTAAGCAAGACATCACCTGACCGTGACAGACAATGGTCATCGCTTCTGCCACAGTCATTAAGCAAATTACCCATGGTTGTTAAGTTGAGACATTATATGACCACAACTTATTTATTTTATTTATTTTATTAATGGTTCTTATAGGCTGCCCAACTCCCGTAGGACTCAGGGCGGCGTACAGCATAGTCTAAGAACAATATAAAACAGTGATTTTACTGCCAATTTCTCCATTGATTCTGCTTGTCAGAAGCTGGAAGGGCCCTGACTATCAATCATGTGACTGTGGGAACACTGTGACAGTCTTAAGCATGTGGACGGGTCAGAAAGTTATTTTTTCATTGGGATCATAACTTCAGGCAGTCATTAAGCAAGAATTACTTTTAGCCTATACTAGTAATCAGTAGTGGGTTCTAAAACCCTTTACTACCGGTTCGCACGCGTGACACTTCTGTGCATGCACAGAAGCTTCTGCGCATGCGCAGAAGCGTCCCGGGTGGGTAGGTGGAGCCTCCTGCTGCTGGCGCTACCGGTTCTTAGAACCAGGCCGAACCGGGAGCACTGCTGCTAGTAATCCATTGCTACAAATCAAGTGTAGATATCTCTTTTCAGTAGTATATAACATACCTTATGCCTGAAAAATCCACAGTTCCTGATGTGTTGATCGTTCCAAGTAGAATATAATCAATATGTAATCAAGAACAACAAAGGTGCTTTTAGCATTTGGCCACAGTGAAGCCATATTAACAGTCCTGTTGATATTGGCACCAAGTGTGACAATAATAGGACGAGATCGAAACATGTCAGTTCCTGTTTCAGCTCCAAGATTGCATCTCAAATCGCAAGACAGTTTAAAACCATCTCTTATTAAATGTTCTCTGAGGTGTCCTGAAGCAATTTTTGTTGTTCTGTTAAGCTCATTTCTAAATCATAGGAAAACACTGCCATGTTTTAAAAGCAAACTTGTATTAGTTTATTCAGCGTGCAACATTCAGTTTGTTATTTGAAAGGATGTGCAAATAACACAATTTTCATCAATCATCGTTTTCCTAAAATGGCCAGCCAGTTCTTAAATGTCTAGAAGCCAGACAAAATGGCAATAGCGTAACTTTCTCCTATTGTTGTTTTTTATAAATTAGTATTTAGAGGCAAGATACATCTTCTCATAATTATTTTTTTACATCTGTCAGGGACCTATAATCTCTTTCCTACGGAATGCATTTATAATGTGAGAGGGATCTTGGAGTCCTAGTGGACAACCATTTAAATATGAGCCAGCAGTGTGCAGCAGCTGCCAAAAAAGCCAACACAGTTCTAGGCTGCATTAACGGATAGAATCATGATCATGTGAATTGTTAATACCACTTTATAATGCCTTGGTAAGGCCACACTTGGAATACAGCATTCAGTTTTGGTCGCCACAATGTAAAAAGGATGTTGAGACTCTAGAACAGGGGTGGGCAAACTATGGCTCTTTGAGGACCGGTGCATTTATGGCTGGCTCAGGAATTTTGGGAGTTGAAGTCCACAGGTCCTCAAAGAGCCATAGTTTGCCCACCCCTGCTCTAGAAAGAGTGCAGAGAAGAGCAACAAAGATGATTAGGGGACTGGAGCTAAAACATATAAAGAACGGTTGCAGGAACTGCGTATGTCTAGTTTAATGAAAATAAGGACTAAGGGTGACATGATAGCAGTGTTCCAATATCTCAGGGGCTGCCATAAACAAGAGGGAGCGAAGCTATTCTCCAAAGCACCTAAGGGTAGAACAAGAAGCAATGGGTGGAAACTAATCAAGGAGAGAAGCAACTTAGAACTAAGGAGGAATTTCCTGACAGTTACAACAATTAATCAGTGGAACAACTTGCCTCCAGACGTTGTGAATGCTCCAACATTGAAAGTTTTTAAGAAGATGTTGGATAACCATTTGTCTGAAGTGGTGTAGGGTTTCCTGCCTAAGCAGGGGGTTGGACTAGAAGACCTCCAAGGTCCCTTCCAACTCTGTTATTATATTATATTATAATGGGGGAAAGAAAGAGCTAAAAAAGCTAAGTTCAGGCTTATGGAAACTTATCTTTCTCTCATAAAAATCTTGAAATCTACCAGCTGAAGCCAGATGTGCATGCTTATCATTAAAGAACTGCATATAAAAATTCATTTTGAATATTGAAATTAGTGAAAGAATACAGTAATCTGTTTCCAATTCCGTCAAGATTTCCTTATTTAGTTGCTGCTGAATAACTGGAAGTCAGGAATCTCTGCTGATTTATGCAGATGGCTGGGAGACCTGTTCTCTGTGGCCCCTTTTCAACTGAAGTCTGCACTTCTGTTAATATGTACTTAAAATGATGATAGATTTCTGTAAAAAGTGCATGGAAAAAAATAAAATTATTTGGGGACATGAATGGATTCCTGATAAATATTATCGAATCGTAGAATCAGAAGGTGTCATTTAGGTCACATTGAGTCTAAACCTCTGTGTAGCTCAAAAGTAGAAATTAAAGAATTTCAGGCAAGTAATTGTCTAGCTTCTGCTTAGATACATCTAGGGAAGAAGAGCTCATCCTCGCTTCGGGAAATTGATTGCACTGTCAAAATTATCTTTCTGTTAGACATTTCTAACGTTCAATCTGAATCTGCACAACTGTATTATTCCATTATTTTATGTCCTGTTCCCTGGAACAATAGGGAACATGTTTTAACTTTATATAGTGGCCTTGTAGTGTGATGGGCAGTTAACAAATTTAATAAATAAAACAAAAATAAATGTAAATATTTTATACATCATCCTTTTTGGTACTTCATATCTCACCTAAGTCATCTTGGTGCTAAACATGGTTAGTTCCTTTTGCATCTCTTCATAAAAATCTAGTTTCTACAAAAGTGATTTTTTTTCCCAAGGGGCAACTGGACTTTCTTGTTTTTCTTTGAAGATGTTTTGCTTCTCATCCAAGAAGCTTCTCAAATGTCTTCAAAGAAAAATAAGGAAGTCTAGTTGTCTCTTGAAAAAAAAAACACCTTTGGGACAACTATGACCTGGATGACCGAGAATCTCCTGTGATATCTAGTTTCTACACTTTTCTCACTGCGATTCTAGGAACTCTTCCCAGTTTTTTTAAACTATAGTGCCCAGAACTAGATGCAGTGCTTGTAGGGCTTGACCAAAGAACTACCAGTATATAGAATAAAGTAGAATTATTAGTGCTCGTTATTTGAATATTAACACTAACCTAAATGATACATTTGCCTTCTTACAGACACTTTACATTGATGGCATACTTAATTTGTACTCAACAATCTTCTTCGGTCTTTTTCTTTTTCATGAGTACCATTATCAGTGGAGGCAAGGGACTCCTGCCTTGGGGAGGAAGTTGGACTACAAGTCCTCCAAGGTCCCTTCCGGCCCCATGATTCTATGATGTCAAAAAAAAAAAAAATCAAGATGGCAGCAATAACCACATGTTCAAAACTCTTTTTAACACACGTCATGTAAAAAAAAGGATGGGCTTCATTGTTTGGTTATGATCCCCATGTTGACTCTGATTTCCAACCCCGCATAGCATAGCTCTGCATTCGATTCTTGTTTCCTAAGGGAACAACTTTAAATTTCTATTTAATTTCACTTAGTTCATTTCAACTCATTTCTCTAGGCCAGTGTTTCTTAAAGTGTGGTCCTAGGATGCTCCGAGACTCTCTCAGGGCTCCGCAAAATCAGAAAGATTTCCCAGCCTAGGTTAAAAAGTCATATATTATTAAAATTCAATCAAACAATCGTGAGAAACTGTAGCTGCAGCAAATGCATCCCTTTTTAAATTTTTAATACAGTAAATATCAGTAAATACAAGGCATACAAACAAAAGCTCTTTTGAGGTCCTCCCAAATTTTTAAAAGTAGGAAAATGTCTTCAAAGAGAAAAGTTTAAGAAGCACTGTTTTAGACTGCCAAGATCATTTTATTTGTATTTCTCTGTTCTAGGCTATGCCATCCAATTTCGTGTCATGTAGAGATTTCATAGGCATTCTTCCCACCTGCCCTTCTAAGTTATTAATAAAAAATAATAATGAATCGGGGGGCCAGGACTCTGGAACAACCCAGCTGATCCCTCATAGTATTATTTTTAGTTCTTGTACTTCTTTTTATCTGGGTGCTTTTGACACCTTTGGTGGTAGAGCTGTAGTGAATACTTTTATAGTGCTACAAGTGCACCTTCCCTTTTTCTGACACTTCTGCTAATTTTGAAAATATGGTATCCTTCAACTTCCATCATCGGGGTCCTCCTTCCATCTGTTAAACTGTATTTACTTTCCTAATGAGGCTCATCTAACATTTTTTCCAGCACTCTAAGCATTAGCCTATGGACAATGAACATCATTAATTTTATGAGCTTTTCTCCCTAAATTTTCATTGACTGTTTTAATAGTCCCACTGGGGCAACACTTATCCTTCTTTCCACAGTGTTTGGGTTCTTTTTTTGAAGTTCTTCAGAGTTTTCTACTTCTACATGCTTCAAAGAAACATGTTTTTACCTGTCCTTGGGAGGTGCAACCAGCTTATCTCAGAGGCCAATTATCAGACAATTGCTAATGGTCTTGATCAGTCTTGGAAATGTAGGTAGTTCTGAAGAGCTGAAGTGGTGCAGTGGTTAAATGCTGCGACTGCAGGCTGACTGCTAGTTTAGCAGTTCAGCTGTTCAAATCTCACTAGGCTCAAGGTTGACTCAGCCTTCCATCCTTCCGAGGTGGGTAAAATGAGGACCCAGATTGTTGGGGGCAATATGCTAAACTCTGTAAACCGCTTAGAGAGGGCTGTAAAGCACTATGAAGCGGTATATAAGTAAAGTGCTATTGCTATTGCTATTGTTACATCTCTGAAACTTGCTCCTAATAGAGAAATGGTAATCCTCAACTTACAACAACAATTCAAAGTTATAACAGCCTCAGAAAAATGACGGTTGCATGTTTAGACCGCCACACTACCCCTGCAGTCATGTGATTGCCTTCAAGCGCTTGGCAATAGGCTCACATTTAGGACCAATTACAATGTCCTGAAGTCATTTGATTGCCATTTATGACCTTGCTAACTAGTTTCCAATAAAAGACACCAGTTGGGGAAGCTGAATTTGCTTAACAGCTGGAGAAATGGTTGTAAAATTAGATTCAGTTTATGACTATGCTCAATTTCGATGGAAATTCTGATCCCAACTGAGATCATATTTGTGATAATATACAAAGCAACTGCATCCTCTTCGCAGATGATATAAAAATATTCAACACCACTGACAATACTACAACCCTTCAAAAAGACCTTGACTATATATCTGAATGGTCAAACAAATGGCAACTACCAATCTCTATCAACAAATGCTCAGTTTTACACATTGGCAAAAATAATCAAAACACAAAATACAAACTTGAAGATCATGACCTTGATGATGATCCTCACTCAGTAAATGACCTTGTTGTACTCATCTCTAATGATCTAAGTACCAGAGCCTACTGCAACAACATAGCCAAGGAGGCTTTAAGAGTGGTTAACCTAATCTTGCATAGCTTCTTCTCTGGTAACGTACTCTTAACCAGAGCATACAAAACATTTGCTAGACCAATTCTTGAATACAGCTCATCTGTCTGGAACCCACACTACATATCAGACATTAACACAATTGAGAATGTCCAGAGATATTTCACTAGAAGAGTATTACATTCCTCTGTTCACAACAGAATACCGTATGAAACCAGACTTGAAATTTTAGGACTAGAAAATTTAGAACTACGCCGCCTTCGATCCGACCTAAGTGTAGCTCACAAAATTATCTGCCACAGTGTCCTACCTGTTAATGACTACTTCAGCTTCAACCGCAATAATACACGAGCTCACAATAGATACAAACTTAATGTAAACCGCTCCAAACTTGATTGCAAAAAATTCGACTTCAACAACAGAGTGGTCAATGCCTGGAACACTTTACCTAACTCAGTGGTTTCTTCCCCAAACCCCAAAAACTTTAACCTTAGATTATCTACCTCACCCCATTCCTAAGAGGTCAGTAAGGGGTGTGCATAAGCGCATAATCGTGCCTACCGTTCCTGTCCTAATGTTCCCATATATTCATGCCTCTTATACTCTTATTCATGTTTGTACTATTATATGTGTGTGTGTGTGTGTGTAACATTTTTTGCTGATAAATGAAAATAAAGGGAGACTATTATAGATCTATTTCGAGCTATTTTGCTCTCGTCAGATAGCCATACCCTTAGTGGGATTTGAACCTGGGCAGTCTGCTTGTAAGGCAGCAGTTTTAACCTCTAGCCCAGGTTCTCTTCCCTATCAGCTCTTCACCAGGAAAGAGTTATATATGTTTTTTCTGTCGAGTCATCCTGGTGTATGGAAGGACCTAGTGTATGGAAGGACAAGTCATCCTGGTGTATGGAAGGAAACATCACAGCTTCCTTTTGCCTTTTGGCCCCTCCTGGGGCCATCCAGGCAGTTTGTTATAGCCGACAAACTATATATATAGCCGACTATATATATATATATATACACAATCATATTTTTACTGTTTATACTTTGCTTTAATCATATATGCTTGACAAATAAAACAAACAAACAAACAAATAACTCCGAGGATTGCATATAATCTTGCATATAGGTTCAACTTTTACTTTTTTATTTTTTGAGGGGTTTTTTGTAAGCCTTCATAGTATTTCCTGGTTCCCATAGGTGCAGAAGATAACAAAAGCAAAATACCTTTTCTTCTCCTATGAGTTGAACACAATGGCAGCCCCCATAGGCAACAACTATTTCTGATTGGGAGGGACACATAATCAGTATTTGTGTCTGTGTTACTAAATTCTGCAGCCGTCTGTTCTTAAGCTACCAAAGTGCCTAATTTGATGAGTTGAAAATAAATGAGTCATGGAGTCCTCCCAGACCACTAGATTTAAAACAAGGGCATTTATCATACTTAGGGACCAGATACAAATTAAAAGCCTCAGGTGGAGTTTAGAGCGAATAGTTAGGGATCGGGTATCCATTGCAGAGATCGTGGAGTTACGCAGGCAATAACGTAGCAAGTTGGCTGAACATCCAGAATCCTAAAAATGGCTGCTGTGTCTTGGCTTTCTTCCCTGATTCTGACATCAAGAAGTTGAAGTTCATTAATGATTTCACCAAAGAGAATTTTTTGTCCCTTGGGCTGGACAGATAAACTTGCCAGATGACCTTGTTTATGTGGGGTTCTTGATGCTCTCTGAACTTGGTTGTTTTCTTGTAGACCTTTCCATACCAAACTAGGTAACATCATCAGTTCTAGTGATATTACCTAGTTTGGTAATGAAATATCTGCAAGAAAACATCCAAGCTCAGAGAACACCAAGGACCCTACAGTTCAACCCTGAGCTACACATATTCTCTTCTATCCGTATTTTGCTTGTCCTGTGCATTAGAAGCCCTTTGATTTTTTAAAATGAAGGAATACTTGATTTTTTTTTCAGCAAGGAAAAAGTTTTAGATAATATAATAACAATCAGTGGCTAACTTCTGCAGAGCAGAAGATTACTAATAGTCCAGGATCAGTGGTGTGAAAGATGACCCCTACACAAAAATTCAGCTTTTAGGAACACTCAGCTTTCAATTGTATTGATTTCTTCTACCATCCAAGAGCCAGTCACAATAATTTATTATGTTTATTCTTTTTAAATTATTTATTTATTTATTTATTATTTGTTTGTTTGTTTGTTTGTGAGATTTATATACCGCCTCACAGTGCAAGCACTCTCTAAGCGGTTTACACCATTAAGCAATGTATATATTTACATTGCCCCCAACAATCTGGGTCCTCATTTTACCTACCTCAGAAGGATGGAAGGCTGAGTCAACCTTGAGCCGGTGAGATTTGAACTGCTGTCCTGTGGATCACAGTCAGCTAAAGTGGCCTGCAGTACTGCCTCTAACTACTGCGCCACCTCGGCTCTGTTTTTCTTTACTTTTACGAATATTAGTAATATCCTTTAATTATATTCTCCAGGGGTTTATAGGAAGAACGAGGAATTAAAATGTCAAGTTTTACATAAAGGGTGACTAACTAGAGGAAGTAGATGAAATTGTGCCATTTGATAGAATAGACCAAGGGAGAAATTTTAGTGGGCTAATGTGGATAGAAGGGATGTGGGTGGACTGCAGCCTTTCATGAGCAACAAATGTTTTGCCAAAAGAAGTAAAAACTGTGAATAAGAGTCCGCTTCTGTCCATTATATAGAGAATTGAATATGAAACATAAAATGGAGGTGGGGATGTGATAAATAGAAAGTGTCAGAGTTACGCAATAAATCAGAAGCTTCAAAAGATAACTGCATTTTGCTGATTCAAATAACTTCTTTATAAGTAGAATAAAACATTTACAATACCACACTTTGTTTCATCACATGTTGAGATGTTTTCATACTGGAGTATAATGGTGGACTGAGTAAACCACACCCTTCTTCTTGCTAAGTTTCTGGACATGCTCAATTAACACTTCAGCCCGATTGGCTGACTCAATCACATGGCTCTCCCAGTCATGAATATTCCAACACTCCTCCCTTCATTACTGGGAGAGACATCAGACCTATTGGATTTAAACATTTCCTGTAATGGACACCACCCAATGGTTTGGTCATCATGTCTGCTAAATTATCCTCTGAAGAACAATGATGTAAACGTATCAATTTTTCTTTTACAGCTTCCCTGACATTACAATACTTAATGTCCACATGTTTGCTTCTGTTCTTCACTCTGTCACCTGTTGCCATTTTTATACAGGCAGCATTATCTTCATAAACAGTTACAGCTTCATTTACATTTACATTTAAATCTTGTAACAACTGTACATACCAAACTACTTCAGAACATAACTCAGACAATGCAATAAACTCTGCTTCTGCAGTTGAAATAGCAACCGTTGTTTGTTTTCTGGACTTCCAACCAATTAAAGCCCCTCCAAACATTATTACAATTCCAGAATTAGACTTTCTGGTTTTTACATCATTTGCATAATCACTATCAACATAACATTTCAATTTTAATTCTTCAGTGACCTGTATTTGAAGACCCAAATTCACAGTTCCCTTCAAATACCTGAGAATTCTTTTCACACCCATCCAATGCAACTTTGTAGGTGTAGCAGTAAAGCGACTTAGAATGCTCACTGCACAAGCTATGTCTGGTCTGGACCACTGTGACAGATATAACAGACTCCCTATTGCAGAGTGATATATCTCCTGATCACAGGCTTCACTTTTGTCCTCACCCAAACTATTGTAAAAATCTGTGCTCATAGGTGTAGGAGCAATATTACAATCTTTCATGTTATACTTCTCTAATAATTGTTCAATTTTTCTCCTTTGACTGAGAATATAACCCTTTTCAGTTTTTTGTATCTCTACACCGAGATAATTCTTTATTTCTCCCAAATTCTTTAATTCAAATTTCTTTTCTAACTTATTAGCAAATTCTTTAACTTGTGATGCATCCTTTGCAATGAAACAAAGATCATCCACAAATGCTAATAGTAGACAATTCCCACCTTGTAACTTTCCAGTGTATATGCAACCATCAGCTTTGCAACTCTTGAACCCAAGACCTTTCAATGCAGTATCTAAACAGATATTCCAATTTCTGGCTGACTGCTTCAGCCCATAAATGGCCTTGTTCAATTTATACACCATGTTAGGCTTTTTATTTTCATACCCTGGCGCTTGAACCATATAAATTTCTTCCTCTAATTCAGCATTGAGGAATGCAGTGGTTATATCAAAATGCCAAATTCTATGCCTGTATGCTGATGCTAATGCCAGTGCTAGTCTTATGCTCTCACCTTTTACAGTTGGCGCGAACACCTCATCATAGTGCACATTCTTTAATTGAGAAAAACCTTGTGCCACCAACCTTGCCTTATACTGTACTTCATTATTGGGTAATACCTTTTTCTTATATACCCACTTACATCCTACAGCCTTGGTACCCTGTGGCAAAGTCACAGATGTGAACACTTCATGATCGCCCATGGATTTCATCTCTTTATCCATGGCTTCCTTCCACTTTTCTTGTTCAACTTTTGGTAATGCCAATACTTCCTTATAGTTTCTTGGCTCATACCACACATTACACACTTTAACTTTACTGGCAGAATACCTGTCTGGCGGAACCCCTCTGTTCCTACGCTCTGACCTACGTGGCATTGCCTGTACTTGTGTTTCAAGCTTTTCTGGCTTCATATCTTGTTCAGACTCTCCTCCCTGAACATAGACACCTTCAGTAAATGATTCACCATCATTAAATGAGTTATTGTCACTAAGTGGATCACCGTCGCTAAGTGGATCACCGTCACTAAGTGAGACATTTTCAGAATTTGCATCAATTCTGTTCCAATTTTGTTCTGCAAAACTAGCAGATCTTGAAATCACTATCCTTTTACTTCCATCGCTAAAGCGATACCCTTTTGAGCCTGGCTCATAGCCCACAAATCTGAGCTTTCTAGCCTTTTGTTGTCCCTTTCTTCTGATTGCCTTTGGAATATGTACCCAAGCAGTACTTCCAAATATTTTTAAATGTGCTAGAGAAGGCTTTCTCCCATATAACATTGCATATGGAGTATTATTGATGGATGAACTCCACAGCCTATTTACTAAATAATTGGCAGTCAGTATGGCTTCACCCCAATATGACCTGCTCATACCAGAATCCTCCAGTAATGAGTCTTTCATTGTTTGCAAAACACCATTCCTCCTTTCAGCCACTCCGTTCTCTCCCGGTGTGTAAGGATTTGTGCGCCTGTGTCTTATTCCCAATTGTCTCAACCATTGTTGAAAATTTGTTGACATAAATTCAGAACCTCTGTCAGTTTGCAACTGACATACCTGTTGTTTGTACCTTCTCTCTACAAAACTTAACCATTGCTTAAATTGCTGTAGCACCTCTGTTTTACTCTTAAGTAAGTAGCAAAACCCAAACCTGCTGTAGTCATCCACAATAACCAGCGCATACTTTGCTCCTCCCAAACTGGCTTGCATAGGCCCAATTAAATCAGCATGCACCAGTTCTAGAGCTCTTGTAGTTTGTCTTGCGCTAAACTTGCTAACTGGGAATGCTTTGGATTTCGATGCTTTGCATACTGCACAATCCAAATATGCCTTACATCCCTTCAAATCTAATCCTTCTGCAAATTCTTTCATTTGTTGAACAACCTTAAAATTAGCATGACCAAGTCGTCTGTGCAGAAGATGAACACATGAATTATGTTCTGCTACATTTTTAAATATCTGGGAACAATGTGGCACCTTTTGTCCCTGCAATACATAAAGATTATCCTCTTTTATGCCCTGTGCACAAACATTCCCATTTCTTTGGATGAGACACTTCCCATTAACAAATGTGGTTTCATAACCTTGCTTGTCTAAACTAGACACACTTAACAAATTATGTTCCATTTCAGGTACACATAACACATCAGTAAACCTGGATTCCAAATATGGAATTTGCACATCACCTCTTCCAAAGATTTTAGCCTTTTGACCATTGGCTAAGGCCACTTCTTCATGGTTTCCTGGGAAAAATCTGGAAAATAAGTCAAAATTATTAACAATTGTTTGACTAGCCCCACTGTCAATCAACCATTTGTCTCTATTGTTATTATAACAAACTTTTGCAACTGCAATCTGTCCTTGCAAATAATGTCTCTTGTCTTGCACATTTCTTCTCTGTGCACAGCTTTTCTGCAGATGATTGGTTTCTCCACAAATGAAACACGCTTTCTTATCTTGCTTGCAGAATTGTTGCTGTGTAACTTGATCTCTCCTGCCTCTGCTTTCCTCTTGTCTGCAGACACCTCGGCTGTTGCTAGAGATAGGCAGCCTGTGGAAAATTTTGCTGGAGACTTGCTGTAAGTTTCCACTGTACTCCTTGTTGGGCCCCCGCCTGTGGAATTTTCCATCAGCATGGCTGAAAAGCCTTTTCTCATATTCATTCAATAAACACGATTTCAAAGCCTCCAAATTCAAATCTGCTTCTGGCTTACTTTCAAAAATAGCTGATACAGTCTCCCAGCTTTGATCCAAACTATTTAACACTAATAAAACTTTCTGGGACTCTGGAAACTTTACTCCACGTTGCTCCAATTCTAGAAAATTAGACTGCATTTTCATTAAATGATCTTCCATAGAATCTCCTGGCTGCAAACTCATTCTGAAAAGCTTTCTTGAAAGTTGGACCACATTACACGCAGAAACATTGACATGTACTGCTTTCAATTTCTGCCATATTTCTTTTGCAGACTTTAATTCAGCTACATTTAAGAATTGATCATCCCCCAGACTTAAAAGAAGATAAGCCATAGCTTTGTCATGAGCCTTTTGATCTGCTGCTCCAAGCACTTGCGGGGGGTCTGCTACTATGTCCCATAATTCTTTTGCTTTCAAAAAACATTCCATTTTTGCAGCCCAAATTAAATAATTTTTCTTCCCCAATTTAGGTATTGGACTGTCTTTAAATTCCATAGCAGCAGCCATCCTGCTTTATTTTTCTTCTCTGCCTGTTCCTTTAACAACACAGACAGCTTCTTATCAGCTTTAAATTACAATGCAGTTTTAACTTTACTTCTTGAGCGATTTCTGGGCCCATAACCTGTCAGAGTTACGCAATAAATCAGAAGCTTCAAAAGATAACTGCATTTTGCTGATTCAAATAACTTCTTTATAAGTAGAATAAAACATTTACAATACCACACTTTGTTTCATCACATGTTGAGATGTTTTCATACTGGAGTATAATGGTGGACTGAGTAAACCACACCCTTCTTCTTGCTAAGTTTCTGGACATGCTCAATTAACACTTCAGCCCGATTGGCTGACTC
Organism: Diadophis punctatus similis; assembly: GCA_023053685.1. NCBI lineage: Eukaryota > Metazoa > Chordata > Lepidosauria > Squamata > Dipsadidae > Diadophis > Diadophis punctatus. The sequence goes on from JALIGW010000002.1 coordinate 232,878,359, forward strand.
AATCACATGGCTCTCCCAGTCATGAATATTCCAACAGAAAGTATATGGAGAAAAACAAGAATTGATCATGTAATATAAGTGATGAATGAACGTGGGTTGAATAGGTAAGTGACCGGTATGAAAGCCGTAGATTGAAGTATTGGGGGTGGAGGTGGGGGATAGACAGGAAGAACAAATGAAGATGGGATTGTATAGCTATTACATAAAGCAGGGGTGGGGAACGATGGCCCTCTTATGACATGTGGATTTCAACTCCCAGAATTCCTGAGCCAGGAATTCTGGGAGTTGAAGTCCACACGTCATAAGAGGGCCATCGTTCCCCACCCCTGACATAAAGGAAAAATCGATGGGTTGAGGGAAAAGGGGAAAAAACAAGGAAATCTTGGCTGGATGGAATTAATGAAATCCTCAAAAAGAATGAGGTGAGACGCTTAAAAGAACAATAATACCAAGGTATTAAAAACTGGATTGACAAGCTAGAGGCAAGGATTACTTGCAAAAATGGAAAAATACTGGAGGTATGGAGAGGTTTAGGGTAGTGTTTCTCAACCTCAGCAGCTTTAAGGTGTGTGGGCTCCAACTCCCAGAATCCCCCCGTTCACAGATCTTAAAATTGCCGAGGTTGAGAAACGCCGATACAGGGAATAGTATTGGTATAAAGTAGTAGGTTTCTTCTTCCCTCCTGCCTTTCTAGGCACTTCTTGACATATAACCATCCTAGAGCCTGTGCATTACACTCATAAGTCTGTAATGACGATAAAAGTTCAGTCAAATCGGGTGGGTGGCTCACTTACCGATACCGGTGCGCTGCACGCGCATTTCCACATTTTGTGCATGCGCTCACTATGCGTGTGCGCCCCCTCGCGTGATTGTGCTTCTGCGCATGCGTGGAAGCAAAATCTCGCCGAAATCTTGTGAGGGGATGCGCGCGCGCGCAATGTTGGTGCTTTTTTGCTTCCGCGCATGCGGAAGCTGAAATCTTGCGCACATGCACATCCCCTCGCAAGATTTTGCTTCCGCGCATGCGCAGAAAGCAAAATCAGCCCAAAAATCCCCCCCAAAAAAGATGGCGCCGCACGACAGACCGGGGAAGATGGCACCGGAGCGGTCGCGCACAAATAGCACCATCCGCTGGCCGCTACCGGAACGACAGAGTGGACCGCACCGGTAGGAACCCACCACTGAGTCAAATGATTGATCCAATATTGTGACCTTTTATGGCAGTTGTTAAGCAAATCAGTGTGGTTATTAAGCATATATCCTCACTAAGAGAACCAATGGTTTGGTATGGGTGCAGTTTTGCCAAAAAAACAGAAATAAGTACCGGTTTTCAGCAAAACTGTTGTAAAATGCAGTCGTGTGGCTGCAGAATGGTGCAAATAGTTGTAAATATTACTGTGTTGCCAAGCCCCTGAAATTCTGTCACATTACTGCGGAGGGGGCCATTGGAATTTCAAATCTGAGCCATAAGTCTCTTTTTTCAGGTTGGTAGTAAGTTTGAACAGTCGCCAAGCAACTGCCATAAGTCAAGGACTATCTGTATTTTATTTGCCTTACGAATTCTGACTCCTTGTCAGAGGTGGTATTCAGCCGGTTCTGTCCGGTTCGCCCAAACCGGTAGTGGAAATCGCGGGTGGCCCCACCCACCCGCCCCGGCTCTACGCTATCTTATTTGTGCACGTTTTTGAGGGCAGGCGCATGCACAGAAGGTTTGAGTAAAGCGCATGCGCGCATGCTCACATTTGCAAACCGGTAGGGAAGGTAAGCGAGAACCATCCCTGCTCCTTGTCTATGCTTTGAATAAGCCTGCTTACCCTAAATGGGAAAAACATGATTAAGTAAATACATATGAAACCACCACAGCATAAAAGCAGTCCATACAATTCCTGCTGTAACAGAATAACAGAGTTGGAAGGAACCTCGGAGGTCTTCTAGTCCAACCCCCTGCTCAAGCAGGAGACCCTCGGAACCATTGTGGAAAAATGGCTCTCCAGTCTCTTCTTAAAAACCTCCAGTGATGGAGCATCCACAACTTCTGAAGGCCAACCTTTCAACTGATTGTTTTTGTTATGTATTGGGGCTATGCTGTTTACTCCAGCTATTCAAGCGGGAAAAAGGAGACCGCTGATTGGTTGAACCATCTGACAGCTCTGTATAAAAGGGAGAGCTGTCAGCCTGGTTCCTTGCTGGATCTTATTATCTTACAATAAAGAGCTGTTGTTACCAAGCCTGCCTCTAGCCTCTTCAGTACCAGGACTCAACAGTTTTCACTGTCATGAAATGTCTTCTTAGTTTAATGACCTTTAAACTTAAATGATCTCCCACCTTCTTGTCCTGTCCTCCAGTGCTTTGGTGAATAGGTTGAGGCTCTCTTCTTTGTGGCAGCTCTTTAGATACCGAAATACTGCTGTCATGTCACCCCTAGTCCTTCTTTTCATTAAACGGGACATGCCCAATTCCTGCAATTGTTCTTCATAGGTTTTGGCCTCCGGTCCCCTAATCATGTGTTAAATATTTCTGTCTTCAGCCAAAAAAAGGCAATATTGTAAAGCTGATTGCGAATTACTTTGGAAATAATTTTCTTACACTCCCCTTCACCCCCCACCCCTCAAGAATTTACAATTTGATAGCCACATTCTTCATTTCGTGTACCAGCAAGAGTCTTCTCAAGAGTCCCTCAACTGAAGATTTTAAAGGGTAGGGGTGTGTGAGTGATTCACACATGTATCAAACCATCCTGCTTTTAAATTGCATCTCAGACATCTTTTCAGTATTACTTCATAGGGATCGTTGCTTTTCATACTCTTTCAGAAGCAATTTCAGACTGTTCAGAAGTACGATATGTCCATTCTCAATCAATGTGGCTTGATGAAAAGTATATTAGAGGTGACTATAAGGCAGCGAAAGGCATTGATTCTCACTGTATAGTTATTTATGAGTTGTCAGGAGATGAGATTTTTTTTTCCTTCCCCTTAATTTTGTGGCTAAAGACGTGTTCTTGTGACAGGACCCGTGGATTTGAATGTCAATGAAAGAGAAAG
>JALIGW010000002.1:233486399-233701399 GCA_023053685.1 Diadophis punctatus similis
GTGATCTTAGGAGCCAAGTTAATGAAAAGGAATGATATAAGATTCAGAGAACTAAACATCCTTTTAAGTGCCTCCTCCTCCTCCTCCTCAAATTCAGATTACTAGAGTTGGAAGGGACCTTGTAGGTCATCTAGTCCAACCCCCAGCTCAAGCAGGAGTCCCTACACCAGTGATGGCGAACCTATGGCACGGGTGCCACAGGTGGCACGCGGAGCCATATCTGCCGGCACACGAGCCATTGCCTAGCTCAGCTCCAGCGCGCATGTGCGTGCCGGCCAGCTGATTTTTGGCTCGCATGGAGGCTCTGGGAGGGCGTTTTCAGCTTCCGGAGGGCCTCCGGGGGGACTGGGAAGAGTGTTTGTTCCCTCCCTAGGCTCCAGGGAAGCCTCTGGAGCCTGGGGAGGATGAAAAATGGGCCTACCAGGCCCACCAGAAGTTGGGAAACAGGCCATTTCCGGCCTCCAGAGGCCCTCCGGGGGAGCGGGGGAGGCCGTTTTCGCCCTCCCCAGGCATTGAATTATGGGTATTGGCACTCGCACATGCGTGATAGCACGCGTGCATGCAGTTTCGGCACCCGAGGGAAAAAAGGTTCGCCATCACTGCCCTACACCATTTCAGACAAATGGCAGTCCAATCTCCTTTTGAAAGTCTTGAGTGTTGGAGCTCTCACAACCTCCGTAGGCAAGCTGTTCCACTGGTTGATCGCTCTCACTGTCAGAAAGTTTCTCCTTATTTCCAGGTTGAATCTCTCCTTGGTCAGCTTCCATCCATTATTCCTTGTCTGGTTTTCTGGTGCCTTGGAAAATAGCCTGACCCCCTCCTCTCTGTGGCAGCCCCTCAAGTATTGGAACACTGCTATCATGTCACCCCTGGTCCTTCTCTTCGCTAGACCAGCCATGCCCAGTTCCTGCAACCGCTCTTTGTATGTTATAGTTTCCATACAGAGGAAACAGTAGGCCTCGTAACTTCTAAGCATGCAAAATGGGAAAAGAAAAAAATAGAAGCTTCTTTTAGCTACAGTAGTGAGCTTGTTTTTCAACTAACTTGACTGCTTCTCTGACAGCTGCTCTCCAAGCAACTCTAATCAACTTATCTGAACTGTTTGAGCAAATAACCAGTGATAGAAGCCGGGTCTGTGTTCTACTGTTAAGCTATTCCCTTCCCCAAACATCACTTCTAAAGTTGTAAAAGTTATTATTTCCTGCCTTTTATCTATAGAGCACTCAAAGGTAAACAAGCTAAATTGTTATCAGCTAACATGCAATTTACCTTTTTATTAGTGGTACAATGAAAAACGCATGGTTTTTAATTAATTAATTCCTTTATTGAAGATGGACGGAGAAATAAATTTATTTCTGGAAGAAAGGCACTTGCAACTGACCAAGGAGAAGCTCCTTTCTCATCTATCTTACAATTGGGCCTCTGAGGGCACAGGCAACTTTAATGGTATTTATTACTTTAAAGCCTTAATAAGGCCACACCTGGAATACTGCATCTAGGTTTGGTCACCACATTACAAAAAAAGATGTTGAGACTTTGAAAAAAAGTGCAAAGAAGAGCAATTAAGATGACTAAAGGCCTGGAGACAAAAACATATGAAGAACCGTTGCAGGAATTAGGTATGGCCAGTCTAGAGAAAAGAAGAATTAGGGGTGACACGATAGCAGTATTCCAGTATTTGAAGGGTTGCCACAAAGAAGAGGAGGGGGTCAACTTATTTTTCAAAGCACCAGAAGGCAAGAAAAGAAACAATGGATGGAAGCTAATCAAGGAGACAAGCAACCTGGAATTAAGGAGAAACTTCCTAACAGCGAGGACAATTAAGCAATGGAACAGCTTGCCTTTAGAAGTTGTAGGGGCTTCATCACTGGAGGTTTTTAAGAAGAGACTGGACAGCTACCTATCTGAAATGGTTAGGGTCTCCTGCTTGAGCAGAGGGATGGACTAGAAGACCTCCAGGGTCCCTTCCAGCTCTACTCTGATTATAACCACAAAATATACAAATAAAATAAAACTGATGTTCAGACAAAATTTATTTAGAGTTTCAGATTGTGGATGAAAGCCAATGTGTAATGCAATTTGTCACTTTAGAGCAGTGGTTCCCAACCTTTTTGTGATCGAGTACCACTTGGAGGTCCCGTACAGTCACCACGTACCACCTGGTTCCAGAGAAACTAAATTCGATCAGATATCACTTTATTTCCATAATTGTACCGTTCCTTTTTTGGCCCCGCGCATCCAGCAACTGGATTCTCGGGCCGCTGGGACCAGGTGGGTGGCGTGTGGCAACAGTTGTGTTAGGCAGTAAACATTTTTGTGAAGTAAAAAATAACTAACTAAAAATCGTTCATGACCCCGAAAGTGTTCGCGTACCACCTGGAAGGCCCTCGCGTACCACTAGTGGTACACGTACCACAGGTTGGGAACCACTGCTTTAGAGCAGAGGTCTTCAAACTTGGCAACTTTAAGACTTGTGGACTTCAACTCCCAGAATTCTCCAGCCAGCTATGCTGGCTGGAGAATTCTGGGAGTTGAAGTTCAAAGTCTTAAAGTTGCCAAGTTTGGGGACCCCTGCTTTAGAGAAACAGTCTCAAAGGTGTTTTTTCAAAAGGCAACTGGACTTTGTTTTTCCTTGAAGAGGTTTTGCTTCTCATCTAAGAAGCTTCTTCGGTTCTGACTGAATGGTGGAGGATGGAAGGATTTAAATCGTTCAGTCAGAACCCAAGAAGCTTCTTGGATGAGAAGTAAAACGTCTTCAAGGAAAAACAAAGTCTATTTGCCTTTTGAGAGGATGAGAAGGATAATAGTAATATAGCCCTACCACATGGGTAAATGCCTTTAGGCATAAGACAGTGCTGTGGAAGTTAGGCGTTTAGCAGAGGTGATGGCATAGAGGGGAAAACTATCTTTGTGCCTAATTGTTTTGGCATGCAATGCCCTATAGCAGTGATGGCGAACCTTTCTTCCCTTGGGTGCCGAAAGCGCGTGCGCGCGCACTATCGCGCATGCGTGAGTGCCCACACCCATAATTCAATTCCTGTGGAGAGCGAAAATGGGCTCCCCTGCCCCCCCGGATGCCCTCTGGAGGCCAGAAATGGCCCATTTCCCAACTGCTGGTGGGTCTGGTAGGCCCATTTCTTGCCCTCCCCAGGCTCCAGAGGCTTCCCTGGAGCCTGGGGAGGGTGAAAACAGCCTCCCCCACCCCCCAGAGGCCCTCCGGAAGCAAAAACACCCTCCCAGAGCCTCCGTGCGAGCCAAAAATCAGCTGGCCGGCTTGCACATGCACGCTGGAGCTGAGCTAGGGCAACGGCTTGCGTGCCGGCAGATATGGCTCCGCGTGCCACCTGTGGCACGCGTGCCACAGGTTCGCCATCACTGCCCTATAGCGTCGTTTTGAGGGGAGAAGTTGAAGCGGTTTATGTCCAGGATGTGAGGGGTCTGTAGATATTGTCTCAGCCCTCTTTCTGGCTCATGCAGTATACAGGTCCTCAATGGAAGGCAGGCTGGTTACAATTGTTTTTTCTGTACTCCTAACTATCCGTTGAAGTCTCTACCTGTCCTCTTTTTTTGGGGATATTTTTTTATTTTTTCACCAAACTTACACAAATATCCATACATATACCATTTTATCAAAACAGCCATAATTATATATTTCCATCCAAAATATCATAAACATATATCCTTAATTTGCTCCTTTTATTCTTTTATCTCGTCTGCTTTCCTTCTAAATTTCATACTACTCCCCTCCCTCCCTCTCCCTCTCTCCCCTCTACCTTCTTCCTCCCTCTCTGCCTCTTCCCTACTTCCCTCCTCTCCCTCTCCCCTTCCTTTCTACTTTCTCTTTCTCCCTCTTATCCTTCCCTGAGTACATCTAATCATAATTCATTTTATGGTTGGCAGACGAGCAATTCAAAAACTCTGACTTCATTCCAACTTCAGAGCGATTTCTTAAACTTATATCTTTCCCTTTATCTATATTTATATATTTAATATATTCTTCCAGGTATATCTACTATTATTCTAATGCTGCCTCCTTCCTCCTATTTTTGTTGCCTGGGTCTACCACCTCTAATTTAATTTTTTTCCCCAAATTAATCGCTATGGCTTAACTTCCAAAAATATTCATTCTCTCTTATGTCTCTTAATTTTAGGCGAAGTCTGTATCTGTCCAGTTTGGTTGCAGATTTCACTTGATCCAGGAGATTTTTCATAGATTCGCAAGTGATCTATGAAATCCTTGGTGCTAGTAATATATTGCCAATATTATTATTTATCGGACAATAAAGCATCTGCAAGCAAACCACCAACCTCAGAGAGGTAACAAGGACTCCCCACTTCAACCCTGAGCTACATATATTCTCCAGCTTCTGTGGCCTAGAGGTGGAGCTCTTGCCTCACAATCAGGAGGTTGTGAGTTCGATCCTAGGTAGAGGCAGATGTAGGGTCTCCTGCTTGGGCAGGGGGTTGGACTAGATGACCTGCAAGGTCCTTTCCAACTCTGTTAATCTGTTAATCTTCTATTGCAGTGATCTCTCTCAGGTTCTCTTTCAATACAATAGCAGCATGAAGAGAATTCAGGGAGCCAATGGCTGTGCCCAGGGGGGAAGGATTTGTAGCTCAAGGCTTCAGCTCCATGAAGCCAAGATTACATGCAGAAAACAAAAGAGTTGAAAAGGACTTAGTAGATTCTACTATCAATTATGCTTAGAAGAATTAGAAGGGCCTTTTACATATTGTGGCTTTGGGAGGGGGAAGGGAGAAAAGGGGCAGCACCGTTAGCAAAATGCAAGTGGTAGCCGCTCCCTCCCCCCCCCAAAAAACCCTAAGGAGTGCCGTGTCCCCCCCCCCTTTGCAAAAAGAAAGATGGGTTTTCACCCTTCTTACAAGTGGTAAAGCGAAAAGGAATCCCTGCGGATTTTACTTCGCTAACCCTTACCAACTATAGGGGGCGATGCTCATCTTCCTCTCTCTTAGAAATGGGGCATGAACCAAAAATAATAACAATAATAATAAAAAGGATTGGTGGTTGCGGATGATGGAAAAAGCCTGCAGGAGCATTGCTTGCACAAGCAGAATATATGCATCATTACGAAGACAGCCTGGCCAGCATCTCTCGCTCCCCCGGTCTATTCTCTCTCGCGCGCGAGCCTGTCGGGGCTCTTATGCATGCATTCAAAGCTTCCTTCATCACCGGGCCTCCATGCACCCAAAGCTGCACAATCTTGGGGCGTAGCCAGGGGAAGAAAGGCAGCAAACTCAGAGAGGGACATGTTTAAAAATGACTACGGAGGGCGACGGCGTTGCAAAGAAAGAAAGAAAGGGAAAAAAAGGGCCAAGGGGCAAATTCAAGGGGGACGCTTTTGAAAAAAGGTTGCAATTCCTGGCTGGGAGCCGCCAGGGGGCGCACTAACCGGAAGGTCTGCCCGCCACAGAGTACCAGGTCGAGGCGGAGTTCGGTGCGCGGGCAAGGCAGGGAGCGCCAGGGAGTCGCTCGAGGCAGCTGGGTCGGCCGGGGGTTCATGGTGCACCTTCTGCTGTCGCTGTCCTTAGGGAGGAGGCAGGGATGAGCGCGCTCCGGCCGCAGCTCTCGCTGCACCAGTTTGGCGCAAAACCCGTACCTCCGAGTCCGTAAAATCACCATAGAGAACGGCCCCTGAATTTAGAGGAGGGGCCGCGCAGGGGTAGAGCGGGGCAACCGCTTTCCGCTCTAGGCTGCGAGAGGAGGTCTTTGTGGTCGGTTTGGGCGGAAGCCCGGGTCTTTGGGCACCCGACAAATTCTTCCTGTCCGCGGGTTAAGGCTGGATAGGCATTGAAAAGGGTCTCTTGTACGTTACAAGGCGGATGGAAAAGGAAGTGGCCCTTTCAGGGGAGAACGGAAATTGAGCTACCATTACCTGGGCTGCCAAAATCAGGATAATCAGTAGATGGTAGCACAATGTTCCTTGAACTGGATACTCTTTGCTATAATAGTAGTTTAAATATCTAGCAAGAGTTCCAGGCAGAAAACAATTTATTATTATTATACAATTGTATCACAGCGGCCAGTTGTTTCGCCGGATTTGGCATTGATTACTAGTCGAGCCCCACCCAGGGGCCTAGGACGTCGTAATGTATTTTTGAAGTATATGTGTGGAACCGAGCAGTGCGGCTTTCTGCATTTGACTGATGGTGATTTTGTCAATTTTGAGCTCTTTTAAATGTAATTCCAGTGCTTTTGGGATAGCACCCAGTGTTCCAATCACCACTGGAATTACCACTGCTGGTTTGTGCCATAATCGTTGAATTTCGATTTTTAAGTCCTGGTATTTTGCGATTTTTTCGTGTTCCTTTTCATCGACCTTGCTATCTCCTGGTATTGCAATGTCAATGATAGTCACCTTGTTTTTCTCGACCAGCGTGATGTCTGGTGTATTATGCGCCAGTACCTTGTCTGTTTGTATACGAAAATCCCACAAGATCTTGACCATCTGATTTTCAGTGACTTTTTCAGGCTTGTGTTCCCACCAGTTTGTAGCAGTATGGATATTATAATTTTTGCATAAATTCCAGTGGATCATTTGTGCAACAGAGTTGTGCCGTAATTTGTAATCAGTCTGCGCGATTTTCTTGCAGCAGCTGAGCACATGGGCTACAGTTTCATCAGCTTCCTTGCATAATCTGCATTTAGCATCATTTGAGGATTTATCAATTTTGGCCTTTATGGCATTTGTACGAATTGCCTGTTCTTGTGCGGCCAGGATCAATGATTCTGTTTCTTTCTTTAAAGTACCAGATGTTAACCATAACCAAGTTTTTTCACTGTCCACTTTGTCTTTTATTTTTTCCAGAAATTGGCCATGTAATGCTTTATTTTGCCAACTCTCCATTCTTGATTTTATCACATTTTTTCTGTATTCTTGTTTCGTCTGTTGGACCTTCAGTAGATTTTTGTTCTTTACTTCAATTAATAGAAGTTCTTGACTTTCTTTTAAATAATCCGCCAATGCATGCTTTTCTTCTTCAACTGTTTGCTTTACTTGTAGTAGTCCTCTGCCACCTGATTTTCTGGGCAGGTAAAGTCTATCAGTGTCACTACGTGGATGTAAACTGTAGTGCATTGTCATTAGTTTTCTGGTGTTTCGGTCCAAAATGTCCAAATCAGCTTGTGTCCAGTTAATTATACCAGCTGTGTATCTTATGACTGGTATTGCCCAGGTATTCATGGCCTTGATGGTGTTTCCACCATTTAATTTAGATTTCAAAATTTTCTTAACTCTGTTGGTGTACTCTCTTCTGATGATAGTTTTCACTTCTCCATGTCTGATGTTATCCAACTGCAGAATGCCCAGATATTTATAGGCTTCATTTTGATTGCATTTAATTAATTGGCCATTGGGCATTTCAATTCCGTCACATGTAGTGATTTTGCCCTTTTTCATAGATACAGTGGCACATTTTTCCATGCCAAACTGCATTGAGATATCTGTGCTGAATATTAGGACTGTGTTGGTCAGTGATTGGATTTCTATTTCTGACTTTCTATACAGTTTCAAATCATCCATATACAATAAATGTGAAATTTTTTCGGCGTCTTTGGCTATTTGGTATCCAAGTTTCAGTTTTTTTAAGATTACTGATAGTGGGATCATTGCGATGATGAAGAGGAGGGGTGAAAGTGAATCTCCCTGAAAAATTCCTCTCTTGATATTAACCATTCCATAGTTCTCATTCCCTACTGCCAACTCAGTTCTCCATTGTTTCATCGCTTTTTCAGTTATTATTATTATTATTATTATTATTATTATTATTATTATTATTATTATTATTATTATTATTATTATTATTCACAAAAAACAGTAATACACAGCAAACGAGATTTATATGCTGGATTTCGTATCACTATATCACAAGTCAAACACTTCCCAAGCGTCTAGGACTGTGTGATGTATTTTCGTATGATGCACGCAGATCCAAGTACGGTGGCCTTTTGCAACTGACAGATCGTGATTTTGTCAATGTTTATTGTTTTCAAATGCTGGCTGAGGTTTATTGGCACAGCACCTAGTGTACTGATTACCACTGGGAATAATAATAATAATAATAATAATAATAATAATAATAATAATAATAATAATAATAATAATAATAATATCATTATCATTATTAGTAATCCTGGCAATTGATTGATTGCCCTTTCCCTTACCTCCTGTAGTAATTGTACATTTCCGAACTTCACTTCCTGCTTCATTGCCTGCTTGTCTTCTTATCCTCCACCATTTCTCCACACACCCACTCTTTTGTAGGCTAAGAGCCTGGGTGGAGTGAGGCTGCCTATGGATGTTGGCAGGGTGCTAAAAATGCCAATACTTCAGTTAGCTAGACACCTGAAATATCAGTGTGTATGCTTGTGAGTAAACTGCGTAGGCAGGGGAATGAATGCGCTCATTCCCTCTTTTTAAGTTTCTGGGGCTGTAAACTTTTACTGCCTTTGGGAGAAAAAGCATGAGTTTAGTCCTGGTGAATTGGGGGTGGTGGGGGTGTTTCTGCCTTGCTGCTGTTGCTTTTGTCAAATGCAGGCAGCAATCCCAGCTTCATGTTAGGACATAGTTTTTATTTATAACTCCATGAAATGATTCTCACGCAGTTTAGATCATTTTCTAAAAAGACTCTTTAGAAAAAAAAAAGGAAATCAAAGCTTTCTTCTGAAATACAACAAATGAAGTGACTGCAGTAGAAGGAAGGGTAGGTGCAATATCTAAATATTGGATGAAATGAATAGCTTTGACGACAAAACAATTAATTAGAAGCTATTTTTTTTAAAAAAATACCATATACATATTTAGCACTACTGGTCTAAAATGTGTCTTTATGAATAACCTGAAAACAAGTTCTGCTATTAAAAATTTCAAGGTCTTAACTTTGTCGTCTGTCTGGGTGGGAAAAGCTTTGAGAGTAATTTGTTGATGCTCTTTTGAGCCCTTTGAAGGAAAAATGAAGTTTCAATGCAGTAAATTAAAATGCAAGGAATAACGAAAACAATTCCTTACCCAATTTTTCTACAAAACCAATCCCCATTATCATTTCTAGATATGAAATCTTACGTATACTGCTAATGTTCAATGAACAGTGGTGGTGGTGGTGGTGGTGGTGGTGGTGATGCTAATCCTGATAACAGGAGAGTAAAGATAGCTTGATTGTAGGTTATCAATTATTTGCCAAGAATGTGGAATGCATGTCTGGTTGATATTGATTAATCACCCTACTTATTTACTCAGCCCTCTGTCCTGTTTAAGGAAATGTTTATTTACTCAGCTTCTGTTTATCTAAGTTAATTAAAACTCTTCTGTTTAGTTAGCAATCACACCTTGACATGATCTGTCTGTATACGATATGTTATGTATTAACCATTTATTCATTGTAACTAAATTAGTAAAAGTTAATCTTTTATACCTGTATACACAAGAAATTTGCTATAAAAAATAAACGCAAGTCTGAGAAAGGGAGAGCTTCTGAACACGGGGGCTGCTCAGCTCAGAGAGATTTTCTTTCCTAACTCAGACAAGCTTTGCTCAAGAAATCATGTCTCTGTGTCTATGATTCCTACACTTGATGATTAATTGAAGCCAAGAAAAAACAACAAAGAGTCAGCACATCTTCTCATGAGAACAGAACAGCCCATAGATTCCCTTATCCTTTCAGCAAACAGAATTTTTTAAAAAAGCAAGGAGCCCACTTGGTTCCAAAAGAGCCATTTTATTTTCTAAGAATCAATAGAGATCTTCTTTCTCCAAAATAAATACAAGTACAAATGCCCACCCGGCTGCAGCAGAAAGAGCCGGGTTTCTACAAGGTGGGGGGGGGGGGAGGAGGAGGGGACTCAGGCAGATTCCAAAAAGCTATAGTATCAAAATGTGCAAGTGAGAAGACGGCGGCCCTGCTCTGCAGAGTGTCGGTAGGGCTGGGCCGAGGAAAGGCTGATGGATCTGGACAGGTGCTATGATGCAGGGAAACGGGGCCAGACTCTGTATGTTGGGAGGGGTAGGTGTACGGAGCAGCCCAAATAATTTACATTCTCCCACTATTGTACAGTATCTTACAAAAGTCTAGAGCCTTAAGACCCAGAGAGTTAGGGTACTGCCCATAGGAGCTATGCAGGCAGCTGGGTATTGCTCGTGCAGCTGGTCAGGGCAATTCCAGGCATGGAACAAGGAAGGGCAGGCTGGCACAAGAGGTAGGCTTTGCCCACGTGAAGGGCACAGTGCTCTGTGGGTGTGCCCAGCACACTGGAGGAGCGGTTGGGTGCTCTGTGCGTGTTCCTGCAGCAGCCAGGCTTCCCAAGGCTGGAGCTCCCTGCTCCCTTCTCCCGTACAGTCCAGCTGCACTGAGTGAGCACCCAGGGCGGGAGCCCCTCGGAGGGTCAGTCGCTCTCGCTGGAGTCGCTGGTCTGCTCTCCTTGCACCTTGTTCCGGTGCTGCATGGCTCGGTGATAGGCAATCTGGACAGACTTGCGGATGTTGGACTTGCGGCCTTCCAGCATCTTCTCCTTATCCAGGTCCTGGTTTACGCCGAGGGGCACGAGTTTGGTGCGGGGCAGCCATTGCCTGAAGGAATGGAAGGTGTGAAAAGTCACTAGAGCTTGGTTCACTCCCAAAACAAGAGGGCTATTCCGTTCCCCTTGTTCCCGCTCTTCCTCTCAATTAATTCCCCCAGCTCTGTCCCTTCCTTGTAGCTTTTGGTACCTGGGAAAAAAAGGGTGAGCTTCAGCCCTTACCAGGTGCGCTTGTTGTCGAAGAAGAGGACCAGGTAGAGATGCTCACGTGCTTCCTGAGTCATTTGCTCTCCCAGCTTCAATACCTCCAAGGGGGGCACAGGAATGGGGACACCATGGTGGAACATCCCTTCCCGGGGCATCTTCGGATCAATGATCTGCCAAGAGCAGGAAGAAAAAGATCAGGCATTGGGGGGAAGCCATCTATACGATGTGTGGTTAAGGAGAGGTTTGAAGAAAAGCAGATAAAAAGGAAACGGATCCAGATTCTATGTACCTGCAGCAAAGGATTGAGAATGAATGTGGCATTGTACATAGAAAGTCATAGTGGAAACACTCCGCTATAAACTCCAATTAGACCAGAGTTCACCAAGCAGCCTTTTGCTGTTTGTTACAGAAAATGGGTCTCCTAAAACCTTAACTTTCAGATATTTCTTCTTCCACACAAACAGGTTTCTCATTTCTTATCACCTTTCCCCAGTCTAATCTCTTCAGATACACTAGTTCTCATCGTCTCCAGCTGACATAATGATGGGAATTGTAATTGCAGAAGAAAAAAAAAATCAAATCTTTAGAGACTGCTGTGTGTGGAAGCGTGCCAAGAATTCCGCAATGCTGCAATGACAAACCTCAAATTTTGTGCGTAGGAAAAAATAATTGCCACCCTGCTGTTTCTATTAGGCTTGTCCTTAGGCTAGGAGGTTCTGACTATGCAAGTTATATTGTTTATATTAACATTGCAAATACACTGTTCAGTAAGGACGGTATGGAATGGCACCAGCAGGGCCAAATCAATAGAATAATGTTTCTCAACCTTGGCAACTTGAAGATGTGTGGACTTCAACTCCCAGAATTCCCCAGCCAGTTGCCAAGTTTGAGTAAACCCTGCCATAAATGTCTGTAGAGATTCTCAGTCATCCAGGTCATGGTTGTCCCAAAGGTGCTTTTTCAGGAGGCAACTGGACTTTCTTCTTTTTTTCTTCTGAAAAGCAAAACGTCTTCAAAAGAAAAAAACAAGAAAGTCCAGTTGCCTCCTGAAAAAGCACCTTTGGGACCTGCCATAAATGGTACATTTGAGGTCTCAAATCTCAAACTTTCTGGTCTTTACAGTCTAGCCCAGGGGTAGTCAAAGTTGGCTCTTCTATGACTCATGGACTTCAACTCCCAGAATTTCTGAGCCAATCATGCTACCTTAGGAATTCTGGGAGTTGAAGTCCATGAGTCATAGAAGAGCCAACTTTGACTACCCCTGGTCTAGCCCTAACCTGCTCCCTTGAGATAATGGTGGGTACTTTCCATTGCTTCTGCCTATCTTCTTTTTTTAAAAAATAGTTTTATTGAGTTGTTTTAAAATATACAAAAATACAAAAAGACATAATACATAAACAAAAGTGAAAAAGGAAAAAACATACAAAAACAACATGTAAAAAGAAGGCGTATGCATATATATATATACTTATATAGGTACCTATACATAAATCAAGCTTATTTGTTACTGTATATTTTCATATTTAATGATATTCTAGATATATAAATACAGAAAAAAAGGCTATACATCGACATATGCACACCCACACGCACACACACATACACACACAAAGAAAGAATATATATATATATATATATATACATACATATAAATACAGTAAAAAAGAAAAAAAAAGTTGTATATATTTGTTACAGCATTTGCGTATCGTGTCATTTCAATATCTGGTTTGTTGTGTCCCTAACTTATCATCAGTCTTTCTCAATTTGATTATTATCACCCTTAAAGAAATTGATTTGTTTATTCTATTGTTTATTTTCAATCCACTTATACCAGTTATCCCAAATTTTGTAATATTCTGAGTCTTCTTTATCTTGTATTTTCATTGTTAATCTACACATTTCTGCGCAGTCTAAGATCTTAGTTATTAACATTGTGTTAGTGGGTATTAAATCGGTTTTCCAGTGTTGTGCGTATAATATTCTGGCTGCTGTGATTATATGAAGTATGAGGTAGTGAGTCGGTTTATCTGTTTTTGTTTTCGTTATTCCTAGTAAAATGTTTCCGGTTTAAGCTCTATCTTTTGTTTTGTTATCTCCTCAATCCAATTCTGTATTTTTTTCCAGTATTTTTTGATTTCTGAACATGTCCACCACATGTGATAATACGTTCCGTACTCCTGCTTACACTTCCAACATTTCGGTGATAAATGTGGAAACATTTTTGCCAATCTTGCCGGGGGCAGGTGCCACCTGTAAAACATTTTGTACGTATTTTCTTTGTAGGATGCGGCCATCGTCATTTTATAATTTTGGTTCCATATTTGATCCCATAGGTCCAATTCAATATTGTAGCCAAAATTTTGTGCCCATGTTATCATCACCTCTTTTACTATTTCTTCTTCCAATTTTACCTTAAGAATACAATTATACAACTTTGATATTATTTTATCCTCTGGGCCTAATAAGATTTTATCTAATTCTTGATTTTTTTTCCTGAAAGCCAAATTGTAACATGTCTTTTTTATATTTTTTCTGAATTTGTAAATATGGCCACCAATCGATCTTTTTTCCCAGTGATGCCAAATCATCTCTTGTTTTTAAGTTATTATGTTCATCGAGTAATTCGTTGTAGGTAATTTTTTTATTCAGGTCTAACAAATTGGGGTAGATTAGGGCTTCCATTGGGGATATCCATTTGGGCATTTGAATATAGTGTTTGTGTTTAATTTCCAGCCAATCTTCCAGTAGTGTTCCTCTGATGTGGTGTCTTTGGAAATATTTATGTATTTGATGTTTTCCCTCCCAGATAAAATTGTGCCAACCAATTTGTAGGTCGTGCCCTTCAATTGTCAGAATTCTTTTATTTGTAAGTATCACCCATTCTTTTATCCAAGTTATTGTTGCTGCTTGATGGTATGATTTCCAGTCTGGTAGTCCAAAGCCACCTCTTATTCTCTTATCATGTAATAGTTTTTTTTTAATTCTTGCTTTTTTTCCTGACCAGATAAATTTCAATATTATTTTATCTAAATCTGTATAAAATTTATTTCCTAATTTTGTTGGTGCAGTTTGAAATAGATATAGCAATTTAGGTAGGATATTCATTTTAATTGTGGCTATTTTTCCAATTAAAGAGATTTGTAGTTTGGACCATAATTCCAAATCTTTTTGAATTTTATGTAGTAATTTAATGTAGTTATCTTCCTTTATTGTTGTACATTTAGCCGTTATCCAAATTCCTAAATATTTTATTTTTTTGGTTGTTTGAATCCCTAGTAGTTCCTCTAATTTCTTATCTTGTTTCTGTGAGCAATTTTTAGTTATTATTTTTGTTTTGTCTTTGTTGATTTTTAAGCCAGCCACCTTTCCGAATCTTTCTACTTCCTTCATAATTTCGGGTCCGGAGCTTTGGGGATTTTCCAGAATGAAAACCATATCATCTGCGAATGCTTGTATCTTGTATTCTTCCTTCCTAATTTTCAATCCTTCTATATTAGACTTTTTCCTAATTTGATTTAGCAGGGTTTCTAAAGCAAATATAAACAATAAAGGGGATAGAGGGCAACCCTGTCTTACGCCTTTTTAAATTTCTATTGAGTCAGTCATATCGCCGTTAATTAGGATCCTTGCAATTTGTGTGGAGTATATGGTTTCTATTGTTTGGATAAATTTATCGCCGAATTTCATATATTTTAGTTGTGTAATAAAAAATTTCCAGTCCAAATTGTCAAAGGCTTTCTGTGCATCAATAAATATTAGAGCCAATTGTTGATTAGAGTAGATTTCATAGTATTCTAACACGTTCATTATTATTCTTGTATTGTTCCGAATTTGTCTTTTTGGGAGAAAGCCATTTTGATCCGAATGTATCATTTGGTTTAAAATTATTTTTAATCTTTCTGCCAATATAGTTGAAAAAATTTTGTAGTCCGAATTTAATAATGAGATTGGTCTATAATTTTTTATCATTGTCCTATCTGTATCTTCTTTTGGAATAAGGGTTATGTATGTTTCTTCCCATGATTTTGGTATTTTGGCTTGGTTTAGTGCTTCGTTGTATAGTTCTAACATTTCATTTTCTAGGGTATTTTGAAATTTTTTGTATATCTCCGCTGGAAGCCCATCCGGTCCAGGTGTTTTGTTGTTTTTTTGTTTTTTAATGGCCGTCCTTAATTCCTCAATTGTGATTTCTTTATTTAATACTACCCTTTTTTCCTCCGGCAAGATTGGTAGGTCTGTTGTGTCCAGGTATCCATGGATGTTTTCTTGTTGGATTTCTGTCCTTCCGTATAGAGCTGCGTAGAAGTCTTGAATTATCTTCTTTTTTTCTTCGGTTTCGTTGTGGAGCTTTCCCTCATTGTCCTTAAGTTGTTGAATTGTTCTATTTGCTCTTTCTTTCCTAAGTTTATGGGCTAACCATCTTCCAGGTTTGTTTGCATGTTCGAAATAATTTTGCCTCATTCTTTTAATATTTTGGCTTATCTCCTCCTGGGTTTCCAAATTGATTTTGTGTTTTATTAGGTCTCATGTTTCTTTATATTTATGATTGGATGGGTCTTTTTGTAATAGAGTTTCTTGTTCTTTAAGTTTAGAGTTTAAATCCTCTAATTTAACTTTTTTTTCCTTATTTTTCTTTATCATATATGCTATAGTTAAGCCTCTAAAATAAGCTTTCATCGTGTCCCATGTATTTTGGGTTGAGGTTTGTTCTTTGATATTTTCTTTAAAGAAGAATTTTAATTCTTTTTCAATTTTTTGACAATATTCTTTTTCAGATAAAATATTTGAATTAAGAGACCATCGACATGCTTCTGCCTATCTTCTAAGAAGGCAGCTCAACTGGTGTCTTTCGCTCTAAACCTCTGGTACCTGAGTTCCCATAGCCTACTATTGGTAATTTTCTCGTGAAAGGTAAAAGCGACACAATTGCTGTAATGCCATCTCCTGGCCATATCATTATTTGCCATCAAGTAATTTTTGACTCCTAGCAACCATATAGATAGATCTTCACCTGGCCATAAGGTGCCATATAATTTAGAAGAATCAGCATTGCTCTACCACCCTCTTAAGGAGACAGATCAATTTCAGAAGGGATAAAGAACCACATTTTAGAAAGAAAAATATAGAAATCATTTTTTTTCTACTTTTAACATTGTAAAAATGCAGTGATTCAGGATCTAACCTACAAGGACAGACAATTTACAATATAAAACAGCAGCAGAAAAATGTATTAAACTGACCTCCCCGTTCCCCCAAAATAGGCAGTGAACTGATATAATTCCACAAGGCCCTGAATTTTACTGAGCTAAAAAAAACCCCACCAACCTATGGTCTCAACACTTTTGAAAGATGCACAGTCACCGAGTATGTGCAAAAATAAAAAGACTACTAGATTTAAGCATACACAGTCAAAATAAATTAAACTTTAATGCAGATTCTGCCTAAAATATATATTTACAGTAGTTCTTAAAGATAACCAGTTTCTCAAGGCAAAAGTGCTTCTTTTGTCCGGATCGTCTCTGGAAACAATTCCAGCCATTTATTAGTGCTTTTCAGGAGATGGTACACTCCTGATGGCAGCAATTCCGTTCCCCATTTCCCCAGGGCTCTGCCTCTGAATTTCAACAAAACAGCTCTTTTTCTCCATCTAGGGCAGTGGTTCCCAACCTGGGGGTCGGGACCCCTTTGGGGGTCGAACAACCATTTCCCAGGGGTCGCCCTGGCATCCTCAGCTCCCCCTCCCCTCCTCACTGCCACAAGCCTGACCATATCGGCTCAACTTGCCCGAGCCCTCCGATTGGTCGGGAGAGGTGCCATTCGGTGAGAGGCATTTGTGATGCCTGGCGGCTGAGCTAAGGGGCGGGGCGTCACAAGATTGCGCGCTGGAGAGTACAAGGCAGTGCTTAAGACATTTGTGGCCGCCCCTGTCTCCTGCTCACAGCGGCAGTTTCTTCCCGCTGGTGTCGAAAGGAAAGGGAGTCACGGGAGGGAACGGCCAGCCAATGACCACTTAAGTTTCACAGCGCACGGCGGCAGGAAGGAGGACAGCTGGGTCGGATCCAGTGGAAGATGATATTCCTTGTGCTCTTGCAAAGACTGGCCCGAGAATTTCTGATCTGGCATAATTACATATTGTTTTTGTGATTAATCGCTATGCTTTAATTATGTTCAATTTCTAACAATGAAAATACATCCTGCATATTATTTATATTACGATTCATAACAGTAGCAAAATTACAGTTATGAAGTAGCAACGAAAATAATTTTATGGTTGGGGGTCACGACAACATGAGGAACTATATTAAGGGGTCGCGGCATTAGAAAGGTTGGGAACCAGTGATCTAGGGTATCCTTTGAGGGTACCCATGCCTAGCAGAAGTTCATATTCAAACCCAGATGCTGACTAGCACTTAGAACGGCAGGAAGGCTGCAGGATTGTGAATGTTAGCTGGCTTTTCACAACCAGACAAGTTCACTCTTTGGATCTATGCGTCAAGCTGTAATGTATTTATTTCTACTTTCCAGTCAAATGAACACTCAGTGATGGGTGCTCCATCACTGGAGGTTTTCAAGAAGAGGTTGGACAGCTATTTGTTTGAAATAGGGCCTCCTGCTTGAAGAGAGGGTAGGACTAGAAGACCTCCAAGGTCCCTTCCAACTCTGTTATTCCATTATTCTGACAATTCCCACTCTCTTTCTCTCACACACAGAGATGCATTACAAATATATACACACCGGGTACATATTATAACCTACCAAAGCTGGATAAGATGGATAACCCCGGCATTTGGCCCACACTAAGTCCAAGGCATCCAACGGAGAATCTTCATCTTCAGAGAGCCAACCGGCTGATCGGCTGATACTCTTCCGGACCACTGCACAAAGAGGAAGGGAAAAAGGGAGTGGGGTCTGTGCCATCCTTTTGCCAACCCAGCCCAGAGGAAACCAGAAGAAATCAGCTATCCTATACTCACTGCCATGGCCCACACCTCGGCCGGTGCCCACCGAATAGGACTCATTTTCTGTCCCTGACGTGTCTTCGCTGCTGTCCTCTGGGAAGTTCACCCGGGAGAAAGAAGGCTTCCCTCTACCTTGCTTGGAAGGAGTAGTGCTACAAGGGAGGAATAATTGTCTCAGTGGTAAGGCCCAGAGAAGCCTTAAATCACAACAAAGGGGCTGAAAGGAAAAACGGCTCCAGGAGGAATCAAAGCTGAGGATAAGGGAGCCCAGAAAGCCCTCCGCAAACTTGGCACAGGAACAACAACAACGAGGCCTCCCAAGCAACTGGCAGGAGAACGTGAGGAAGCCGGATGAACAGGGCGAGTCTGAAGAACCTTTAATCCAGTACCTTGTTTCCCAGGTTGGTCGTGCAAAGGAGTCTAGGAAGTTTATATGCAAAGGGCAGAAGCTAAGAGCCACGGCCCACTGCATGCTTTCGCTCAACAATTTATATTTTGGGATGCCTTGCCTGTAGATACTAGAAATCATACATAGCTATTAAGACTCAAAGCCACTGAGTCGTGTCTAATTTTCCTCCCAAAGCACATCTCATTGGAAAGATGCGTTACAGAGTGCCAGGAATCTGCCCCATACCATTCCTTTGACTTTCCTTGCTAGTAAGTGCCACTTGGTCTGTTCTATACTCTAAGCCATCCAATCTATGATATTCAAAGAGCGTTCCCTATCAGAATAGACAGAATGCCTTAAGAGCCATGGTGGCGCAGTGGTTAGAGTGCAGTACTGCAGGCTACTTTTGCTGCCTGCCGGCTGCCGGCTACCTGCAATCTCACCAGGCTCAAGGTTGACTCAGCCTTCCATCCTTCCAAGGTCGCTAACTCGGGGCAATATGATGGCTCTGTAAACCGCTTAGAGAGGGCTTTAAGGAACTGTGAAGCAGTATATAAGTCTAAGTGCTATTGCTAAATGCCCTTGTGGCAATGCACCTTTAAGGAGCTGATTAAAAAAAAAAGTGGCAGCCTTGAAGAACAATGTCCTCAGGGTTACGGGGCTGCCGAGTGACACAAAGCAGGGTTTCCGCGGCAGGTTGGGTCTTCTGGTACCTGGTGCGATCTGAGGCTGCACTGCTGCTGCTGGTGCTGCTTGACTCGGAATCGGAGCTGCTGCGCGGGAGGTTGTAGCCGCTGCGGTAGACAAGGAAGCTCTTCTTGACTGGCTGGCTGCCGCTGCTGAAACCATTAGCTGGCAGGTCTGGAGGGAGAGACGGAGCCATCAGAGAAAGAAAATCCCCGGTCTAATTGCTACAGTAAAGCTCACCAAGGACAAAAGCTTCCTGTCAGGCAACCACTGGATGAAAGTTTAGGTCACGGTTCAAGAAGCAAAGGCGGTAGGTCCGTGATGGCGAAACTATGGTACGTGTGCCACAAGTGGCATGTGGAGCCATATCTGAGGGCACGCGAGGTATTGCCCTATGCCAGCTACAGCGCGGATGTGCGCACTGGCCTGCTGATTTTTGGCCTTCCAGAGGGTGGGGGGAGGTCATTTTCACCCTCCACAGGCTTCAGAAAAGCCTCCGGAGCCTGTGGATGGCGAAAAATGGACCCAACGGGCCTATCAGAAATTTGGAAATGAACTTCTGGTAGGCCCGTTTGGCCCGTTTTTCACCATCCACAGGTTCCGGAGGCTTTCCTGAAGCCTGGGGAGGGTGAAAAACAGCTCAACGGGCCTACCAGAAGTCTGGAGGCTTCAGTGAGGCCTGCTCGCATGCGGGGGGGAACGCAGGGGTGTGTGTGCACACATGTGCAGGGGGAAGGGCATTGCAGTGTGGGTGTGGGCACGCACGTGCGTGCTATCGCGTCTGCACACGCGCCCTTTTGGCACCCGAGCAAAAAAAGGTTCGCCATCACTGCGGTAGGTATTAAGGCATCTGTCTGCGCCTGGCTTCTACAGGTAGACCTCAACTTACAACCGCAACCAAGAACAAAATTTCCATGGCTAAACAAGACAGTCGCTAAGTGAGTTTTGCCCCCATTTTACCACCTTTCTTGCCACCGTTGTTCAATGAAACACTGGCTGTTAATCTGAATCTGGCTTCCCCATTGACTGTTTGTTTGTTTGTTTATTTATTTATTTATTTATTTATTTGGGATTCTTATATTTATTTATTTATTTATTTGGGATTCTTATAGGCCGCCCTGCACCCTGAGGACTCAGGGCGGCGTACAGCATATATAAGAACAACCAAATACTATAAAAAAACACAATAAAAACAACAATAATAAAAATAGCAATTAAAAAGATAAAAACAACCCAAGCGACAGTCACAATCTGTTGCTTCTCCGGAGGTTGCAAAAGGGGATCACGTGACCCCGGGATCCTGCAACCGTCATAAATAGGAGTCATTTGCCTACAATGGTCGTGTGAAAAAACTGTCATAAGTCACTTTTTTCAGGGCCATTGTTGAACGTCAAATGATCGCTACGTGAACTGTCGTAAGTCGGAGGACTATCTGCACCGCAAAAAGTGGCAAGCTTGAGGAGAAAGTGGCTAAGCTTCTACTTCAAGAGGCCAAACACTCTTGTCTGTCAATTATCCCCAACTCTGTTTAATGATTTATTTTTGAAATGCTTTATTTCCTCATTAAATATGTACCTTGCTTCCTGCTTATATAGGCACTCCCTTTCGACCCTGTTTGAGTGCATATATAAACTGAAAGGCGAAGTATATAATTAATAAGGAAATAATTGTTTTTCCTCCCCAAGAAGCCACATCATCACTTCCCGATAACACGTGCACGCTGCTTCCTGATGGGTCGGCTCCTAGTGGTGCCAA
The DNA here is from genome assembly GCA_023053685.1 of Diadophis punctatus similis. NCBI lineage: Eukaryota > Metazoa > Chordata > Lepidosauria > Squamata > Dipsadidae > Diadophis > Diadophis punctatus. The sequence continues at coordinate 233,506,924 of JALIGW010000002.1, forward strand.
GCACTGGACTTCCATTGTAGGCTCAATATGGAATCCGCACAGACTGCCTCCCACTCAGGGAGGGAAGACTTAGCATTTTTAAGTGTGTTTCAATACTGCATGTACATTTAAAAAAAAAACCATGAGTGCAATCAAGGCAAGTAGGCTGCAGCCTTACATCAGAATAACATGTTTGTCTACAGCAGAGGTCTTCAAACTTGGCAACTTTAAGACTTGTGGACTTCAACTCCCAGAATTCTCCAGCCAGCATAGCTGGCTGGAGAATTCTGGGAGTTGAAGTCCACAAGTCTTAAAGTTGCCAAGTTTGGGGACCCCTACAGATCTATATTCTATTATTGGTAAGTATCATCACATAACTAAGGAAGGTATTCGTTAGTTTGTTAAATTCATCTCTAATTTATTGCTAGAATTGTCTGGTTAATTTTATAATGAGAGGCAAGAAAAAGGCGGCATTTAATTACTCCCGTGGAGCGCTCTGGCTGAGACGAAGAGAGCTGTAGTCCATCATGTCTGGAGGGGTATCAGATTAGGGGAAGGCTTAGATCAGGGGTCCTCAAACCTGGCAACTTTAAGACTTGTGGACTTGTGCACTGTGAAGCGGTATATAAATCTAAGTGCTATTATTGGTGTAATGCACATAAGGTAGAACCAAGGTCCGGGGCTCAAGGTTTCCCTGCAGCTTCACTCACCAATCGGAGCATCCTCAGCCGATTTGTCACTGTCGCTGTCGGAGCTGGAGCTGGGACGTGGGCTCCTCACCCGCTTGCGCTGCCGCTGGGATCCCATGATCGGGAGCTGAGGCGGCCCCACGGGGCTGTTTCCATGACCTGGAGCCAGCTGACTGTCACGATTCTTGGGGGGCCGCCCAGGACGCTTTGGGGGCACAGCGGTTTTGGGATTCTTCTTGGAGAAGAGCACCGATGTTCTCCTGCCGACTTCGTGTGCTGGGGTGGAGGAGGAATTGGGGCCAAGGCCTGGAATGAGGCGGAGGCTTTGATTTAGAGGAACAACTTGGGCACTCTGGGGCCAGGATCCTGTCTTCCAGAGACAAGGGCAGGCGGTCCTTGGTTAACCGTAGCAATTGGGACCAGAATCGTCATTGTTAAGTGAATCAACAAGGGTCATTAAGCAAGGACATAACATGGTCACCATTTGCAATCCTCTGCCAGCTTTCCCACCGACTTGGCTTGCTGGAAGCCAGGAAAGAAAGTCACAAATGGTGACCCCATGACTCTGAGATGCTGCCATAACCAGAACTCTCAGGACTGGTCATAAGTACCACTCATTCAGTGCCGCCGTAAGTGTAAGTAGAGTAAGAATGAGTAGTCATTAACCAAGGACACCTGTAAGTTGAACAGCTGACTTTTAAGAGGGTGTTCAACCTTTCTGCTAAGGCCAGTCTCCTCTTCTCCCTACTGCAATTGGAATGAATCTCAAACAAGGCGACTCTTACAATTTTCTTTCAACGTGTCTTCTAACACAGGGGTCTCCAACTTTGCCAGCTTTAAGACTTGTGGACTTCAACTCTCAGAATTCCCCAGCCAGCAAAGCTGGCTGAGGAACTCTGGAAGTTGAAGTCCACAAGTCTTAAAGTTCCCAAGGTTGGGGACTCCTGTTCTAACACATCCACATAAGGTGCGAAAAAAATCTATCCATGAACAAGGGAATCCCGAGCCAAATTTAATGCAATATGCAAGGCAGGCTTCAGAACTGCTTTACACAACTTCCCAACTCCCAAGTCAAGAATCTGGGCTTCAGCACTTTCCCCCCCTCCCAAAAAAAGGTTCCACCCATCATAATTCTCCAGATCCATCAAGAGCTCTTCTTAATAACACTGTGATATAATTAATAGACTTGGTCTAGGGCAAGGGCGTTAAACTCGCAGCCCGGATGCGTCACGCGCTGGCCATGCCCACCCCCGGTTTAGCGAAGGGGGGGGGGAAGTTGCAATACGTCACATGATGACAATGTGATGCCGTGAGTTTGATACCCCTGGTCTAGGGAAATCTCCACTCAGCTGTGAGGCACCTTGCATAACATTAGGCCAGGGGTCGGCAACCTTAAACACTCAAAGAGCCACAATGGTCTTAACTGGAAGGACCCCCCCCCCCGTTCAATTCTGGAGCCGGCCGGATGTCTGGTTCCCCCACCTCCTAGCGCAGTGTCCTTTTTCCTCTACCAAAAGCCCTATCAATTGGGGAGCTGACCGGAAAACCCGCCCCTTGCTATAGAGCCGTGGCAGACGGCACGCGAGCGTTGCCCACCGGCAAACCGGAAGTGCGGAAAAACGCACTTCCGGTTTGCCGGTGAGCTGTTTTTTGCACTCCGGAGGGTTCAGGGAAGCTCCCTGAAGCTCTGGAATGCAAAAAACTACAAAACGGACAAACCGGAAGTGCATTTTTCCGTACTTCCGGTTTGTGCGTTTTGTAGTTTTTTGCATTCCGGGGCTTCAGGGAGCTTCCCTGAACCCTCCGGAGTGCAAAAAACAGCTCACCGGCAAACCGGAAGTGCATTTTTCCGCACTTCCGGTTTGCCCGTTTCGTCGTCCCAGGCTCCGGTAAAGCCTTTGCGCGGGGGTGGGGTGTGTGTGCGCATGCGCAGGGGGCAGCATGGGGGGGGTGTTGTGCGCATGCGTGGGGGGGAGGGAATGGGTGTGGGCACGCTAGCGTGCGCACCCCCCCTTTTTGGCACGCGAACCTAAAAAGGTTCGCCACCACTGCTATAGAGTCTCCTCCTGGCACGCCCTGCTTCCCCCCCCCCCTTAACCAGAAGCTCCTCTCAAAATTGTGGTGCTGACCGGCGACAGGGAGCCGCAGCAGAGGGATGAAAGAGCCACATGCGGCTCCAGAGCCGCAGGTTGCTGAGCCCTGCATTAGGCTAAGTGTCATCTTTCAGATGATAGGACAAGTACAAATAACTTCATGCCGCTCTGGTTTTCATAAAGAACAAGCAAAGAGCCGAGAGGCAGAATTGGAAGACATCTTGAAGATGCCATTCTAACATCAGACAAGCATGGGTGACCAGCTCCTGCAATTGCTGAGGCGGTCTTTTCCAAGCATTGGTTCATTGCCCTAACTTAGGAATGATTGTCCCATCTTCTGGAAGTGGCACAAAGTCTTCTCTGCATCCAGGAAACAACATGTTAGGCTTTTTTTTTAAAAAAAAAAAAATAACTTTCATAAATCAGTTGCATTTCTGAAAATAAGGTTACTGATTCCATAAGATATCTTTCAAAAATTGTTCACGCTTTAGTGACCCCTGTCTTCCCATGTGTAACTCAGCAGAGTAATAAGGGCTGGATGAGAGGAACTTGTGTATACGTTCAGGAATATATCCCCCTCACCCGGGAGTACAGTGAAAAGCTAGGCAAAAGGCAGGAGCAATACGGATTCCTCTGAAGAAAAGGGATCTCGGGATCATCTAACCTGGAGGTCTTCAACATTGGCAACTTTAAGACTTGTGGACTTCAACTCCCAGAATTCTCCAGCCAGCATAGCTATGCTGGCTGGAGAATTCTGGGAGTTGAAGTCCACAAGTCTTAAAGTTGCCAAGTTTGGGGACCTCCCCTGTAAATCTAACCCTTCCATTTCATTGTTATCTGGGGAATGATGGGAAATGTAGTTCAACACGTTTAAGAAGAGAGTTATCTGTAGCTCAGGGCTGAACTGTTGCTCCACGGTTGCTCCAAAGGTGCTTTTTCAAAAGGCAACTTGGACTTTCTTTGGGTTTTTTTTCCTTGAAGAAGTTTCGCTTCTCATCCAAGAAGTTCCTTCAGCACAGGGGTATCAAACTCGATTTCATTGAGGGCCGCATCAGGGCTGTGTTTGACCTCAGGGGGCTGGGGTGGGCGTGGCCAGCTCGATGTCACTCATGTTGGGGACGCCTGAGGCGGCCGGAGTGCTCTGCCATCTAAAATGGCCTCCTGCAGCTGTCAGCGAAAATGGAGCCCGAGGGGAGGGCACGCACGGCCCACCGGGCCCCGTTTTGGGCCACAACAGCCCCCTGCAGCCCTTTGCCAGCAAAAACACAGCCCAGTGGAGCCACGTGTGACCCCCCTGAGATTTGTTTTCCCTGGCAGAGGGCTGCAGGAGGCCATCGCGACTGAAAACAGAGCCTGGGAGGGCCCCACACGGCCCTCACAAGCTCCATTTTCGCTGGCAGAGGCATTGCGGGCCAATCCTTCGCTGTTTTCAGGGCGGCCCCGCGGGCCAGATCTAAGCACCCCGCGGGCTGGATTCGGCCTTGAGTTTGACACCCCTGCTTCAGAAAGAACCGAAGAAGCTGCTCGGGATGAGAAGCGAAACGTCTTCAAGGAAAAACAAAACAAAAACAAAGGAAATCCAGTTGCCTTTTGAAAAAGCACCTCCGGGAGAAGCTAGGGTAATGTGGCATGACTCCAGCATTCCCAAGAGATGCCCCTGCAAGCTTCCAGAGAGAGAGAGAGAAGGAATACCCCAATTCCGCACAGGGACAAGCAGCTCCGGGCTTGCTAGCCTCACCACCAACCTTTGCTGGTTTCTTGGCTGCTGCTCTCCTCAGCGGCGCTGTCGGTTTGAGGGTCCTTCTCGCAGGGGTTATGGGTCGGCAGAATGATGCGGGCCAAGGGGCCGTGCCCATCCCTCCCTGTCTCCCGCTGGTGTGCCAGCTTGCGCCGCAAGGCGGTGATCTCCTTCTTGATCATCTTGGTTTGCCGGCAGCGGCTCACGCTTTGCTTCCCGGCGCTCACCTCGGCCAGACGCTCGAACAGGAAGTTCAGCTGGTCTTCCAGGGGCAGGTGCTTTTGGTTTTCCGACAGCAGCAGCAGCCGCTCCTCATCTGGGGGGGGAAGGGAAACATCTGCTTTTACCGAAATCTTCGTTTCGTTTTTGTCTTAAAAGCCGCCCAAAGTCGCTTGGCCGTGAGATGGGCAGCGTATAAATTTAACGCGTATGTGAATTCAATAAATGTTTTTTCTTGAAGTGTATTAAATGTAATAAGACCACCCAACTCACATGTGGTACCTTTCAGATTTTTTTCATACAGGCAATCCTCGACTTAACAACCATTCTTTTAGTGACCGTTCAAAGTTACAACGGCGTTGAAAAAAGCGACTTACGACCGTTTCTCGCACTTACGAAACATCGCAGCATTGCAGAATTTGGTCACGATTCAAATTCAAATGAAGAGCCGAGGTGGCGCAGCAGTTAGAGTGCAGTACTGCAGGCCACTTTAGCTGACTGTGATCAGCAGTTCAGCTGTTCAAATCTCACCGGCTCAAGGTTGACCCAGCCTTCCATCCTTCCGAGGTAGGTAAAATGAGGACCCAGATTGTTGGGGGCAATATAAATATTTTTTAAAAATTGCTTAATGGTGTAAACCGCTTAGAGCAGCGGTTCCCAACCTGAGGGTCGGGACCCCTTTGGGGGTCGAGCGACCATTTCCCAGGGGTCGCCCTGGCATCCTCAGTTCCCCCCCCCACTGCCACAAGCCTGGCCATATCGCGCCCCACAACCCGCGCCCCCACCGTGCTCCACCCCGCTGCCACCATTTGGGTTATTTTACCATCTGCGCATGCACAGCATGCTTTGCGCATGCGCAGAGGGTAAAAGAATCCAAATGGCGGCGGCGGGGTGGGTCACGGTGGGGGCGCGGGGGCGGGGCGTGGGTCACGGCATTAGGAAGGTTGGGAACCACTGGCTTAGAGAGTCCTTGCACTATGAGGTGATATATAAATCTCACAAATAAATAAATAAATAAATTCAGACACTTGGCAGCTGGCTTGAATTTACGATGGCTGCAGTGCCCTAGGATCATGTGATCACCTTTTGCGATCTTCTGACAAGCAAACGTCAAACCAGATTCATTTAACAATCCTGTTACTAACTTAACAACTGCAGTGATTCACTTAACAACTGGGGCAAGAAAGGTCGTAAAATGGGGCAAAATTCACGCAACAACTGTCTCGCTTAACAGCAGAAATTTTGGTCTACATTGTGGTCGTAAAATCGAGGACTACCTGTACGCTTAAAACATCCTGAGCTCAGCTAAGGGACAAAATCATTCCTTCTCCTGGTCCTTCTTAATGATGAAGTACAGAAACTCCAATCTGGAGGCAACAGCTAAAACGCAGAGCAATTGTGGCTGTCCAGAGATTGCTAAATCGCAATTGCAAGCAGTCTCAGCCAACCAGTCTGGTGGTGAGGTATCCTGGAGTTGTATAATTCAACCATATGTGAAAGAGGCTACTATCGCCCATTCTGACCTAAAGGTTTGAGTATAAAAAGGCTGTAGTGTTCCTTTCTCATTGTAAAGAACAGCTTCCAAACCATTTGTTTGGCTAATGTTTCTCATTTCCTCTATTTCTTAGATTTTTATATAAATATGCAGAGGGGAGGAAGAGATCCATGGCAATCTATACTAAACTAAAAGAGTTTGCCCATTTCTGGATTCGGAATTCAAAACAAGCCTGGATTTACTCTACTGAGTTTGAATCTGGATTATTTGAACGATCATCATCCTAGCCAACAAGCAAATGAACAAACCCAGAAAACATCAGTTAAGAAGAACATTATTACGTTCTCCATCTTTTGCATTGATTGGCCAAGGCAGATAAGGAAGCATTGGCTTAAGCTTGCATATAATGTATGCACCCCACAGGACGATAAACTGCCACACTCATTTTTTGGCCTTGGCTAATTCTCTCCCCCAATGTTTTCTGCTCTTTCATCCCTAAATGTTTCCTTCCCTGCCATTTTACTGGAACTAAATGTCAGGCAGATGAATTCTAAGCGTCCTTTTCATATATCCAGGGGTGGGTTCCTGCCGGTTCGGACCGGATTGCCCGAACTGGTAGCGACCCGCTGGTGACGTCACAATGGCGTCACAGATCCGGTTCGGTCGGTGCCAGTCCATGGGCACCACCATCTTTTGGGGGGAGGGATTTTTCCCCGAATTTTTTATTGTTTTGAAGTTTTTTCCTCTGCTGCTGCTTACCTTTATTCCTTCGCCCGAAGCACAGCTGATCAGCTACTCAGCTTGTTTCGGGCTGATTATAGCTACTGAGCATGCGCGGAGTAAGAGTAAGAGCCGAGGTGGCGCAGTGGTTAAAAGCAGCACTGCAGTTCAGCAGTTCAGCTGTTCAAATCTCACCAGGTTCAAGGTTGACTCAGCCTTCCATCCTTCCGAGGTGGGTAAAATGAGGACCCAGATTGTTGGGGGCAATGTGCTGAACTCTGTAAACCGCTTAGAGAGGGTTGTAAAGCACTATGAAGCGGTATATAAGTCTAAGTGCTATTGCTATTGCTAATTGCACGTGGGGACGTGCGCGTGCGCGAAACGTCGCAATGCAAACTGGTGGCGAAAGTAAGTGGAACCCACCCCTGCATATATCCCTTACTCCAGTGCAATGGGAGTGTTGCATCTCTACATGCTCTTCCGCTCAAATATGCTGGAGCAGGATTTTTGGCCCTACCGTTGCTCCAGAAGGGGCCCTGCCCACCTCTGAGAATGAACACTAACCATTCTCGGTGCTTCGCAGAGGAGCCTCCTCCCCAGCCATGGGGAAGTGCATGCCGGTCTCAAAGTCAATGCCCATCTTCTCAGCTTGCCGGCGTGCTTGTCGCAGCACTGCGCCCCCTTGTTCCCGCAACCGAACGGCTGCCCGGTAGAAGATGGTGTCTTTGGCATTGTACTTCAAGCAGTTGCTGACTATCAGGTTGAAGTCCTCCTCAAACTCATCCAGGTTCAGGTAGCGATAGGCCTCCAGCTTCTGCTTCATTGTGTAGAAGTCCATGGGTTTCTTGATGTGGTCCAGGTAGTCTGGGACCTGCAGTGGACAAAAGAGCAGGGAGGCTAAGAGGCTGGGATCCCACTTCTGGGGCAGTCCTGCTCCAAGAAAAGAAGAGGTTAGAGCAGCCTTGAAAATGGCTTTAAAGCTCTCGCCCAATCTGGAGCAATGTCCCCATGTAGAAGGGGTACTGCCATTCCCTGTGGGCACATAAGACACTACGCAACAGGCAGTCAAGAAACACACCCCTAGTCTTCTAAAGAAGTACCTGCAAAAATCATTTTTTTAAAAAACCACCTGAAAGGACTGTTTGCTTTTCAGGGAATAATGCAGCAAGTCAAGAGAGAAATAGGCAGGCTCGTTTTGGATGTGTCTAAAAACTAGCTAGTTAGGGTTCGCCATCCTTAATCCACCTGGAAACAGAAGTTTTCAATTTTTTTCCATTCTTCACACTATCTATTCTCCTGGCACTGATTTCTCAGCCTCAACCCACAGCTCGTTCAATTACTGCAGAGGTCTTCAAACTTGGCAACTTTAACACTTGTGGACTTCAACTCCCAGAATTCTCCAGTCAGCATAGCTGGCTGGAGAATTCTGGGAGTTGAAGTCCACAAGTCTTAAAGTTGCCAAGTTTGGGGACCTCTGAATTACTGGGTGCTCTCCAAATCTTATGCACCATACTGACTTTTTCCCAGCGAAAGGACAGAGAGGTAAACTGGACATTTTAAAAACAATGGTGGCTACAGCAGGGGGACCATCCTCTTTTTTAAAAAAAAAATGATGGTACACTGTGGGTTTCCTCACTCCAACCAACAGAAGGAATGATCTAACTCTGAACCAATGGTTCATTTTGACAGATTCTGTAAAGAGATGGTGTCTTTTGAAATTTTATTGTATTTCGATTTGCGGGGTTTTTTTTAATACGTTGAAATGGGGGGGGTTGCTTTATATATTGTATTTTTAAGGCAAAGGGGGTGGGGGAAAGAGTCTTCTTAGTTCTTTACCGTAAATAGCAATGGTCCTTAAATGAAAATTCTCCTAAACAAAGCAGGTGAAGGAGGTTATTACCAAATCCATGGGCTGCAACTAGATATGACAGGGAAAACACTGGTATCAGCTAAAAGTTAATGTACAGACTTATTGCAACAAGATGCTCAGAGTTTCCCAGCCATGGGAAAAGCAATCCCCTTGACTTCGTCACCTGGTAAATTATGACCCGGCAATTAAAAAAAGAGATAATTGATCCACCTAAAGCAATTTGATGATTAGCCTACCATCCCCAGCCACGCAGGAAGAGCCGGACCTGGGGGGAATAGCTGTGGAAAACCAGCTGCTTAAATGAAGCAGCCACCCTCCAACTCCCATTAAACGATGGTCGCAATGGTTAGGAATGGCAGAGGCTGAAGGCACCCCTGAATTGGGGAAGGCTGGAGAACAGACTCAGGATGACAAGAATGTGATTGGGGAAGCTGATGGCATTCCTAGGGAGGAGGTGTGGCCAATCGTTTGTTAGCGAATTAGGCAGCCATTCATTGGTTCCTGCCTATGGTAGGTGGGAGACTATAGGCTGATCCCCAAAACCTAAACAGGAACAGACCTGGCTATTACTTGGATGGGAGACTAGCAGGAAATCTCCAGGCTACAGGCTAGACTGGGAAGTCACATCTTGAAAGAAATCAAAAGGTAAGACACATTTTGGTAGAGAGAAATCCCCTGAGGATGGGCTCCAGTACGAGTCCGAAGACTAAAGAAGACTAAACCTCTGGTCCCGGTGACTGAGCCCGATTGGATCCTGCAACATTATCCTGGGACACATATTATTTGCTTTCATTTGTAAGCCACTTTTAGGCTGTTGTCAAGAAACCTGTATGGATCAGAGGTGGGTTTTAGCAGGTTCTGACCAGTTCTGGAGAACCGGTAGCAGAAATTTTGAGTAGTTTGGAGAGCCGGCAAATACCACCTCTGACTGGCCCCGCCCCCAACTATTCTCTCTCTCCCGAGTCCCAGCTGATCGGGAGGAAATGGAGATTTTACAGCAGGGATGGCCAAACTATGGTTCTTTGAGGACCTGTGGACTTCAACTCCCAGAATTCCTCAGCTAGCCATGCATGCATGGCTGGCTCAGGAATTCTGGGAGTTGAAGTCCACAGGTCCTCAAAGAACCATAGTTTGGCCACCCCTGTTTTACAGTATCCTTCCCTTGCCACGGCCACCAAGCCACGCACACAGAACCGGTAGTTTAAAAAATTGGAATCCCACCACTGGTATGGATGGGACCATATGATCAGCAGGAGCTGAAGTTAATTTGGGGAAGCTTTTGCTTTTAACAGGGTCAGAAAAAGGAAGCAGAAGAGGAAAGAATAATCTTAATAGGTCATACATAAATTCCACCTGAGGGAAATAGGAAAGTAGAAGAAAACAGCCTTTTCTGGCTGGACTGTACAGCACAGATTAGCAGATCTACCCTGCTCATAAGGAAGACTGGTTTCTAGGGCAACTTGAAGGTCAACAAGGCTTGGGACAACCAAGGTCAGTCTATGCAGAGTCACCCAATCTAGGGAGGCATGAATATCGGGATACTCAAGCCACAGTATTTATGCTCCTTCAACAGAGCCTCACCTCTGCATTCTCAGCCTTCCACTGCGACTACTGATGACCCCAGAAACATCCCCTTACACCTAAACGCCAACTGAAATACCAGCTTCAGCCACAACCAGAACTGAAGCGACATCCAAACCAGTGTCTGGGTGGCATGGTGATGGAAGTGATGAAAATGGACCCAAAAGAGCCAGTTTTTTTAAAAAAGCCCATCTTTAGTCCAGTTAGTTCTGAGAGAGACTTCAGGCCAGTCACTGACTCCTGTCCCAGGCTACCTAACGGGGGATGTTCTTAAAGGGCAAAACATGGACGAGGGAACATTGTCTACACTGCCTTGAGCTCCTGGAGAAAAGTTGTTTTTTTTAAAGTAAATAAATAAGAAACCAAGACAGGGACCCCTGAACGGTGCTTTCGTTCTGAAAACAGGGCCCAAACTAGAATCAATGGTCATCCACGGATACCAGGCTTGAGAACAGGGGCTAAGAGTGGCAGGAAGATCCACTGCTCATGCCCACGCCATGTATAGATTCTGGGGCTAAATGTACGACTTGGAATAGAATTGCATACTAAAAAAAAAACAGTTTGTCACGCAGTGAATATTGTCAGTTGTATGTATATGCAGGGTGATGCATCCCTATCCTAATATTATGGTACATTCCAATACAAGCAGGACACGTGATGTGATCTCCTGCGCATGTCTACATTCCTGATTCTCCATTCTTCTTCTTCTGCCTTTGACCAGAATGGTCACGATTTATTAGCAAGGATGTAACTATTCATGATTTATTGTTTTTGTACCGAAATAAATATTTTCTATTAGACTTTTAATCTCGGCTTTATTTCCAAATGTCTGAATTCCAAGAAAAGATCCACAGCGCCTCTATGAGATTTATTCTCACCTTAACACAGTTGAGCCCAAGCATTCTCTTCCAAGACCCATGAGAAAATCCACATTATTATTGCACACCGAACAAAGAGCAGCAACGTTACGTATGTTTATGCCAACGGGCCTGATTTTCTAAGGTTTCTCACATTCCGGATTATGACCTGGACACTAGTAGCTGCTTGGGCCTAGCCAGGAGGCTGTGTGCAGTATATATCTTGGACAGAGGATAGGACCAGCAAGCCGCAAGACCAGCCCCTCGGCCGGATGGGAACAGAGCAAAAGATAAATTGGGGGTGGAGGGGTTCTTACTTCGTAGAGTTCTGTTACCTCAGACAGCGGGACCGGCTGGCTGAAGATGTTGCCCGTGTCCTTTTCCTGGAGCTGCTCGAGGGTCCGGCGCAGGAGGATGAGGAAGGGAGTCAGCTGCACCTCCAGGGCCACTTGCTGGATTTTAATCTGGAAGAGAAGGGAAGGTGCTACTGAGCACATGGTGGCCAAACACTCTGCCGTTGTTACCTTGGGGGGCCTCTGAATCACCGTGGGGGGTTAGAAAGCAGGAGGGCCCAAAACGGAGGCCGAGCTCAAAGGGCACAAACAGCATCTTGTCTTGCGTTAGCAAATCCGTACCCGTTTCACTCTCAACTTCCATCCCTGAGATCTGTGCCCACAAACCTGATAAAATACCCGTGTTTCCCCGAAAATAAGACTGGGTCTTATATTAATTTTTTGCTCCAAAAGACGCACTATAGGGCTCGTTTTCCGGTGATGTCTTATTTTCAGGGAAATACGGTACTAAATGCATCTGTCTGGCTGACGATCTTAACTGGGACTTATTTTGGGGGGAGGTAGGGCTTCTATTACAAGCATCCTGAAAAATCATGCTGGGATTTGTTTTCCGGTTGGGTCTTATTTTCGGGGAAACACGGTACAAGAGTGCAATCTCTAACCCAATACAAAACCAGGTTCAAACTTTCTAACCGCAGGGGGTGGGGTTTTTTTTTTTTTGTAATCAACTGGCTGATCTCTATTTATATAGGGAGGTAACATGCCCCAAAGCCTTCTTGTCACCCCTTGTGACCTGAGTGCTTACAAGCCCCTCAAGAGGTGCCCACGAGCACCTGAAATGCTGAGCTGCAATGACATTATCAGTCTAATAAACAACCTGCCTTTTGGGCACCTTGCCTGATACGACTGAACTTGTTTTTGTGAAACCCCCAAGTGAACCTGCGCTGAGCCCCAGGGACACCGGCTGAAAGCCACTCCCCGAGGAGAGGCAAAGTTGTAGTATGCACAGCCCAGAGCAGGCTTTGTTCGCATCATGGAAAAACAGCCTGGCAGCAGGTAGAGGACAAACACCTTCTAAATAGCAACAGCACTCAGACTTATATACCCTCCTATGGTGCTTTTACAGCCTTCTCTAAGCCGTTTACAGAGTCAGCCTATTGCCCCCAACAATCTGGGTCCTCCTTTTACTGACCTTGGAAGGAGGGAAGGCTGAGTCAACCTTGAGCCGGTCAGGACTGAACTCCTGGCTGTGGGCAGAATTTGCCTGCAATACTGCATTCTAACCACTGCGCCACCACGGCTCTAAATGCAAATCAAATGCCCCCCCCCCCCCAAAGCAAACCCTTCTTTGTGGTTGAGTTCATTGTGCTTCTCAGGGACTACTATTTGGAACCTTGACAGCCTTCCTCTTTCGGTGTCATTCTCCAAAGTAAAAAAAGGCCTAGAGTGCAAAAATCCGCCATCTCCTTTCCTTAAAAGGAATACCCAATCGCAGGTATTCTGGAAGCATCCTACTCCCCCTCCCCCCCTCCCCCCGCCATCCCCAAAGTTATTCAGAGGAGAACTCCCATGCCTTCCCCCCCCACCCCAACTCCCTTCCCTGGCACAGTTACCGTCTCTCTCTTGAGCTTCTCCCGCTTGCGAATTAACTCCACCAGCAAGCGCGCTCGTTCCAGGTCGTGGCGGAGGCGCTGCCAGGACTTCAGCTGCTCTTTCAGGGCCCAGTTCTTATCCTCTGTGTTATCTCGCTGCAGGAACATCAGAGTCTATGAGAGGAAGGGGCATCCCTGCCAAATGCCAGGCTGCCGTTGCTTGTAGAACAGCAGCAGATCAGCTCCTGCCAGAGTTGCTGCCAGGAGCCAAAAGGAAGTGGAGCACGGCAAACGCCACAAGCCGTGTCGGGCAGAATGTGGCAGACCCACTTTTGGGGGAAACTCTTCGCTTTCTCCCTCCCTCCCCTTGTCGCAGAGGAAGGAAGGAAAGTGCAAGGCACTAACAACTTGGTATCAAGTTACCCTGCCGGTTCACTAACTACCATTGAGCAGCAACTACCGTACACGGTATTCAGGATCTCAGAGGAAGTGGGCCTCTCCCGTTCCATGATTCTCTAGGAGGAGATGCCAAGACTGAACATGGGGCTTCCTACCTGCAAAATACAAGTCCTTGGCAGCTAATCCCCCAGCTCACACCTTGCTTTGAAAGCTGAAAATTTCCTCCCTCCGTATGAACTGGGAAGCCTTGTCAGACAAAGAGAAGCCTCGTGACTCCAGAACGGTCCCCCAAGCCAGCCCACGTGGCTGCAACCCATCCAGCCACGGAGAAGCCGAGGGATAAACTGAGCCATTGGGCAAGGCCGCTGGATGCGCCTCTTGGGAATGGCTGGAAAACTGAAGGCGAGTCGGGCCTCGGTCACGCTATGCTCTTCCTTGGGTTACTGTTTTTACCTCGTGGATACATTTTAGCTGCAGTTGTGAGTTGGGGAGCCATACCAGTCGGTTAAGTAAATAAACAAAGGCCTCGCTCTTGGCTACGTGCACCCAGTGGTAGCAAGGGCTCTTCCACAGCAGGGACATACACCGGTGCTCTTTTCATCCACCCTTGCCCGAAAACTCAAGTGAAAGCCGTACCTGCTCAGTCTTGGCCACTGGAGGAGGAGGAGCTGGCCTTCCTTGTTCACAGTTCCTATGTGACTGCAAGTGCGTTTGGAGCCGCCGCAACAAGGGGACTCCATTGCGGGATTGCCTCTTCAGAGTCCAATAACTGTGCAACCTCTGCATGAACTGACTCTTCCGCTGAAGGGTCAAGCGGTTGGTGATCTTACTAAGCCTGCAGGGGAAGAAGAGTGGGGTCAGGTAGGAGATGTCATCAATGCCAGAGCGGTCAGAAACACACATCCCCTCCCCCAGACTGTTGAGAAAGGATGCTGCAGCACCTCTGGTCAGGGGCAGTAGATAAAACAGAAGGATTCAAATTCTGCATTCGACCAGAATAATCTTAGTGTCAGGTCTATTATTCTGATCATATCAAGGTCTGCCATCTTCAGCATTCTTCACTTCACTGGCATCCTGTCATAAAACGCAGGAAGGGGTGGAGGTAGGGGGGGGGGGAATGACAGGGTGACAGGAAGCAGAGCTGCCAATCCGGAACAGACTGGCCGATCAAGGACGAAGCTGTGAGAACTCCACCAAAGAGGCGCCAAACCTCAAAGCCATTCCCAAAACACCAGCTTCACATTTCCTTGGACTCTGATGGGATTGGCCAAGGGGGGAGGACCAGGGCTAAGAGGGGGGGAAAGGCAGGCTTTGGGCGGGAACATTCAGATCCAGCTTTGCTTATGCTGTAACCCAGGGGTGTCAAACTAGCGCCCCCCCCACCAGATTTGTCACGGGCTGGCCACGCCCACCCCGTTTAGCAAAGGGGGGGGAAGTTGTGACGATGACGTGACGACGCCCCTGCTGTAACCACTTGATGTTTAGTAAAAGTAAACCTTTCACTTCCAATAAATGGGACTCGAGGGTCTTTCTTTCCTAAAGGTTGAAGTCGGGACAAGCCTGACACTTAAAGTTGCTACAAAGGCAACTTTCAGCACTCAGCTTGATGGACAGAACAGGAGCAAAAAAAAAAAAAAAAACCCTAATGTGTAATTCCAGAATCTGTTGGGTGAAGACTGAAGGAATTGTTGTCAACTACATCATACCCTGGATCGCAACAGGTTGGGAAAGATCGCACAATAAGACATCTAAGCAAGAGCTTAAAATATAATTTCTGCTCAACTTTCACATGTCCTGCTTCACAATCACCCTCTTAGGTACCATCAGAGTCAGAAATCTACCGACGATTTCAGTGAAACCAAGTCTAAATTTTTAATTGTTTTATATTTATGGTTTTTTTTAAAGACAAGACTCCCAGAGTAATTTAACAGTGAGATGGGTGGCATACAAATACAATAATAAATAAATAAATCTATCTATGTTCTTAAGTAAGGGTTCATCTGGAATTAGAAGACAGGACAAAACCTGTCCAACAAGTTTGTCTCACATGTAATTTTCCTAAGTAAGGTATAAATATCCCATCCAAGATTCTAACATTAAAATTTGGTTGCAGAGACTAAGAAGGGTAAGAGGGAAATAAAATAATTGGGTGCTGATGGTGGCAGCTACAAAGACTCAACTCACGCTCGATTTGACATCGTTTCAAATATCTCTTCGGTTTCATTTCAGCAAGTTACCAACTCTCAGATTAATTCCACTTGCAGCAGCTGCTGCTGCTGCTTCCTTCCTCTCCTGGAACAAGCCACAAATCCCTTCCAGTGAACAATGCCAACAGCTGCTAGACACAGCAACACAACCATTTGCCCAAGAAAAAGCATTATATAGCAGTATGAAATGCTGTATGTGCCGATTGCCTAACCTTTAAGCGACAGAGGAAAGAGCACTTAAACCTGGTTTTATTAACTCCAGAAGGATTGATTTAAACAGGGCGACAGTACATGGGTTGTGAGGAATACAATGGGAAAAAGAATCCACACACAATCAACGATCAGAACAAAGAGGAGCAGAAATCGTAACCATTTGCTGCCACCTAGTGCTCGTTTGAGTTTTTACAACTTAGCTACAGTAAGCCCTATTTCAAAGCACTTTTAAAGCAGAGCCACAAACAACTGAAAAGCTACAGGACAGCCAGGAATTTAAAGTATAGTTAGTCCTCAACTTGCGACCACAAATAGCCCAACATTTCTGTTGCTAAGTGAGACGGTTGTTAAGTGAGCCTTGCCCCATTTTACGACTTTGCTTGCCACAGTTGTTAATTGAATCGCTGCAGTTGTTAAGTTAGTAACCCGGCTGTTAATAGCACTTAGACTTATATACCGCTTCATAGTGCTTTACAGCCCTCTCTAAGCGGTTTACAGAGTTCAGCATATTGCCCCCAACAATCTGGGTCCTCATTTTACCCACCTCGGAAGGATGGAAGGCTGAGTCAACCTTGAGCCTAGTGAGATTTGAACAGCTGAACTGCTGAACTAGCAGTAGCCTGCAGTGCTGCATTTAACCACTGCGCCAACTCGGCTCTCTAGTTAAGTGAATCTGGCTTTCCCCCCATTGACTTTGCTTGTCAGAACGTCGCAAAAGGGATCACGTGACCTTGGGACACAGCAACGGTCATAAATATGAACCCATTGCCGAGCGGCTGAGTTTTGATCATCTGATCATGGGGACGCTGCAAAGGTCGTCACTGTGAAAAACGGTCATGAGTCGCCTTTTTCAGCGCCGTTGTAACTTTGAACGGTCACTAAGCGAACTGTTGTAAGTTGAGGACTACCTGTATAAAAAGTACCCTCCCAAAATGTGCAGCTCACAGCATTCTCAATCTAGGCAAAGCAGCTCTACAAGGAAGGGGAAGCCATCTTCTGGAAAATGAAGTGCCACTCGTACAGACCAGGGGTCTGCAACCTACGGCTCTGGAGCCACATGTGGCTCTTTCATCCCTCTGCTGCGGCTCCCTGTTGCTCAAAACATGCTTCACAACCGCCAATGTGCAACACCCGCCGGCACACGGTTTATTGAGCTTTTTGACCCATCTTTTTTTTCAGAATTCAAAATGTTTTTGTTGCATGCAGAAATAAAAATGTGTTTTCTCTGTAGCAGGTCATTGATTTCATAAATGCAACACACTATAGTTTTTTTATACATAGCATAAAGGTTAAAAAAACGTTATATGCAGTGTTACCATCATTTTAGATGTCAAAAGGTTTTTGTGGCTCCCGGTGTTTTCTTTTCTGTGGTAAAACGGGTCCAAATGGCTCTTTGAGTGTTTAGGGTTGCCGACCCCTGGTACAGGCAATACACAGTCACCTCACTTTCAGTCCCCAACACCAGTCAGGATTATAACAGTGGGAGGAAAGCATGTAGACAGGAGGAGAGGCCCAACCAAATACATCTAAGCTGCTTTCTTATAAGAATTTCATGGGGAGAGAGGAGCCAAATTAAAGAATAAGGTCAAGAGATTCCAGAAAGCAACTCTGTTTAGCATTGCTGCCAAACTGATTATGCAAGGAGTTGCTTCGGGTTCTCAGTCCATTAATACATTTCTCAAGAGATCTGAAAGCAACTCCAATTCTGCTTTAAAGGGGATGGCGGATGCATGGAGTCCTCAACTTACAACTATTTGCTTAATGACTGTTTAAAGTTACAACAGTGCTGACTTATAATTGGTCCTCACACTTATGACGATTGCCACGTCCCTACAGTCCATGATCAAAATTCAGGTGCTTGGCAACCAGCACATATTTACAAAGTCTGCAGCATCCCACAGTCACGTAATTGCCATTTCCGACCTTCCAAACAATCTTCTGACCACAGAGTCAATGGGGAAGTCGGATTCACTTAACAAGTAAGGTAGTCCTCGACTTACAACAGTTCATTTAGTAACCGTTCCAAGTTACGATGTCACTGAAAAAAGTGACTTTGACCGTTTTTCACACTTATGACCGTTGCAGCATCCCCAGGGTCACGTGATCAAAATTCAGACACTTGGCAACTGGCCTCACATTTATGACGGTTGCAGTGTCCCGGGATCATGTAATCCCCTTTTGCAACCTTCTAACGAGCAAAAGTGTTAGAATATTCATGACTGGGAGAGCCAATAATAACAAGGTCAGCCAATGAATAAGCATAGCAACTAAGTCAGCCAATGGGAGCTAACCACTTCTGAGTCTGTGCAGAGAATCAAAACTGAATACTTAAGCTTAAGGCTGGGTTGGCTCCAGTCTCCACTCTGTACTCTTCTACTCTCTGTACTTGTCTGCTACTGAAATGAAACTAACTGTTCTCTGCTACCTGTAACTGATTGAAGAAGAATTCTACTTGTGGTATTGTAAATATATATATTATTACATTTATAAAGAAGTTATTGAATCCAGCTTAATCAGTCATCTGTGTGTACTTCTGGTTTTGATTTTGCAACAAACTTTAATAAAAAGTCAACGGAGAAGCCGTTGACAACCATGAAACTAACTTCACAACCACAGTGATTCACTTAACAACGGTGGCAAGAAAGGTTGTAAAATGGGGCAAAACTCACTTAACAAATGTCTCACTTAACAACACAAATTTTGGGCTCAGTTGTGGTCATGGCTTAGGACCAGGTCATCTGAGGGACCGTCTCTTGCCGGTCACATCTACCCGACCCATCAGAGCGGGGAGGCAGGGAATGTTGCGGATCCCATACCTGGAGGGAGATATACCTGGTGGCACCCAGAAGAAGGGCCTTCTCCGTGGTGGTTCCCTCTCTCTGGAACATCATCCCCGCAGAGATTAGAATGGCCCCCCACTCTAACACCCTTCCAGAAGGTGCTGAAGACCTGGTTCTGCCAGCGGGCCTGGGGAACCCAGAGCGGGATGGAGACCATTAAATGGCTCGTGTGATGTGCCGTCGCCGGGACGGAGGGGGGTGGGAGCTGAGGGATGATTTTGTTATATTGCACTATATTAATTTATTTGATTCTTTTTGTTAGTTTTTATTGTTTTAAATGTGGTTTTATATTCTGTAAGCCGCCTTGAGTCGCCATGGGCAAATAGGCGGCAATATAAATTCAACAAACAAACAAACAAACAAAGAAGTCGAGAACTGCCTGTGTATGATTCGCTTAACAAGAAGAGCAAAAAAGCTTGCAAAATCAGGCTTGACTCATCTAGTCACCACCTCACTTAAATGATGGGAGATTCCAATGTTAATTGTGGTTGTAAGTCAAGGACTACCTGTATATTTGAAATGATCGCTCAGGAGAACAACGAACAAACCCTTCCAAATGCTATTTCCACACTAACAAAACAAAAAATACGTTATCTTACTGGGAAAGCCATACAGGGAAGAAATCCGAAATATTCTACCGAATGAATTTCACCAAACACAGCCCCTAAGGAGCACAGCTGCTGTACCTTCAAACAGATATATACAGGTGTATTCATAGATTACAAGGGGAGAAAGGAACAGTTCAAATTCATGCTTAGCTGCAACAGTTTCTGAGGGACCCTGGACAGCCTCTCTTATTGTAACTAAATACGTACGCACGTTATTCCTCTTTAAAATGCTACCAAATGTATCTCTACTTGGAAGGGGTTATTTTATCTGTTTTTTATAAAATGTGCATCTTAACTTTATTCCCAAGGAACACTGATGGTGTAAAGCCACTGCAGTTCCTACCTGCATTTCTGATTATACGACCAAAACTTAAGATCTATCTGAATCTAGCTCTTCTCAAGTTTAGGCTTAACCATTCAGGAAATTCCCCGATGGCAATCTCATTGTTACAAATGAGAGGCAGCACTCCAATGGCTCTATTTACATTGTGTCAAATTAGAAGCTGAGAATGAAGGAATTAACCCTGGAAGGTTTTAAGAAGATGTTGGATAACCATTTGTCTGAAGTGGTGTAGGGCAGTGATGGCGAACCTATGGCACGGGTGCCACAGGTGGCACGCGGAGCCATATCTGAGGGCACGCGAGGCATTGCCCTATGTCAGCTCCAGCGCACATGTGCGCGCTGGTCAGCTGATTTTCGGCCTTCTTTTTGGCTGTTTTCGCTCTCCCCAGGATTCAGAAATCCTCCTGAACCCTGGGGACGGCAAAAAATGGCCCAACGGGCCTACCGGAAGTCCGGAGGCTTCAGTGAGGCCTCTGCGCATGCACTGGGGGGCAGTGCGGGGGGTTGTGCACATGTGGGGGGACAGTGCGGGGGTTATGCGCATGCACGGGGGAGGGCATTGCATTATGGATGTGGGCACGCATGCGCACACTATCACACACGCGCACACCCTTTTGGCACCCGAGCCAAAAAAGGTTCGCCATCACTGGTGTAGGGTTTCCTGCCTAAGCAGGGGGTTGGACTAGAAGACCTCCAAGGTCCCTTCCAACTCTGTTATCATCATTATTATTATTAATTATAAGGCTGCCATACCTGTGGGGAGGTATGCATGGCACTGATACCACTGGGGCAGCTGCTCTCTTTTCAGCCAGAATTTTCCTTGCCTTCTTCATTTTGATCCGGGATTTAGCCTTGGCCCTTTTCACCTTCTCTGAGCTCCAGCTTTTCCCATCCTCTTCCTCCTCCTCTTCTTCTTCCTCCCCTTCGCTATGGGATAGGGCAGGCAAGCGTCGCATTGAGCCGGGTGGTGTGTGGATATCGCAGTAAGCTGTCTTCCGGACGCTAAACGAAGTGCCATTGGCCCCCGTTTCCCGGACGGGCTCCATTTTCATATAGAGCCCAGCCTGCTGAGCACAGGTAACGTGGAAGGCCGTGTAGCAGTTAGCTTTGTGACACTGTATGCAGGCCCCAGAGCCTCGCTGCTTGCAGATGTAACAGGTCAGCTTCCAGCGGGCGGGTGGGATGTGTTCTATGCTGTCTATGGGCTCCAGGAACACCGTGTTCGCAAAACAGACTTCGGGGATCCAGAGGGCACACACCACGTGGGCCCAACGACCGTCGTCTGTCTGTTTGAAGGCGCCGCCTTTGTTTGGACACAGGGCGCAGTCCACGGCCCTGGAAGGCGACTGCAAGCAGCGGCGGCACAGCCACTGGCCTTCCGGGATATAAGGGACCCCATAGCATTCCTGGTGCACAGCCAAGTTACACATGTCACAAAAAAGGATGACATTGCTATTCTGACATTCCCCGTCATTGCAAATGCAGCAGACGGCATCCTCGTCTACCAAGGCATTTGGGTCACCTTTGTTGTGACTCTCAAAATAGGATTCCTTCTCTAGCCGGTCCATGAGATATTCAAAGATCTCCTGAGGAATAGGGCTGACCCCTTCTGTCTTCCGACGTTCGTTCATAATGTCCAACCAGATGTAATCTTCCTCATCCATGTCGTACTCAACCTCCTCATCCAGCTCTTCTGCTGACTTCTCAATGTATCTAAAAGGAGAGAAAGAAAGAGAGAGAAAGTGCAAGGCTGAAGAAAATGGGAGTCTTAGAAGGCCTACAGAGCTGCTATCTATTATTGAGCAACCTTACACCTACTTTAAGCGGTCTGAAAGTGTCACCATCACTTTACTGCCCTGCTACGGTAAGTTCTAACTCAGTCTGGTTCCCTTCAGGTTTTCTAGATTCCATTTCCCAGAATCCTGATAGTTAAAAAGTCCAATAATGGTGCCGGAGAGTGTCTAGTCAAGTGGCCAAGGGTCAATTATTGCTTCCTCTGATTCCAGAACCATAATAATGAAACCTCTCATCTACTTGCACTTTATTTCTGCCTTACACACATCTACCTGGAGAAGGTTCTAATGCTGGGAAAGGTGGAAGGAGACAGAAGGAGAAGAAAACCAACAGCAACGTGGAGGGACTCAGTGGCAATGGGTGCAAGGACCAAGTTACGTTCAGATTATCATGGAGAAAAATCTATCGATGTGGCCACCAAGAGTCAACACCAACTTGATGACACACACACACACACACACACACACACACACACACACACACACACTCTATCTATCTATCTATCTATCTATCTATACATAGCCATTAGAAGTCACAGTGATTTAACAAAGCACAAATGGTACGAATTATGTAATTTGCGTCAGGTTATGGTGCAAATGCCAAACAATGTGCCTTTTGCCGCATTTATGCCATGAAGTCATGAGGTGTGTGATGTATATGTG
This sequence comes from Diadophis punctatus similis, assembly GCA_023053685.1. Classification (NCBI taxonomy): domain Eukaryota; kingdom Metazoa; phylum Chordata; class Lepidosauria; order Squamata; family Dipsadidae; genus Diadophis; species Diadophis punctatus. Next base: position 233,529,116 of record JALIGW010000002.1, read on the forward strand.
TATACCCAAGTCCCGCTTTTTTTCTTGCTTAGAAAAAAAACACACCATGTCATAATAGGAAACATTTAAGCCCAGTCCTTCTCAAATGGGGGGGGGCTCGCAACGATACCAGGGGGGCGCGTGTGACCCCGGGGAACATGCGTGGTCCCTCTCAATCCATTCCTCTCAATCCATTCCTCCGGACGGGGAGTGTTTTCCCAGTTGCACGCTGCTCCGAGCCCGGAAGAGAAGGCAGCCAGGCGGGGCGGGGTGGCTGCATGGGTTCTTGTTGTTCTCGGCGGGCGCCGCGGTAGCCATGAACAGCGTGGCGAACCTGCTGCTGGATAAGGAGGAGCATCCTCTGCAGCTGGGCAAAAGCTTCGAATGGTACCCTAAAGCCTCCTTCCACACCATTCGCTGTGAGTGCCCGGGAGAGGCGGCGCTTATGGGCCAGGCCGGCGAGCCCAAAACATCGGCTTGATTAAGCTGCCCTGGCCCCGTGTCAAAAGAGGGCCCTAACCACGGTAGCCTATGCCTGCCTAACAGAAAACAGGCTCCACTGAGTTCAGTGTGACTTACTCCCAGGTAAGTGGGTAGAGCAGCCTTCCCCAGCCAATAGTTTGCTTGCAGCTTATACTAAGTAAAATAATTAATATTAACACTAAAACTCCATTGGGGCCCAGATCGGAGAGTTGGGGGGGGTGCAAAATGTTTACTTCTTCCTGGGGGGGGCGTAACAGAAAATAATTGAGAAGCTCTGCTTTAAACCTAAGCACTCCTGCTATTGAAGCTGAGTGGAACAGGCTGAGCAGTGTTGTTGTTACAACTGGGGGAAAAAAAACACAATGTACCAGTTTCATTCAGGACAAGATACTTTTCTAAGTCAAAACAAGAGAGGGAAAAGGAACAAGAGAATCTGCCTTTTGTGACCTTCTGACAACCAAGTCAACGTTGGGGAAGTCAAATTCACTTAACAACCGTGTTACTAACTTAACTGCAGTGATTCACTCAACAACTGTGGCACAGGAAAGATTGTAAAACGGGGCAAAAACTCACTTAACAACTGTCTCACTCAGCAGCAGAAATTTTGGGCTCAACTGTGGTCTTAAGTCGAGGACTACCTGTATCTCAATGGAGTCACTTCCCAACCAGACAGACCCTTCTTCCTGTCCCCCCCCCCCTGTCTTCCTACTGCTCCCCTCTGCAAACAGATTACCTTGGTCTCCAAACCGGAACAAGGTGCAGCCAGAAGCCACCCTATGAGAGGGAAACACATTCTTACGGAGCCCTCCCCCCCCCTCTCTCTCTATCTGAGGTTCCAGATTAAAGGATCCTCCGCCCCTCCCACTTAAGCTGTCTGAGCCACGCAGTCCTACGTCGGGGCTCTGCTTGCGGTCCACGACTTATTACCTGTAATAAGAGGTGGGGCGAGGTGGGGCATCGGGGGTATCCTGGTCCAGCTCTCGGTACACAGCCTCGGGAAGCTTAGGTGTGTTGCCAGCTGAGGCACTGTGGTGGTGGTGGTGGTGGTTGGAATCCTTGCGTTTCTCCTTGTTCTTGTGCTTTCCGGCTTTGGGAGCGGCCGAGGGCGTTTCTGTGTTCTCCTTGTTGCTGTTGTTCTCCGGGGCCTCTTCGGGAGTCTCGTCGTCCTCGGACACCACGTCCAAGTTATCAAAAATGCTGATGCGGTGCACGCGGCCGTGCAGATCCACCTCTACCATGCGCTGGGCTTGCGCGTAAGTCATAACGTCCCGTCCTGGGGATTGCGACGTCTCGGAGGGGCTGGGCGACTGCTTGTTGGTTGCGCGGCCGTGCCGGCCTTTCTTTTTGTGCTTGCGCAGAGGGGTGTTCTGAGGGGGCGGTGGATTGTCATGGTCATAGTGGTAGAGATGGTACTCGATGCCACTGTAGCTCTTGTAGATTTTGCGGCAGGTGTCCACAGGACATTCATAGGGTGGCTTGGTTGCCCGCAGATTGTGGCAGAAAGTCTTCACGTCGAAGTCCACCCCCATGGTGTTCCTTGGCTCTGTAGGGAAGGACGACGAAGAGCAGGAATGGTTAGGTTTACCACATTAGCCATCAACCAACACCCGGGTCCAAAGTGCAGGGGCTTGGAATCCTGGATTCCTAGGATGAATCTACTTAACCCCAATTGATTAAGCCAGGGGTCTCCAACCTTGGCAACTTTAAGACTTGTGGACTTCAACTCCCAGAATTCCTCAGCCAGTTGCCAAGGTTGGAGACCCCTGGATTAAGCAGAGTTGAAACCAGAAAGGCAAATGGAGACCTGGATGATCCAGGAGATCAACTGGGCAAAACAACTGGATCCGAACAAGTATTACAGCCATGTTGTAAATATGACTGGTATAGCTTTGCACATGTCTTTTAAAACAAGTATTATTTTCATCCTATTTCTTCCGATTTATTGCTAAATTATGCAGACTGATAGTAGCACTATCAGGAGACATCTTTAATTACAATCCATCTTGATCACCTGTGGTATGTTCGCCCACAAAATTACATAGCACAGTGAAGATATGTTAATAATTGTGGTCAACACACAACTGTGACCTAAGACACGCAAAAGGATTGCAACGATCCCTCACATCCAAACAGGAATATCCTGCTACAGTCTGTCAAATTTCCAAGTTCAGAGTTGATGTATCTTGCCCTCATTTACTTTATTAAGAAAATGTATACAACCGCCCAACTCACGGTGACTCTGGATGGGTCATATTGTTTTGAGTGTCTATCACGCTTATCAGCGCAACTGTGATACTTGGAGGGATTGTTTTAAACACTAATTCCTGTGTTGTCTTTCTGCTTCAGATAACGATGCTAATTTCTAAGCCTGGAATGTTGCTGTCACTACATTAGTTTATACTGGAAATAAAGGAGCTGTAGAATTCAGCACCTCTTGAAAACACCACTGTGTAGAAATCGGTACTAAACATTTAGTAGCACTTTGTTAAACTTGGGTGATTGCAAAAAAAAACTAAGCAGGTCTGGACCTGATCAGTATTTGTATGGGAGACCACAGGAGATCATAGAACTGTAGACTGTGGTGGGAAGTCAAGAAACATTCAAGGCGGCAATGGTAAATCAGTTCTGTTGTTGTTGCCCCCAAAAAAACAACCCCTCCTATCTGGATATATTTATGAGGCCACCAGGAGTTAAACTCTACTCAAAAAAGATTTTATTTTCAACCATCAATCAAAGATGCGAAAAGGATACAAGTTTGAAAATAATCCCATTCTCAGTTGCATAAGGAAGAAAGTAGCCATGGTTATCCAAATGCCGGCATCATGCTATTTGTACTGAATTAAACCACGGTACATTATGAGAAATGATTCCAGGAAAGATTTCCCCGGCGCCGACCTGTTTTAGAGGAAGCATTTCATTTGCCTTTCTTTTCAAAAGTAAATTCTTCAATTTGTTTTTATGCTGAAGTAAATTCTTCAATTTGTTTTTATGCTGGAGTTTTACTGGCTTTATTGAGACGGCTGAAGCTAACACTCTTATATTATTAACGATGTTCTTCTCTGTCTTTTTAATTCCAAGCCCCTGGGAGACTCTGGGACACTCCGATCATGTTCACAAGTGAGGAGGAAGGAAAGAGGCTCCCGGCCCAGTCCCAAGCATACCTTGCTCTCTCACACTGCTTTCTTCATCCCGCAGGGAGCCATTTGGTTAGGCAGGGAACAGGAATTAAGGAGGATGCATTCAAAGGTGGTGGGAGGATTAATCAATCACTTCACAATTCTGTTATATATATATATATCCTGGTGAAGAGCTGATAGTGGCTTAGAGGTTAAACCTCTGCCTTACAAGCAGACTGCCCAGGTTCAATTCCCACTACAGGTATGGCTATCTGACGAGAGCAAAATAGCTCGAAATAGATCTATAATAGTCTCCCTTTATTTTCATTTATCAGCAAAAAATGTTACACACACACACACACACACACACACACACACACACACACCCAATACTCAGCCTGGAGCAAACCCAATGGACACTTAAAAAGGGACAGGTAGCACTAGTGGGCATTTAAAAGAGGAGGGGTAGTACTAGTGTTATTCTGATGGTAACTTGGCACCACTGCCACGCCACCCCATTACCTTGAGGAGAAATCCCACTAATCCCATCATGCTGATTCCTGTCCTTCTGTCATTGTCCCAAGGAAGGGAACTGACTGAAGGCAATATGTCAGCATGCTAAGGAGGATTCCCCTTTACTGACAACTTCTTGCTAATCCCATGTTTTCCCTCTCGCCTCTAAGAATGACGGAACTCACTGTAGTGGAAATGGCTCCCCCCCACTGCATGGTTAGCCACAGCTATGCACAAGGTAGAAAGAGAGGGAGAAGGTGGGGGATGGGAAGGTGAAGTGGAGAGATGGCAACAGTTGGTACTACTTCTAACAGTTCAATCTTTCTCCGCAATCTCGCTACCAGCAAAGGGGGGGGGGGAATGACAGTTAAGGCAGAGGATGTTTGGGCAACCCTCCTGGCAGCTGGGATAAACAGGAGAAAATATTAAAGAGAGTGCAAAGAATGACAAGCATCCACTGCCTATGCCAGTTCACACCATCCACTGCCTATGCCAGTCCACAAACCATCTTCCTTCCGGCACCCAAGCTGAGGTTGAAGAAGAACCTTCCACTGTCTTCCCATCCTGTACTGTACCTGCAGCTTTAAGGAGGGAAGACAACTAACCGAAAAGTGAGCTGTCAAAACTCAGACTCATGTTTTTGTTTTGTTTCCATTTCAAGAGAAATCATGCAGGGGGGGGGGGGGGGAGGAAGCACAAGAGAGGAAAAAGACAGGAACAAGAGATTGCACGAGAGAGAGAGAGACCATCCTTCCTTTAAGCGCGTTTACAGCCATCCTGTGCTAAAAAGTTGGGGGGGGGGTGTTGTCCTACAGCAGCCTTTTCCCCAACCGGCGGCCTTTCACACGTGCCGGCACGCGGCTCCCCCAAAACGGGCGAGGACGGTAAAAGTTTTGCGGTCCGGTCCAGTCCATCTAAACAGGCAGGCTTGGCCAGAGAGGTTGGCGGACGGCATCGCGCACCCATGACTTCCCAAACGGGCGGCTGATCCCACCGCCCCCGAGATGCTACCTTCCCCCCCTTCTCGCCTGCGCCCCCCACCGCCTGCAGGGGGGGGCGCAGAGGGTTTCCCCACCGCAGGCTGCCTCCCTACCAACCTCGCTCGCCCCATATTGTGAAGCGACGAGGCTCCAGATTTTTTTTGGGGGGGGGGGCTGTCACGCTAACCCCGAAGCGGCCCGCCGCCTTCCCGCCTCCCCCCCCATGCACGTGCGGCGGCCAAGCGGGGCTCCGGGGCGGGGGTGTTGGGGGGAAGACCCGTGCCAGCCTCCCCGCCACCTGCCGACGCCGCGCCGCGCCGCCCCGACCTCTCTTAACGGGCAGCCGCGGCTCATTTATTCCCAACCGGCCTGCCCCGCCCCGCCCTTCCCGCGCAGCCTCCGGGGGGAGCGTGGGGGCTGCCTGTCCTTTCCGGGAAGGGAAGAAGCCGCTTTCGGGGGGCCCCAGGCCGTGTCGCTCCTGCCGCCCGACGACGCCTCGCCCAGCCTCCCAGCCCTCCGCGCGCGCGATATCTCTCACCGAGCTCGGCTCAAGCCCCGGGCCGGTTGAGGCGCGGCGGCTGCAGGGCGACTCCCGCGGCGGAGGAGCCCATGGGCCCAGCCCGGCCCGGACAATGGAGGTGAAAGCTCCGGCGGCGGCAGGAGAAGCAGCGGCGGCGGCGGCGGCGGCGGCTCCTGCGCGGGGAGGCCGCTGGGTAAAGCGGCGCCCTGGCAACCGCACTTTCGCCACGAGACACGGCTGGGCCCGACGCCCGGCTCTTCAAACACTCCTCCCCAATTACCTCTCCTCCTCCTCCACCACCACCACCACCCTAATCCTGGCCTCGATTTGGCGGGCTCGCTTCGACAAAAGCCCCCTCTGGGCCAGGAAGCGCCCCGCGAGAGCAAAGCGGCCGGGCCCGTCAGGCGCGAATCTGCCGCCGCGGATCGCCAGGCATTGCGCGCTGGCTCGAGAGCCGGGAAAGGGGCGCTTGCCGCGTCCTCGCGGGCTGGAGCTCTGCCCGGCGCCGGGAGTCAAGTTGCTGGAGTGAAAGCCTGGAGGAGGAGGAGGAGGGGTGGTTTTAATTGGGTTCCAGCGTGGCGGGGGACCTTCTCCCTCGTGAAGCCGTGTGTGTGTGTGTGTGTGTAGGTCGGTTGCGAGTTTGTGTATGTGTATGTGGAGGTCGATTGCCAGTCGTTGTCCCCCCCCCCCAGGAAACGGCTCCGACACAGAAAAGGAGTCAAGTAGAAAAAAAAATCTCGACGTGCGATGGGAAGCTAACTTCTCTTTATTTTTGGATCGCGCTGATAAAAGTGGGATTTGACTTCCAGAGAAAGAAGGGGGAAAAGAAAAAAGAAAACTTCAACCCAAAAACTTCAACCTCTTATTATCTACCATTGTCCTGACCCCATTCCTAAGAGGTCAGTAAGGGGCGTGCATAAGCGCACAATCGTGCCTACCGTTCCTGTCCTAATGTACCCATATATTCATACCTCTTTTACTCTTATTCATGCTTGTAATATTACATATATATTCAATCATGTTTTACCGTTTGTACTTTGCTTATAATCATTTATGCTTGACAAATAAACAAATACAAATACAAAGCCTGCTTTGATGCATGGCTTGAGTGCGTTCAAAGCATTTCGTATCCATCCGGCCGTCATTTATTATCCTGTAGTTCATGCACAGAAATGTAAGATTTCCTGAGTCAGAACTTGGAGGTTTACAGAATTGCGAGAAGTCTGGGGGGGGTTTCCCCAAGTTGGTTCTTTTGAGTGCAGTAAAATATAATAGTAATTTTTTGGGAGTGCAGAATGATACATTAAACAAACTAGAGTTACATGCGTCCCTGTTCTCCAAACACTTTAGATATGTTTCTACTTGGATTGGTATTTACCTGGCAGAAAACCGAGATGACCTTTAACCACAATATCCAACTTTAATGAAGGTCTGACTTAAAAGCATAATTACTACCTGTCAATAGTAGGTTGCAAAATATTGTGAACTTCACAAGAAATCAAAAGAGAGAATAGTGAGAAGCAGACAGATAGTCTATGTTGGTTTCTAATTTAATATAGGTAGGTATGTTTTGCCAAGTGATCAGGTGCCCAGGCAGTTGCTTCTTTTGGATCTAGAGACAATGAACACTACAGTAAATAAAGGGATTTTAAGCTTTATTGTTAACTCAAGCAAACATTTAAGAACATAACAAAAAGCACACATACTAAGCAAGATAACAGCTAACTTCTCTTACAGGCTGCCAGGAGCTCCTTAATAACAATAGCAGAGTTACCCCAAGGGCAGTCAATTTTCACAGTACCTAATGTTGGTTCCCTGCATAAGTTCCTCATTAATAACAAACCCACAGTTTGTTGGTAGGGAGTAGGGCGGCATATAAGAACAGCAAAATAAATAAATAAATTTTATCAAAACCTGATACCATGACTTCATGGTCCGGCTACGTTAAGAAGATTGCAAGCTGTGAATTTAACTGGATGGCACCTGACTGGGATGGGAATTGAAAGTCAGACTTCCTGGGTGGATTGGGGGAAGCTTTGAAGATACATGGAAATAATCTTCCCACCCACCCCTTCTCCTTTGTTCAGCAAGCTACAATGAAAAGCAAGCAGACTAGCTAGCCCAGAATGAACTCAAAACTTCTAGACTTTTCTTAATATGAAGGTGAAATCAAAATATGTCACTAAAGTGGTTGAAATAACCGTGGTCTTCCATATTGTCACTACAATGTAACGCCCCCAACGGATAGCTGTTTGAAAGCAGTTGTGGAGTCCCATGATCTAAGGTGCAATAAGCACATGAAATTTGGGCCACAGCTTGTAGACTTGCCGGAAATTGTGGAAAAGAATGGAAGGAAAGTTAACTTGCTCATGCTTCAAAGACTCCCTTATATTTACTGCCAAGATTAAATCTCCTTGCATTAGTCCCTCCAAAGCACTGCCTCTCAACCTTGGCAACTTGAAGATGTCTGAACTTCAGTTTGCAGAATTCCCTGGCCAGCATGACTGTGTGAAGCCCATATGTCTTCAAGCTGCCAAGGTTGAGAAAAACGGCTCCAAAGTATTGCAGACGGGGTGAGTTTTTAGTTTATTCTCTTCACGCAGCAAGGTGGTACCTTCTCAGTGATAGCTGCTTGTAGAGTAGCGGTCCTATGAAAGCCTTTTAAAAGTTGAAAGACAAAAATGGTAGATCAGTTATTTTAGTTCCAATTATTCTGCAAGAATGAGAATGAAATCTCCAGGTGTTATAACGATACACTTGAAATTGTAACGCTATCTAACTGGTTTTTAATTTGCATCTTTTTTATTGAATCAGTCATTAATGCATATCATTTAATTTTTGTATTGTCCTTTTTAAAATTATAAATTGATTAGAGGAACAAGTGCCAAGAAAAATAAAAGTCACACATTAATCTTGTCATTTGAAGAAATCTGGGATATTTCAGGTTCTCCGATGTTATTTTTTTATTAAATTTTGGCTTATAATATGTTGGATATTTAAAACATATGCGGCATGAATGATAAAGTGACTACCTACTGTGAGAATTTTTGTCATCTGGGTGTAGGGATGCTGGGATGGTTGGAAGAACGAAGATTGATCATAAGTAAATTTTTTCAGCACTGTTATAACTTCAAATGGTGGCCAAATGAATGATTGTAAGTTGAGGAAACAATTTGTAAAACAATTGTATGACTTAATGTGGAGCTTGGTTTATATGACATTTATTTTATTTTTATTTTATTTGGAAGTTCTATGCCGCCCTACTCCCTAAGGCAGTGATGGCGAACCTATGGCACGGGTGCCACAGGTGGCACGCGGAGCCATATCTGCCGGCACGCGAGCCGTTGCCCTAGCTCAGTTCCAGCGCGCATGTGCGTGCACGCCAGCTGATTTTTGGCTCGCGCGGAGGCTCTGGGACGATGATTTTGGCCTCTGGAGGGCCTCCAGGGTGGCAGGGGGGAGCATTTTCGCCCTCCCCAAGTTCCAAGAAAGCCCCTGGAGCCTGGGGAGGGCAAAAAACGGGCTTACTGGGCCCACTGGAAGTCAGGAAATGGGGGAGTGGGGGGGGTCACGCACTCATGCACAGGGGGTGGGGCAAGTGGGGGGGCTTTGAATTATGGGTGTGGGCACGCACGAGCGTGCGATAGCGCGTGCGCGCACTATTTTGGCACCCGAGGAAAAAAAGGTTCGCCATCACTGCCCTAAGGGCTAAGGGCGGCGTGCAGCATTTTAAAGAACATCAACAATAAAAACATTTAAAAACAATTTTAAAAAAGTTAAAAAGAAAAACATACAACACCATACATACATGGGGGAGACCTCAGCTGTAAAATTATCTCAGAACCCTGCCTGCAGGAAGAGCCATGTCTTAATGGCTTTTCGGAAGGCCAGCAAGGTGGGGATAATTTGGATCTCTGGGGGAAGTTGGTTCCAGAGAACAGGGGCCCCTACAGAGAAGGCCCTCCCCCTAGGCCCCGCCAGTCGGCATTGTTTGGCTGATGGGACCTGGAGGAGACCCACCTGACCGGTCGAAGGGAAGTATGAGGTAGAATGCGGTCCCGGAGGTAACCTGGTCCTAAGCCATGTAGGGCTTTAAAGATGATAATCAACACCTTGAATTGTACCCTGAGACCAATGGGCAACCAATGCAACTGGCGCAGTATGGGTGTTATTTGGGTGTATCTTGAAACACCCACAACAGCACGCGCAGCCGCATTTTGCACCAGTTGAAATCTCCAAATATTCTTCAAGGGTAGTCCCATGTAGAGCGCATTACAGTAGTAATGAAGGCATGAAGGCAATGACTGGATTCCTATAGTACAATGAACCACCAACATATTTTAGCTTGGAGTATGAAGTCGTCTGTGAATCCAGACCTTGTCAAATAGTTATCCTTTTGTGTCTTTGTTAGACTTAGCAAGACCCATTCTGGGTTTAGGAGGAATGGGTGGTTTTGATATTGTTACAATTTGGCATGAACAAATTTCCAAATTGTTTATGTGATTCTGAAATGGATAGCAACAGTCCATATTATTGGTTGCTTAGTTTTGGTCTCTCATGATAAAGTTTAAAAGCAAGGTGACTCACATGGTTACCACTATGGGTTGACAATCAACAAGCCCCACATTCGAGACCCGAGTGATGCTGCATGATGGGGTGAGCTCCCGTCATTTGCTCCACTTCTGACACGAATGTGAACGCAATGATGAAGCTGAGTCTGTCACACACGGAGCACCACATTTGTAGCTTACAGTTGTTATTCTCTACAAATTGTCACAGTTTAATTCCATGATATATACTCAGTGTACCCGGGGGTTAGTACCTTGACAGGAATATGCTATGGCATTGAAGTTCTTTCTGGGGTAAGTATAATTTATTATAATAATAATAATAATAATAATAATAATAATAATAATAATAATAATAATAATAATAATAATAATAATAATAATAATAATAATAATAATAATAATAATAATAATAATAATAATAGAGTTGGAAGGGACCTTGGAGGTCTTCTAGTCCAACCCCCTGCTTAGACAGGAAACACTACTTCAGACAAATGGTTATCCAACATCTTCTTAAAAACGTCCAGTGTTGGAGCATTCACAACTTCTGGAGGCAAGCTGTTCCACTGATTAATTGTTCTAATTGTCAGGAAATTTCTCCTTAGTTCTAAGTTGCTTCTCTCCTTGTTTAGTTTCCACCCATTGCTTCTTGTTCTACCCTCAGGTGCTTTGGAGAATAGTTTGTCTCCCTCTTCTTTGTGGCAACCCCTGAGATATTGGAACACTGCTATCATTTATTATGTTACCCAATTGCAGTCCCATAAAAAAAGGGAGTAACTATAATCTCTTTAAAATCCAGTTTTAAATGTATTAAAAACAAAGCTTCCAAAAGATGGCACTGTGACTTTGGCCATCCCTATCAACATTTGCAGCTACAGCTGGGAATTGGAGGCTCCCCAAAGGAAGAACAGGGCAAATGCACCTTGGTTTTTTGTTGCTAGCTTTTAATTAACGCGATATCTTTGGAGAATTTTCAAGCAGAAGTCATTACACACCGGAGATTTAATGGAACAGCTACTAAGGAAACCTCTCTCTGCCATAAGCAGTGCAAGGAATGAAACTTGGTAGGATTACAGGTTGTGAAGTTGGTACCAATAAAGGAGAATATTTGTAGCTCAGGCTTGAAATGAAGGATCCTTGGTACTCTCTGAACTTGATTGTTTTCTTGCAGACCTTTCATTACCCAAACTAGGTAACATCATCAGTGCTAACATCTGAGCCATGCTAGCTCAGGAATTCTAGGAATTGAATACTATTAGTCTTCTCATTGTTCCTATCACCCATCTCCTCCCACTTATGACTGTATGATTGTAACTTGTTGCTTCTATCCTTACGATTTATATTAATATTGATTTTCCTGATTGCTTATTTGTACCCTGTGACAATCATTAAGTGTTGTACCTCATGATTCTTGACAAATGTATATTTTCTTTTATGTACACTGAGAGCATATGCACCAAAGACAAATTCCTTGTGTGTCCAATCACACTTGGCCAATAAAGAATTCTATTCTATTGAAGCCCACAGTTCATGAAGTTACCATAGTTGCCCATCCTGCTCTAGGGTGATTGCACACAGACAATGGAGTTGTGAAATTAGGCTGAAGCTGCCATAATTAAAGATGAAACAAATCCATATGCATAGAGGACAAAACCCCAATAATCTTGTCTAAAGGATCCCTTCGGGGAAGTAAATAAGAAGGAAACAAGTCCTTAAGAAAACAAAGGGAAAACCCAGAGCTGATGAAGCTTCTTGAATGAGGAGCGAAACATCTTCCTCAAAGAAAAAAACAATCCAGATGATGGTAGTGCCCCTCCCCCACAATCCATCAATTTATTCTTACTTGAACTGAACCGCATTTGCCATTTGGTTGACCATTCACTCCAAAGAGGTCTTTCCTCAGCTCTTCACAATCGCATCATTTTTTACTACTGTGAATAACATGATATTGGCCAGTCCAAGACAGGATCATTTTTGAACCGGTTAAAAGGCACCAATCCCAGCACAGATCCTTAAGGATCACCGCATCTTCCTATCTTTTGCCAAGAATGTTGCCCATTTGTTCTACTCTTTGCATTCTGGTTTTTTTAATCAATTGGTGTTATGCCTTTGGAGAGCCTGTTAGGTGTAGTGGTTAAGCCAGGAGATCGAGAGTCCTAGTCCCACTTTAGACATGAAACCAGCTGGGTAAACTTCGCCCAGTCCCTCTCTCTCAGCCCTAAGAGGCAGGACAAAGCACTTCCAAAAACACTGCCAATAAAACTGTAGGGCAGGGTTGGCCAAATTATGGTTCTTTGAGGACCTGTGGATGGATGGCTGGATGCATGGCTGGCTCAGGAATTCTGGGAGTTGAAGTCCACAGGTTCTCAAAGAACCATAGTTTAGCCACCCCTGCTGTAGGGACTTCTCCAGGCAATTGTTAGGAGTCAACACTGACTCGAGGGCAGGGGGAAAAATACATCTTTGTTGCCTAGAGGTAGAGCTCTTACCTCATAATCAGGAGGTTGTGAGTTTGATCCTAGGTAGAGGCAGATGTAGGGTCTCCTGCTTGGGCAGGGGGTTGGACTAGATGACCTGCAAAGTCCCTTCCAACTCTGTTAAATCTTTTGGGGAACTGTTGTGTTGTCAAAAGTGTAACAAAGTTGCCATATAAATGGTGTTTTTCTCCTTCCTCTGCATCTGAGATTGAAACTTAGATTACATTTTTATAGTACTAAGCAGGTGGCTTCTGAATTGAGATTATGGCATCATTTTTAGGCTTTCATCCATGCCCTGATTTTGGCATTTGTGTCTTAACAATTTCTATTCTATTTCTCCTACAATGTTGTCTTCAGTAGAGGATCTAATGTTTCTCGGATGTGAAATGGCCCATTTCAAGTCCACTTCAGTTTGCTGATTCACAGCCTTGACGCCTCTGCTCCAACAATAGCAACTTTGCCTTAGTTTGGGTTCTGACATTTCAGGTATGCACAGCATACATATACTTGCAGCACTGAACTTTCTAGTTGTCTCCGGACAGATCAGCAACAAGACATGATTTCAGTGTTAATCCTGCCATGTCATAAATATCAGCGGTACTCATACTTGCTCCCTTCTCTTCCACTGTCCCTTCTTGGATAGCAGCTCAGAAGGTATCCATCTACTTACATGGTAGTCCTTGACATACAACAGTTCGTTTAGTGACCGTTTGAAGTTAGAACAGCACTGAAAAAAGGGACATCATTGTTTTTCACACTTGCGACTGTTTACAGCATCCCCATGGGTCAGTCATCAAAACTGAGATGCTTGGCAACTGACTCATATTTATGACGGTCTTAGTGTCCCGGGATCATGGGATCACATTTTGCGACCTTCTGACAAGCAAAGTCAATGGGGAAGCCAAGTTCACTTAACAACCGTGTCACTAACAAGTGCAGTGATTCACTTAGCAATTGTGGCAAGGTCGATCGTAAAATGGATCGTAAAAACTCACTTTAACAAATGTCTCGCTTAGCAACAGAAATTGGGGGCTCGGCAAAAATGTTTAAAGATAAACCAATTAAATGTTGGAAATGCCACCAGACACCGGGATCGTATTATCATACGTGGTAGATATGTGCAGAAGCGAGAAATTATTGGGCACAAAATTTGAAAGTGGTTAGAAAAAATGACACAGCAACATATTGACCTAAAACCAGAACTGTTCCTGTTGGGTATTTTATCGGAGAAATATAGTAAAGAAATTGTATACTTGATCGTTCCTGTAATAACTGCAGCGAGAATTGTATTTGCACAGAATTGGAAAGCAGGTAAAATCCCTACAAAAGGAGAGATAATTAAGAAAATACTGGAATGTGCAGAAATGAACAGATTAACAATGGCAATCAAAGGGAAAGAAGAATCAAGAGTATTATGATGTATGGGAGCGTTTTTATCATTGGATAGAAAATGAATATAAATGAAAAGAGATATGGAGTTAAAATAAAATGAAAGGGGAAGGTTTTGATAGAGGATAAGTTTAATTGAATTGTAAAAGTAGAGTTGTTTATATATTAAGAAAATAGTGGTAAAAGATGTTGATTTAAAATGTACGCAGACGACACACTGATTGATGATGTATTGTTTGTTAGGGGGGAAAAAAGCTTTTTATAAAAAAAAAAGAAATTGGGGACTCAGTTGCGGTCGTAAAGTTGAGGACTACCTGCATCATATTGACATTGTCCTGGTTCTCAATGGGCAGAATATTGGACTGGGTTACCATTCCAAAAAGCAGTACACATAGTCCTCAACATACGACCACCATTGAGCCCAGTACTTCTCTTGCTAAGCAAGACAGATATCAAGTGATGCACCCCATTTTTTGTTTTTTGCTTCAGTTGTTAAGCGAACCGCTGTATTAAGTAAATCATGCAGTTGTTAAGGGAATCTAGCTTCCCCCATTGACTTGGCTTGTCGGAATCTGGCTGGGAAGATTGCAAATGGTGATGACATGGCCCTGGGTCACTGCAACCATCATAAATACATGCCAGTTGCCAAGCGCCCAAATTTTGATCACATGATCATGGGGATGCTGCAGCGGACGTAAGTGTGAAAAATGGTTATGTCACTTTTTTAAATAAATTAAATATTTATTTTGTTGATTTGTGAATTCTTGCACTCTGTCTCAGTATTTCTCAACCTTAGTGACTTGAAGATGTGTGAACTTCAACTCCCAGAATTCTCTCGCCAGCTGGCTAGGGGATTCTGGGAGTTGAAGTCCACACATCTTCAAGTCGCTAAAGTTGAGAAACACTGCTCTATCTCAATATTGGACATATTATTTGACAAAAGAGAGCCGAGATACAAGAGCTCCTGCAAGTTTGGATAGATCAGGGATCAGCAACCCATGGCTCTGGAGCCACATGCGGCTCTTTCATCCCTCTGCTGCGGCTCCCTTAGCCAGTCAGCTCCACAATTGATAGGTTTTTTGGTTAGGACAGGTAGAGGAAAAAGGACGCCACGCAGGAGGAGACTATGGTGGGGGAACCAGATTTCTGGTCAGCAGAGGAAGAAGGACGCCGCGCTAGGAGGAGACTCTATGGTGGGGGAACCGGACGTCCGGTCGGCTCCAGAATTGAACAAGGGGCTTCCAGTTAAGACCTTTGTGGCTCTTTGAGAGTTTAAGGTTGCCGACCCCTGGGATAGATAGTTAAATATATCTTGCAGGAAGGAAAGCATGGATGCTGAATTATGCTGAGTTGAAGAAGATCCCTTCTTTGTTAATTAGACCGCATAACGCTTCCTGATTTTGGTAGCTGTGTAATACACATGACTATCCTATGAGCGTACAGCACAGATGGCACAGATTTTATCCTGCTATTGCAAAGACCTGTTTGTTCCTTATAAACTAGCTTGGGACTCTCCGTTAAGCAGCATTAGCTTACAATCACTGCAATATACACTTGGCTTAAAGTTATTTATCCATTTTCTTCAGTAGTGACCTCATTCTCCAACCATTATCTGCTTCTTTTTTCCTACATCCTCCATTGTTATTATATAAGGCATTAGCTGGTCCTCCACTGATTATGATTCAGGAATTTGAGCATAGAACAAACGTTGAACACATTTGGGTAAGAAAACAAGGAAGTATAAAAGACATTATGGTGGATATGTTAAAAATTGGCACGCTAGGCAGAACACTTGTGGATCACAAGGTAAATCATAAGCCAATGGGATGAGGCTGCCCCCCCACCCAAAAAAAAGAACTACAGATAGTCCTCGACTTATGACCACAATTGAGGCTAAAATTTCTGTTGCTAAGTGAGATACTTGGTAAGTGCATTTTGCCCCATTTTATGACCTCCCTTGCCGCAGTTGTTAAGTGAATCACTGCAGTTGTTAACCTAGTAACACAATTGTTAAGAGGATCTGGCTTCCCCGTTGACTTTGCTTGTCAGAAGATCACAAAAGATTATTAGATGCCCTCCCCCAGACACTACAACTGTCATAAATATGAGGCAGTTGCCAAGCACTGGAATTTTGATCAGATGAACATGGGGATGCTGCTGTGGTCATAAGTGTGAAAGACAGTCATAAGTCACTTTTTTCAGTGCCGTTGTAACGTTGAACGGTCACTAAGCAAACTTTTTGTAATTCGAGGACTACCCGCACCGGTTTTGATTCTCATTTCACTAAATATGAATTAACTGTTACAACTTTCAATGCCATCTCTCATCTTCAACTTACTGTCACGTTAAATATTACAACAGCAAATTATTAATCCTACGGTACATGGATTGGAAGGCCATGGAACTATGCCAGGGAAGATTTTGAGAAAGAGGGACAAGAGATGGAGGAGAATAAATGAGAAGGCAAATAAGAGACTTAATCCCCAGATCTACAACGTCCTTCCTGTCAGCGACTACTTCAGCTTCAACCACAACAATACACGAGCACATAACAGATACAAACTCAAAGTGAACCGCTCCAAACTCGACTGTAGAAAATACGACTTTAGCAACAGAGTGGTAAATGCCTGGAACTCACTACCTGACTCTGTGGTTTCGTCACCTAACCCCCAAAACTTTACCCTAAGACTGTCCACTGTTGACCTCACCCGATTCCTAAGAGGTCAGTAAGAGCTAAGGTTAGGGTACACCAGCGTGCCTACCGTCCCTGTCCTAATGTTCCCTCTTTCAGTACCAATATTATGTATATAAACAATGTTACATTTGTTTATACATGTATATTACCAATATACATGTATATTACCAACACGTACGTGACAAAATAAATAAAATAAAATAAAAAATAAAATAAAATAAATCTGTCTGGCCATCAGCTGTGTGCCCCTATTACTGCCCCTAAAACAGCAATTGCTTACCTGCTCTAAGGTAACCCAGGAACTGAGGCCCTTCCTCGTCTACATTAAGTGGAGCTCTTTGGACAAAAATGACGAAGCAGCATCAAGTCAAGGTTGAGGCAGCAGCCCAGCTTAGTTAGTCTTCCTGCCTCCAGCGAATGAGCTGAGGCAAACATCCTGCCCATCTGCTTCTGTGGCAGGGTCAGGAAAGCTGTGCTCTCCTTTCATAAAAAGAAGAACTAAAGTAGGCCACCCACCCCGCAGAGGCAGGAATTGTCTCTCCCCATCTGTTTGCTAGTTTCAAGCAGTTGAACCTCACAGGCCATGTGCTAAATAGTTATCCCCAGTCTCTCTCCCTCCCTCCCCCCCACCTCTCTCTCTCTCTCCCTGTCTGTCTGTCTTAAATGAATGCACTTTAGCCAGGCTATTTTTGGTTCTTCAAGAACAATGAGGGCTGGGGAACCATGGCCCTTTTATGACTTGTGGACTTCAACTCCCAGAATTCCTGAGCCAGGCTGCCTCAGGAATTCTGGGAGTTGGAGTCCACAAGTCATAAAAGGGCCATGGTCCCCACTCCTAATCCTGGAGCAATCTCTGGACAGACAAAAAGAAAGTATGTAGGAGGAATGGGGGTGACAGAGAACAGAGAAAAAAACAGTAGTCCTTATGATTGACGTTGCAATAGATGTCTCCCGGGATGCTTACAAACCAGTTCTGAAGTTATGATGGCTGAATCCCTTCCTCTCGCCACGGGACCGTATGTTGGGCTTCAGCATTTATGGCCGTTTGCAGTGTCCTGCAGTCATGTGATGTTTTACGTCAGTTTTGCCAAAAACTGGCCTGTAAAATGGCCCAGAGGGAAACCATTGGTTCATTTTTGGAATTCGCTTAACGACTGGTGCTTATTTTACAACCGTGGTTTTTCGCTTAGCGATCGCCGCAGCAACGGTTGTAAAATCCGGTCGGTCATTTGAGTGACCTGTTTCACAATCGTTACAACTGATAATCGTGATAGGCGTTACGGTCGTAAGTTGAGGACTACCTTTATTCCTTGTCCACAATTCTGATCCCAGTCCCACTAAGTTGGCCACTTCATATTAGGGTAGAAGCAGAAAGCAAATGAGGACACCGGACTGAATTATAATCACTAGAGACAAGGCGGTCAGAATATCAAGTCTGTATAACTCCTTTTGTGGATTTTGATGAGCACTTTCAAATGTTCCTCTCCTGAGCCTTTTGCTAACCTAAGAATTTATTACTTGGACCTCATTCGCCCAATTCCTGCTAATTCTGCTTGTTGGAAAATCCCAAATGTTCCCTCTGTTTTCGACCTTTCAAAGAATTTCTCCTCCACGTTCTCCCTTCCATCCTATCCAAACATATTTCAGGTCACAGCCTTTTTCTAAGATGTTGACGTCGGATCTTCTCCCTGAGGAAATGCACCCATTGATGGAAAAAGTCCCCACCTTCTGCTAAAAAAAAAAGGAAAGCGTCAAACCAAGTTAGAATTGGTAAAGAAAAAAGCAAGAAAATTTCTGTGCCAGGTACTAGTGCCTTGATGGCGAACCTATGGCACGCTTACCACAGGTGGCATGTGGGGCCATATCTGAAGGCATGCGAGGCATTGCCCTATGTAAGCTCCAGAACGCATGTGCGTGCTGGCCAGCTGATTTTTGTCCTTCCAGAGGGCGGTGGAAGGCCATTTTCACCCTCTCCAGGATTTAGGAAAGCCTCCGGAGCCTGTGGATGGTGAAAAATGAACCCAACGGGCCTACCAGAAGTCCAGAGGCTTTAGTGAGGTCTGCGTGTATGCGCGGGGTGGTGGTGGTTGTGCATGCATGCGCAGCGGGGGAGGGCACGCGCCCTTTTGGCATCATTGTACTAGTGCAAATTTATGTTAGCTTTCCCTTGTTTTAATTCCATGTTGTAACTTCTTGTCCAGAAGCATCTGCATCCCATATTTTCTCAGATTCGCAATGCATGTGGCTGCAGCAGACTGGCAATTTGCAATGAATAAAATATGTCTGAAAACTACCGCTGTGTTAAATGTAAGTAGGGTTGGACAGAGAGATCTTCACTCTTGAAGAGAGAGAGAGAGAGAGACAGAGAGCCTCGCTCCTTGTCTGGGAAGCCTAGAGAGAGTGACAGGAACTCAACACTGAAAAAAACAGAACAGAATACAGAATAAGAGTTGGAAGGGACCTTGGAGGTCTTCTAGTCCAACCCCCTGTTCAAGCAGGAGGCCCTATACCAGTGTTTCTCAACCTTGGCAGTTTGAAGATGTGTGGACTTCAACTCCCAGAATTCCACAGCCAGCAAGGCTGGCTGTGGAATTCTAGGAGTTGAAGTCCACACATCTTCAAACTGCCAAGGTTGAGAAACACTGCCCTATACCATTCCAGGCAAATGGCTGTTCAGTCTCTTCTTAAAAGCCTCCATCCAGTGTGGGGAGCACCCACACCTTCCAAAGGCCAGGTTCCACTGGTTAATTGTTCTCACTGTCAGGAAATTTCCTTAGTTCTAGGCTGCTTCTCTCCTTGATTAGTTTCCATTCATTGTTTCCTATCTTGCCTTCTGGTGCTTTGGAGAATAGGTTGACACCCCCCCCCCCAAACACACATATTCCTTGTGGCAAAGTATTGGAACACTGCTAACATGTCACCCCTTCTTCTTTTCACTAGAAATTGCTTATTTGTACCCTATGACAATCATTAAGTGCTGTACCTCATGATTCTTGACAAATGTATCTTTTCTTTTATGTACACTGAGAGCATATGCACCAGAGACAAATTCCTTGTGTGTCCAATCACACTTGGCCAATAAAGAATTCTATTCTATTCTATTCTATTCTATTCTATTCTATTCTATTCTATTCTATTCTATTCTATTCTATTCTATTCTATTCTATTCTATTCTAGACGTACCCAATTCCTCCAACCGTTCTTCATATGTTTTAGCCTCCAGCCCCCTAATAATTTTTGTTGCTCTTTTCGGCACTCTTTCCAGAGTAAAATAGAATAAAATAGCCATATGAGAATATAATATAGTAAAATAAGAATAAGAATAAAATTGCCATATGAGAACCTGGGACCAAGGATACTTTATTGTCAATAACCAGGCAGAAAGAGGGCTCCATGGCACCTTACTAAGCAAGCTGGTCTTGAAGTAAACACAGCTCCAGGATCCCCAGCATGCTCTTCTGAACTTCAGATCTTCCTCTTTTGAGGCTCTTTGGCGGGGCTGTTTTATGAAACTGGAATCCCCTCCTTGAGATCCTGGGTGGAGCCACGCTTTTTGTGCTGGTGTCTCATCTGGTGTGTGTGAAGCGTGGCATTCATATCCTGCCCACTTCCTGGTAGTGAACTTCCTGTCCCGCCCCCCTCTGAACTAGCCAGTTCTGAATGGAAGAGTGGGAAGATCCCCTCTTGCCTAGGTGGAAAGCATCTTCCCAGTCCCAGCTGGAGCAGAATTATCTGAATGGCTTCAGGCTGTGGAGAAGAACAAGAGCTACTGTGGTCTAAGCAGAAAGAGGCTTGATGTCTCGGGTCTTCATATATGAAAGCAGCTGCTCTGGGATTTCGGCCAGGACATCTTTCGCCAGGCGTGCCATGCTTAAAATGTGGTTGCCGGAATGGTCGACGTAGTCTCGGAAGGGCACAAACTACAAGAGCAGGAGAGACACAAAAAGGCAGTGGGTGGTGAATTAGATTCCCAAGGCCGGTCGGTGCAATCTTCTTGGATATCGATAGCAACAGAAGAAGGAAAATTTCATATTTCCCAACTCAGTTTACATGAGCAAAGATATGAGAGCTGAATACCCACCCACACTACATAGCAATAGCATTTAGGCTCATATACCACCCCATAGCACTTTATAGCAGTCTCTGGGCAGTTTATAATGTAGGAACAGCGATAGGTTGCTCCTGGTTCGGCCCAGTTCGGCGAACTGGTAATGGCGGCGGCAGGAGACTCCGTCCACCTGCCCGGGACGCTTCTGCGCCAGTGGTGGGTTCCTACTGGTGCTGTGCGGGACGCCGCACCAGTAGGAGCCTGGCAATGATGTCATTTTTAGGTGTTTTTTTCTGGCTTCTCCGCGTCCTGAGCTGTCGGAAAAAAGCCCTCCTACCCACCCTTGGTTTAATACTGACCTTTATTCTTCCTCCGAAGCACAGCTGAGAAGCTCCTCAGCTGTGTTTCGGCTTGTAATATCATCCTAAGCATGCGCGGAAGTAAAATCGCCTGAAGGAACGCGAGTGCACTTCTGTGCATGCTCGCGATGCGCACCGGTAGCGAAAATAACCGGAACCCTCCGCTGTTCTGCGCATGTGCAGAAGCAGCGCGCGCACAAGCGCACACACGAACCAGTAGCAACAGGTTTTAGAACCCACTACTTTGTAGGAGCATTATTTGCATATTGCCCATAACAATCTGGGTCTTCATTTTACCGACCTCGGAAGGATGGAAAACTGAGTCAACCTTGAGCCCTGTCAGGATCGAACTCCAGACTGTGGGCACAGTTTGCCTGCAATACTTCACTTTAACCACTGCGCCACCAGTACCCATTTCTGTTGCCCTAGAAATATGTAGGTCCACTCTATCATATTGCCAATATTTTAATTTTGTTTTCTTATGCCCACTGGCAATTCAAGTCCGTAAAACAGACACTGAGATTGATCATAGCTCATCTGTAGGTTTATAAGTTTTGCAAGAAGCTAAGATGCTCAAATAAGTACGGAATTTTCCAGACTTAATTCTTTTTTTATTCCCAAATCCCAGCCATGAACAAAAATCCTGCTATTTCTCTTGGAAACATGAACTTTGCACACTACCCTTTGCACTGCAAGGATAAGTTAATATTTTAAAATTATATCAAAATAAATGCCATATTTTCAGGCTGACCATCTGATCTGGATGATAAAGTAAGGGTTGATGTCCAGTCCTCTAGGTCATGAAGGGGTACTTTGATCAGCACATAGTATTGTATAAGGCCAGAGGCATATATGATAATCATGGCAGACATTTTCATGTAAGTACAGTATGTAGAGAAGTGCTGATGGAAGAGCAAGAGGAAATATGGTGTTGGTTAGGACAAGCAAAACACACCCCTTCCAAAAACACCTTCTCATGGAATTGTGAAGCAATAGATCCTGCCTGTTCAGCCATAAAATACTTAGAAGTTTAAGAAATTTTGATAACACTGGAAGAAATAGGAGTGAGCATAGGTTGTCGGAAGCAAGACCATTATGAGAGAAACCGATAAAAGGTAACTCACTAAAGATAATTAAGTTACAGAATACAGAATAACAGAGTTGGAAGGGATCTTGGAGGTCTTCTAGTCCAACCCGTTGCCCTATACCATTTCAGACAAACAGCTGTCCAATTTCTTCTTAAAAACCTCCAGTTTTGAAGGCAAGTCATTCCATTGATTGATTGTTCTAGCTGTCTGGAAATTTCTCCTTGTTTCTAAGTTGGTTCTCTTCTTGATTAGTTTCCATCCATTCTTGTTCTGCCTTCAGGTGCTTTGGAAAATAGGTTGGACACCCCCCCTACATCCTTTCTCTGGGACAGACACTCAAATATTGGAAGACTGCTTTCGTGTCATCTCAGTCCTTCACCTTTTAAGACATCATTGTCTTTGTAGTTATACCCATTACCTTGTAGAATCTCCCCCACCCCCCAAGCCCATATCCCACCACACTAGTCGGTTATCTTGCTGTATCCAAATATGTATGCATTTTAATTTATAGAGGTGTTTATAGGAAAGTTGCACCTTTGCCTTCTTTCATTTTGCTTTCACTGCCTCTGGTACCCTATGAAACCATCCATATTTCACCAGAATGACGTGCTGTTTTAAACAAATTTTGGGGGAAATTTTTTTCTCCTATAGAAGCAGATCAGAGTGAACATCCTCTGTTCCTAACAAAAGCCTCTATGATGAGCATAGGGAAGGCTCTCTTGGGGGATAGTTCTTGCAAAACTCTTGATGATCATTTGTTAGAAATCCTAGCACCTCACTCCTTGCACAGATTGACGCTGTTAAGAGAAACAAGTCGGGAAGAGGACAATTCATCACAGAAACCTTCCTTTGGCCCATTCTCACCAGCCAGATTCTCAAAGAAGAGTTACCTGTACAATGTCTCTCTCAGCGTAACGGCCCCTGGAGGAGACCCGTACTTCATCTCCATCCAGCTCTTCCATAGCTGAAGATAACAAACAAACAAACAAACAAAAGATCTTAACGTTTGTTGCCATCTTCCAGGAGAACTATTACTCTAGACCAACACATGACTAGACAATAAATCTCAAGGCCCTTATTTCTGCATTTTGCTCTAGCTTTGCAGAGGATCAGCAATCAACAGCAAGGAATAGAATATAATAGAACAGAACTAGAACTAGAACTAGAACAGAATAGACAGAGATGGAAGTCTTCTAGTCCAATCCGCTGCTTAGGCAGGAAACCCTATACCAGGGGTAGGCAAAGTTGGCTCTTCTATGACTCGTGGACTTCAACTCCCAGAATTTCTGAGCCAATCATGCTAGCTTAGGAATTCTGGGAGTTGAAGTCCACGAGTCATAGAAGAGCCAACTTTGCCTACCCCTGCCCTATACCATTTAAGACAAATGGTTATTCAATCTCTTCTTAAAAACTTCCAGTGTTGGAGCATTCACAACTTCTGGAGGTAAGTTGTTCCAGAGGTGGGTTTCAGCAGGTTCTGACCATTTCTGGAGAACCGATAGCGGACATTTTGAGTAGTTCAGAGAACTGGTAAATATCACCTCTGACTGGCCCCGCCCCCATCTATTCTCTGCCTCCCGAGTCCCAGCTGATCGGGAGGAAATGGGGATTTTGCAGTATCCTTCCCTGCCACGACCACCAAGCCACGCCCACAGAACCAACAGTAAACAATTTTGAATCCCACCACTGACTGTTGTTCCACTGATTAATTGTTCTGCTTTGAGGTTTTGCTTATTTATTTATTTATTTATTTGTGAGATTTATATACCGCCTCACAGTGCAAGCACTCTCTAAGCGGTTTACACCAGTAAGCAATGTATATTTACATTGCCCCCAACAATCTGGGTCCTCATTTTACCTACCTCGGAAGGATGGAAGGCTGAGTCAACCTTGAGCCGGTGAGATTTGAACCTCTGACCTGCGGATCACAGTCAGCTAAAGTGGCCTGCAGTACTGCCTCTAACCGCTGCGCCACCTCGGCTCTTATGGGTGCAACTAGCCAAGGACTGGGATGCCAGCCTTGATGTCTTGCCAACCTGCACTCTCCTCGAATCATCCAATCCACTCATTGGGTTCCTCGGACTCAATTCCCCGATCGCTCAAAATTCATCTGAACGGGAAGGACACTTACCCCCAAACTCAGCAGGGCCCACTCCCACGATGATGACAGACATGGGCAAGGAAGAAGCCTGCAGAATAGAAGGTTTATTGTCTCAAATGCAATTTATGCAGTTTACAACCCAGGAAATAAACGACAGCCTTCCTAAATTTTGGAACTTCTATTCCATGTTCTCCTGTGCCAAATGCCAGGATGGCTGGTAAAATCGAGATAGGAGAAGACTCTACTGGTAGTCCTTGACTTAAGACCACAGCTGAACCCAAGATTTCTCTTGCTGAGCAAGACAGTTGTTAAGCGAGTTTTGCCCCATTTTACAACTTTTCTTGCCACAGTTGTTAAGTGAATCACTAAGTTGGTAACACAATTTGTTAAGTGAATCACTAAGTTGGTAACACAATTTGTTAAGTGAATTACTAAGTGGGTAACACAATTTGTTAAGTGAATCACTAAGTTGGTAACACAATTTGTTAAGTGAATCACTAAGTTGGTAACACAATTTGTTAAGTGAATCACTAAGTAGGTAACACAATTTGTTAAGTGAATCACTAAGTTGGTAACACAATTTGTTAAGTGAATCACTAAGTTGGTAACAATTTGTTAAGTGAATCCAGTTTCCCCATTGGCTTTGCTTGTCAGAAGGTCACAAAAGGGGGACACACAACCCCGGTATCAAATGAGCCATTTGCCAAATTACCTACATTTTGATCACATGACCATGGTCATGCTGCAATGGTCATAAGTGTGGAAATGGTTGTTAAGTCGAGGACAACTTGTACTTTAAGTCACCTGTGGGCACTTTTCTTGATACCCACACTCACACACAAACACACAATTGATGACAGTGCACTGTCCCTTAAGATATTTCTCTGTGTGTGGGTGGCTCACACAGACTATTTAATGAGGATTCAGGGGTTTGGAGCTGTTAATGGTGCTTTAATGCCCCAAACCTGGACTTTATTCCTTTTCTTATTACCCGATGAGCTACACCAAGGCCGACTCACACTGACAATTGCTTCTTTAGTCTGCAGCATGTCAGAAATCACTCCGTCGGTGACGATGAGAAGAACATAATACTGGGAGCCATCAGTGACCTGGGCAGCCAAACTGGGAAACGGAGAGAAGGGAGAGGGATGGAGAACACTGATTTGAGCACTTTGCTTCCCACAGCCTCCTTCAAAGTCCTGTCCACAGTTCCCTTGTCAAAACAAACAAAAATGACAACGGCTGCCTTGTGAGTAAGCTAAGAAAGCGAGAAGCTGACTTAAGCTTTATTCAGAATCAGATTTGATACCAGTCAATCCCAACTGACACCGGCTCTCTCTGCATTTGCGCCTCTTCTTTTGCAGGTTGGATCTGGGTTATTCTGCAGCAAGGCATAATAAGCTCTTCCCGCTGGGTTGCCCTTCCTTCCTTCCTTCCTTCCTTCCTTCCTTCCTTCCTTCCTTCCTTCCTTCCTTCCTTCCTTCCTTCCTTCCTTCCTTCCTTCCCTCCCTCCCTCCCTCTTTCTTTCACCTTCTTTACTGCTGCACAAATCTTGCATGGGCCGCTGCCTTAATAGGTCAAGCAATGAAGATTGCAGTTGCCCGAGACACACTGGATTATTTTGGGTCCCAAAAGCCTTGGCTGAGAGTGGGCCTACTTGACTCTTTCATTTTATTTATTTATTTATATCCCACCTTTATTATTTTTACAAATAACTCAAGGCGGCAAACACATCCCAAAACACCTTCCGTCTCCTGTTTTCCCCAAAACAGCAACCCCTGTGGGGTGAGTTGGGCTGAGAGAGAGAGAGAGAGGGACTGGCCCAAAGTTCACCCGGCTGGCTTTCATGGTTAAAGCAGAACTTGAACTCACAGTCTCACCACTTTCAAGCCTGGTGCCTTAACCACTAGACCAAATCACTCTTCAAGGTTTCTGAGAGACAAGAAGACCAACAGGTGGCTTCCTGTTGTGGCCTGTCGGCCGCCGGCCCCTCCAGCATCGAGGAGGAGGAGGCGTGGGAGTCAGGGTCAGCATCAAGGCGATCTGAGAGCTCCGAGAGGGAAAAGGGAGTGGAGTTGGGAGAGAGAGAGAGAGAGAGAGAGGCGGAGCCTGGGCCGTCCATCAGCCCTCAGATGGAGAGTCAACAGCCCCCAGGTCTGGAGGTGGCTGATGAGGAAGAGGAGGAACAGCTGGGTCCAGTGCCTGATGCGCGGATGCGCAGAAGGCAGAGGAGAGGAGAGCAGTGGAAATCCGTGGGCCGATCCTTGAGAAGGAAGAGCCACCGCTGCTAGCAAAGCCCCACCCTAGCTCTGGGGATAAAAGGCGGGGGGGGGGGAGATGAATAGCAGACAACTATTCATCTTCTGGCCGGCCGGACTTGTTAGCCTGCGGTGAGAGAGAAACTTTTTGCTGGGGCTGCCGGCACTCCTAATTAAAGGAATCTTTGAGTTAACTTCAGAAAGTTTGTCATGTTTGGGGAACTGGGTCAGAACACTTCCTCGTCTCCTCCCCGCTTACCAGGCCACCTGGTTGATGACAGGTGCAAAGTTGGTGGGTCCGTAGAGCTGCACGGTACGTAGGCTCTGGAAATAGGATTCCAATACTCCTTCGATGCCCTCGCAGTTGGGATTGTCCAGGTTATTGTTCTAGGGAGACAATGGCACGGCTCAGCAATCTGGACAGTGCAGGCACCAGAGACTCTTCACTGAACACTCAAAGGGCTCTAGAGCTGGGAATTCTGAGAGGGATGAAGAGCATTGTGTTGGGGAAGTCAATCCTTAAGCACTGATGGTGTTACCTAGTTTGGTAATGAAACGTCTGGCAGAAAACTACCAAGCTCAGAGAGCAGCAAGGATCCCACACTGTCAGACTTCCCCGACGCAGGAGAATTAGAATTTCGGGTTTTCCTAGTGAAAGACTCGCCAAAGTCTACCTGAGAAATGCTTTTGATTGTTTTGGCTGGTCTACATAAATTGAAGCACCAACTAAATGTATAAGCCACTATGGGTTTGAAGACCAGAATTGATTGTATCATTTAATCCATAAACATTAAAGGGCAAGTGAATGGGAATGTCCATGATGTGTGTGTGTGTGTGTGTGTGTGTGTGTGTGTGTGTGTGTGTGTGTGTGTGTGTGTGTGTGTGTGTGTGTGTGTGTGTGTGTGTAGAGAAGTCAAGAGGTCAGCAGTGTCCACCAACGTGATCTTTTTTTGACCCAACCTGCAGATGCCCTTGAGTAGGGCTGACCTTGACGTGTCCCTCACAATAACATTTTAGAAAAGAAATATTAAAAGATACAGTATTTAATTCTCTGAATTGGAAGCCTTTCTTATTAACTTCTGATCAATGATGTATGGCTGTGATAATTTATTCAGTGGTAAAGAAATGCTGAAAGCCCTTTCTATCTCTAATGCTAGTTCTAATGTCCCCATCATGAGGTAATACAATTGAATATTATAATAGAATTTTAAATATATTATTTCTGCGCACCACCATCAACTCCGTTAATCGAATGATGAGGATGACGACCTCAGAGATTCTCTAAAATAACTTCTTAAAATTAGCATGATCTTAGGGTTACAAATTAGCATGAATTACAGCAGGGGTGTCAAACTCCATTTCATTGAAGGCCACTTCCGGGTTGTGTTTGACCTCAGGGGGCTGGGGTGGGTGTGGCTAGGGTGGGCGTGGCCAGCTCGATGTCACTCGTGTCGGGGGCACCTGTGGCGGCCCGAGCGCTCTGCCAGTGAAAACGGGCTCCCGAGCTCCGTTTTCAGCTGCGACGGCCTCATGCAACCCTCTGCCAGTGAAAACGCTCCCAAGCTCCATTTTTGCTGGCAGAGGCATCACGGGCCAGACAGTCCTTCGCTGTTTCCAGGGCGACCCCGTGGGCCAGATCTAAGCACCCTGTGGGCCATATTCGGCCCCCGGGCCTTGAGTTTGACACCCCTGATCTAAAGAATTACAAAATCGTAATCCCCAAAACAGCAGCATAGAATTATATTATATGCC
Source organism: Diadophis punctatus similis (assembly GCA_023053685.1). NCBI lineage: Eukaryota > Metazoa > Chordata > Lepidosauria > Squamata > Dipsadidae > Diadophis > Diadophis punctatus. Next base: position 233,557,442 of record JALIGW010000002.1, read on the forward strand.
ATTGTACAGCTGTGCTTTTCTTTCTTTACAAATGATCCTTTGTAATCAACAAAGGTGAATTCTGGCTACACTGTGGATGACAGAAGAGAGAGTTACCTACCAGGAAAGGAGAAAATAATTTAAAAATAATTGGTTAAAAAGATAACTGGAGGCCTAGATAGCGAAATGACCTCAAAGCCTAGGCAGAATACAGGTAGTCTCTGGGTTATGACCATTCAGTAACCATTGAAAGTTACCGTATTTTTCAGAGTATAAGACACACCTTAGTTTTTGGGGAGGAAAATAGGGGGAAAAAATCTGCCTACCAGGTATTCATCTGGCTAGCGTCCTTAGTCTGGTCAGCTTCAGCACGTTATTTTATCCCCTGGTTAGGGCTGAAAAAAACCTTATTCGGAGCGAGTAGGAATGAAAAAAAGCCTGCAAAGACTTAGGGCTGGAAAAAACCTCCTTCAGAGAGAGTAGCAATGAAAAAGCCTGCAAGCCGGTAAGAAAAAGCTACATTCAGAGTATAAGACGCACCCAAATTTTCGGCCTCTTTTAGGGGGGAAAAAGGTGCGTCTTATACTCTGAAAAATACGGTATGATGTTGCTGAAAATAATTACGACCAATCCTGGAAGTTTCGGCTGTGTCCTCACAATCATGGGATTAAAATTTGGGGACTTAGCAACTGGTCCACATTTACAGTCATCACACTGTAAGCAATATGGCTGCAATTTGGTTATAAAACAGGTTGGTCATGTGACCGATCCATTTTTTTGTGGTGGCGGTTAAGCAAACACTGTGGTCATTAAGTAACCAATGGTTTGCTAAAGTGCGGTTTTGGTGAAGCCCGTCGTAAAACAGTGACTGTGGGATGCTGCAAATGGCCATAAATACCTCTGTGTTGCTGAGCGCCTGAAATTTGGTCATGTGGCTGCGGAGGGAGCTCAACCATCGGAACGTCAAATCTGAGTCATAACTCCCCTTATTTTGAGTCAGTTGTAACTTCGGACGGTTGTTAAGTGACCGGTCGTAAATTGAGGACCAACTCAATCGAACTTTCAAGTGTCTGTTTAGGAATGTGGAACTATGATGGGAGTGTTTTACAGAACTGACCCCTGAGAAAGTCCTTTTTCTGTAAGAGCAGAAGAAGCTCTCTCATAATGTATTCCTTCAACCCATCTTGTATAGAGTAGAGCTCCCCAATAGACATACTATTTCTAAAAGGTTCAAAGGTTTCCCCTAACTAGGTGTGACCAACTCAAGGGGGGAGGTGCTCATCTCCGATTCTCAGCCGAGGGAGCCTGCGTGCTCTGAGAGATGCTTCTGTCCTCTTGTGGCCAGCATGAAAATACGGAATGCAGTAATTTTTCCCACCAAAGTGGTACCTATTTATCTACTCACATATGCATGCTTTCGAACTGCTAGGTGGGCAGGAGCTGGAGCAAGGAACGGGAGCTCACCCTGTTGTGCACTACCTGGGTCTCAAACTCAGGGTGTAGGGCTTTCCAGCTGACAAACTAAGCGCCTTAACCATTGAGCCATCACGCCCCCCCCCCCCCACTCTCTCAGATCCATTCAGATGAAGATGCCAGGGATGGGACTTAAGAGTTGCATATGTATTGACAGGCTTATGGTCCCTCCTCTCTTCACCCAGGAAGTTCTTTCTTACCAAAGGGAACTGATGAGACACTTTGCCATCTGGTGGGACCTTGGCGCCAAAGCCATAAGCAGGGAAAAGTTTGTCGCTGTCATAATCCTGGATGATTTCGCCAACTGCTTTCAGTGCCATGGCATAGGAGCTGAGTTGATAAGGGCTCATGTAATGAAGAGAAGTGGGTTGCGAAGGGTTCCCTGTGAAAAGGCATTTTGTCAGGCTCAACAATTCTGCATCTGCCTTTTCCCCCAGCCTCCATCGGAGCCTGAATCTGTGGAGGAGGAGGAGTTGGAGCTAGAGCCAACAGAGATCGAGGGGGTGGGTTCATTGGCTTCGGAGGAATGTGGGGAGGAGCAGGCCAAGGCAGCCCAGGGCCCCTCAGGATTGGGACAGCTTGTTAGCAGGGAGGAACGGGGCAGGATAACCAAGAGAGGGTAAGCGGTAGACAGGAGGAGCAACAGAGCTCAGGCAATGAGTAAGGACCACCCCCTCCTGATCCCCGAGCATGGAGAGTGGAGAGAAGGCGGGAACAGCATAGACCGACCCAACAACTCAGGAGAAGAGCACCCCACCTCTCTTCACAAGGCACACCTGGGGACTGAGATTTAAGGAGAAGCTGTGGGGAGGGGCGTTTGTTGGGAAACCAACACTGAATTGGTAGAGTTTGGTGTGCCGGTACAGACAGTTGGACTTTGCAGGACTGCTTGCTTCTTCCTGACTTTGTGGACTCAGTACCTTGTTCCTGACTTTGTGGACTCATTGTTTGTTTGCTTTGCTGGACTGGGTGCAGCCAGAGACTGCCATGTGTGTGTGTGCGCGCACACTTTGCTCTGGGACTTGCCAAGAACGTGGGAGCGTTTGAGGGGAAATTTGGAGCATTAAAGGGGAGTTTGAACTCTCAGCTGGCCGTGTGACCTTCATGCCTTGTTCTAGGTCATCACAAAAGGTTTCTTGGCGTCACAATACAGGCAAGTCCTACATCTTCCTCCCTGGCCATCCCTATCCAGTAGGCCCACATGAATTCTCGTCCTAAATAATGGGAGCAGAGACAGTGCCCAGGTGTGGCCACTCCTAAACGAATCTCAGCGAGCATCAAGAGTCTACCTGGCCGCTTTGTGTTACCAGCACAAGAGCTGCGCTCGGTTCCCATAGTGACACGCAAGCGTGCCGCACTCACCATTGGAGGCCGTGAAGTCAATGGCGACGGTGAAATTCAGCTGCGTCCTAAGGATGGGGCGGAAAAGAGAGAGAGAGAGAAATGGATGCTGCCATCCTTGGGGGTCCCTTCCAATGTCCCAAGGGTGCTCCCTTTTGGGGTGCTAGGCAATTCATCTTCTCACCAGCACCATCAAGTCTCCCTCGTCGAAAGACCAGAGCATCCCCGCCTTCCCCAATGTGCCACTCCTGAGGCATCTATTTCCTTATCACCTTAAAAAGCCATTGTGCTCTGCCCCTGATGCCCTCTTAAAGTTCCCCCGCAATGCCTCAGAGGCAGTGGACAGGAAGAGGGCTGAGGGCTCATGAAACCCCTCAGAAACCAGGGACCTGAGAGGCATCCAGGATTTTCAACCGACGCACCCGCCTCGAATGTAATCAACAAAGGTGAATTCTGACTGCACTGTGAATGACAGAAGGGTTACCTAACAGGAACAGAGAAAAACAAACAAACAGAGAAGAAGAAGAAAAAAAGAAAAGAAAAGAAAAGAAGAAGCATGAGATATTCTGGATGGTGAGCTCATCTGGTCAGAAACAAATATTTGGGGAGGGAGGGGTGTCTGTTCTGGATTGGCCTCAAGAGAAGGGAATCAGGAAGAGAACGGAAATATGATTGGCTTCGATAACGCAAGCGAGTGCTTCCCGTTTTTAGAGCAGGGAAGACGTTTGACTGGATTGTGGCCCAGTGATAAGATTCCCATCAGCTTCACATGACTCGATGCACTGATTTGTAAGGATGAGGGACGGCAGGGATGTGGGCTAAGAGGGAGGGAAAAAATTGTCCTACACTTACAGTCCCCGAGTTAATGTACTTCTTTTTCTTGCACTTCTTCCTGGGGTTCGTAACCTGGAGAGGGAAGAAAAGAATGAATGAGAGATGAGCACCCTTGAGGGTGTGTGCGTGCAGTGCCAAAAAAAAGCCAAAAACAAGATGGCGACTGCATGCATAGTGCCGGAAACTCTGTTTCTGCGCATGCTCAGAAGAATTTTTTTTAAAAAAAATCGATTTTTTTTTTTAAAAGCCAAAAACAAGATGGCGACCACATGCACAGTGCCGGAAACTCGGCTTCTGCGCATGCTCAGAAGAAAAAATTTAAATTTTTTTTTAAAAAGATGGCGGCGCCCACGGACAGGCACCGACTGAACCGGGTCGGTGATGACATCGTGATGTCACCAGCGGGCCGCTACTGGTTCGGGCGAACCGGTCCGAACCGGGAGGAACCCACCCCTTCCTCAGAGGAAAATCCTTGGGGTGGGGGGAAATTTTCACTTATGGCTCTGTACAGCATATGCATATTGCAGAACTTAAAATTTATTTTTAGCACATAGCACTGCTGTAAACATGCTAAAATATATAGGAAATTGCTTGTGGCCATAATAAAAATATAACTATTAATACATGACTAGGCTTCATCTTCATAGCACTTAACTGATTGTTTTAATCAGATTTTTTTTTACATCTTCCCTGAACATTTCAATCAGAATCTATCAGAATAGAGCTGGAAGGGACCTTGGAGGTCTTCTAAATCAACCCTCTGCTCAAGCAGGAGACTCTGTACACATGATGGCGAACCTATGGCACGCGTGCCAGAGGTTGCACACAGAGCCCTCTCTGCTGGCACACACGCCATTGCCCCAGGTCAGATCTCCATGGCGTTTCTTTCGTGAGCTTCTGTTTCCCTGCAAACGACGAAACAGAAGCTCACGAAAGAAAAAGATCTTACCTCTTGCTGCGCTGTCGGTGTTGGGATGCCCCACCTCCTGCCTGCCAGCTGGACTTTGGGTCTCTGCTGCACATGCATGCGCTTGTGCGTGTGTGCACCTTTCAGTTTGGGCATGCGTGCGCGTGCAGTTTGGGCACTCGGTGTCTAAAAGGTTCACCATCACTGCTCTATATCATTTCCAACAGGTGGCTGTCCAGTCTTTTCTTAAAAACCTCCAGTGATGAAGCCCCTACAACTTCTGCAGCCAAGTTGTTCCACTGGTTAATTGTCCTCACTGTTAGGAAGTTTCTCCTTAATTCCAGCTTGCTTCTCTCCTTCATTCGTTTCCATCCATTGTTTCTTGTCCTGCCCTCAGATGCTTTGGAAAATAGGTTGACCCCCTCTTCTTTGGGGCAGCCCCTCAAATACTGGAATACTGCTATCCTGTCACCCCCTAGTCCCTTCTTTTCTCTAGACTGGCCATACCCAATTCCTGCAATCTTTCCTCATATGTTTTAGTCTCCAGGCCTTTAATCATCTTAGTTGCTCTTCTCTGAACTTTTTCCAAAGTCCCAACATCTTTTTTGTAATGTGATGACCAAAACTGGACGCAGTGTTCCAGGTGTGGTCTTACCAAGGCTTTATGAAATGGTAGTAATGCTTCAGGTGATCTTGATTCTATGCCTCTGTTAAACAACCAAGGATTGCATTAGCTTTTTTTGGCTGCCGCCACAGTTCATATACAACATTTGGAGAATGTTGAATATCAACTTTCTTTGAAGAAAGACATTTATTGGTCATAGCTTCCAAACTGCCAGATCAAGAATCTTTTGGTGCAGGTGGACAATCAGAGATAGAGACTCTAGTCTAGAGAAAGTGCAGAAGAGAGCAACCAGGATGATTAGGGGACTGGAAACTATAACATACGAAGAGTGGTTACAGGAACTGGGCATGGCTAGTCTAGCGAAGAGAAGGACCAGGGAAGACATGATAGCAGTGTTCCAATATTTGAGGGGCTGCCACAGAGAGGAGGGGGTCAGGCTGTTTTCCAAGGCACCAGAAGGCCAGACAAGGAATAATGGATAGAAACTGAATAAGGAGAGATTCAACCTAGAAATAAGGAGAAACTTTCTGATGGTGAGAGCGATCAACCAGTGGAACAGCTTGCCTGCGGAGGTTGTGAGAGCATCAACACTTGAGACTTTCAAAGGCAGATTGGACTGCCATCTGTCTGAAATGGTGTAGGGACTCCTGCTTGAGCGGGGGTGGGGGTGGGGGTTGGACTAGATGACCTACAACAGTGATGGCGAACCTTTTTTGGTTTGCGTGCCAAAAAGGGGGGGATGCGGGGGATCACATTTGTGCGTGCCCACACCCATAATTCCATGCACCCCCGCGCATGCGCGCATAACCCCTCCACTCCCAGCATGCAATGGCACGCCCATTTTTTGCTCTCCCCAGGCTTTAGAGCCTTTCTAGGAGCCTGGGGAGGGCGAAAACAGCCTTCCCCACCCCTCTGGAGGCTGGAAACAGCCTGTTTCCTGACTCCCAGTGGGCCCAGAAGGCCTGAAAATCAGCTGGCCGGTGCACACATGCGCGCCGGACCTGAGCTTGCGTGCCCACCGATATGGCTCCGCGTGCCACTTGTGGCACCCGTGCCATAGGTTCGCCATCACGGACCTACAAGGTCCCTTCCAACTCTAGTAATCTAATAGCTAATACCCCATCAGATACAATTACTATTGTCTGGTTTATGCAGACTAGCTCTTAGTATCCATCTGATAAGAAATATCTTCCTGTCAAAAGAGACCTCAGAAGTGATTGGAGGTTCATGTCAGCTTGTCTGCTCCTAGCCTTATATCATAAAGCCAATGTATTTCTTTTTTAGTGTTGTCATTTGGTTTATCATTATTATCTAAGATATTGGACATATCCATACCTAATCCACCAGTTATGTCAGTTCTCCACATGATTCCTATATATGCAAGTCCTGAATAATGAAGTGGGACATAAGCATTGCTATACTTTTCTTCGCTATGTGGCGCCCTGATTTCTACACTTTCCTCTCCCACATATTCCATTAATAAAAAGACCTTCTAATTTGGAATGGAAAATTATTTAAGACATTTGCAGTGTCCAGAGGTCATAGGATAATCTTTTGTGATCTTCTCACAAGCAAAGTCAATAGGGAAGCCAGATTCACTTAACAACCATGTTACTAACTTACTGTAAACAACTGCAGTGATTCATTTAACAACTGTGGGCAAGAAAGGTCGTAAAATCCTTAGCAGTAGAAATTTTGGGCTCAATTGTGGTTGTAAATCGAGGACCTGTATACATTTCCTTTGATACCAAAAGCCCTTGTTCTTCCTTAAGAATCTTTTTCACCTTCTCTCCCATCCTTTTAATATGGCAATAGTGGACTCAACCTGGGTTCTTCTATAGAGAACCTTCTAAGAGCCGAGGTGGTGCAGCGGTTAGAATGCAGTACTGCAGGCCACTTTAGCTGACTATGATCTGCAGGTCAGCGGTTCAAATCTCACCGGCTCAAGGTTGACTCAGCCTTCCATCCTTCCGAGGTAGGTAAAATGAGGACCCAGATTGTTGGGGGCAATATAAATATACATTGCTTACTGGTGTAAACCGCTTAGAGAGTGCTTGCCCTGTGAGGCGGTATATAAATGTCACAAATAAACAAACAAACAAACAAACAAACAAACAAATAAATAAATAAATAAATAATAAATAAATAAATAAATAAATAAAGATACATTTTGTTTAATCACTGACTTTGAACCCTCCCTCATCACAGCAGAAGCTGGATCACAAATGAAGCTCATAACATGGAAATAACTGGATGGACAACCTACCTTCCTTTACACTACAAAACCCACAAGCCCCGGTTGCCAAGTATCAAGAGTTAAACATTGAAAGAATTGTACTTCATATGTCTGGGTTGCACTAGAAATGTGTAATCTGCACCAGAATATTATCATCTCTTCATTTGGACAACTGTTGTTGACCAGGCTGCCTTGAACCTCTGAAGGAAATGCAGGTAGTCCTCGACTTATGACCCCAGTTGAGCCCAGAATTTATGTTGCTAACTGAAAATTTGTTAAGTGAGCTTTGCCCCATTGAACGACTTTTCTTGCCACATTTGTTAAGTGAATCACTGCAGCTGTTAAATTAGCAACCTGGTTGTTCAGTGAATCTGGATTCCCCCATTGTTTTTGCTTGTCAGAAGGTCACAAAAGAGGATCATATGATCCTGGGACACTTAGAGCCGTCATAAATATGAGTCAGTTGTCAAGGGATCCAAATGTAAATCACCTGACTATTGGGGATGCTGCAATGGTCAGAAGTGCGAAAAATGGTCATAAGTCACTTTTTTCAGTGCCGTTGTAACTTTGAGCGGTCACTAAATGAATAGTTGTAAGTGAAGGACTACCTGTATGGGATATAAGCTAACAAACAAATGAAATCAAAATCTTACTGGATTGTAATGTTGAGACTGGACTAATGCTAGCAAGCTTCATTAGAGCACAAGCACAAGAGGGCCAAGAAGCGGAAAACCAAAAACAAGCCCCTTCTGGATCCAGATCTTTCATCAATTGTTAACAGACGACACTGGGTTACTCTGCACCAATGAGGACTAGAAACATGTTTGTGTGCATTGTTTTTAAACCCATTGTGTCCAGATTTCTCAGCAGAAATGTAATTTTTTGGGTCCAAGTAGTACAAGCGCTGCACAAAATCTAACATTTTTTTCAAGAGAATCTGTATTTTGCCAGGAGAAAGTCTTACCTCATAGACTGTGAACTGGTTCTGGGCACGAGAGAGTTCCCGATAGCTTGTGGCAAACTCTCCAATGAAATCATGGCTGCCGAGACAACAACAAAGAAGTAATGTAACGCTTCACCGTTGGGGTAGCTTAAACCTGGATCGAGCGGAGTGTATGAATAACGGGTGTTCAGAGTATCCCACATCCTGCTGTGAAGAACCGAGGATTTTTAATTACTCCACCCACCCAATTCACTTAATCCTCTTTGCCCCACAGGGTGCATCTACAAATACAGCAGATTGAGATGTAGAAAGAATTGTACTGCTTCAAACTGCAGTTGGGGGGTGGGGGTGGGAATGGATTTTGAGTGCTTTGCATTTGAGTCCAAAAGCCCAAATTCAGTAAGAAAGAAATAACCAAAGCACAGAGTTTGCAGAGCAAAACCCCATTTTCTCTTTCTCTGCTACCTCCGGATTTCATCCGTTATAGATTTTTCTTTGTACTTAAAAATGGCCTCTCCCGTCTGCTTCCCAAAGGACCATCACTCAAGTTACCACCTTATCATGCAGCATTCGCTGATCCAGCACCAAACAAACAGGGGTTGCTCAGATCAGGGATTGTGAGGGGGAGGACAATAAATAAATATGGGTTGTCTGAAGGATATGGTGCAACCCAGAGGTGGGTTCCTGCCGGTTCGGACCGGTTCTATAGAACCGGTAGTAACTTGGCAGCCTGGGTCGCTAGAACCGGCAGCGACCCAGGCCCGCCATGCCCCCGAATTGGCTCTCTCGATGGCACCATAGGCGCCACCATTTTGTTTTTTGCTTCTGCGCATGCGCAGAAGCTGGTTTTTTTAACACTGCGCATGCGCGCGCACCCGTCAGGAAGCGAACCGCATGCGTCAGGAAGCGAACCGGCAGCGAGGTAAGTCAGAACCCACCCCTAGTGCAACCTCCAAGTGACTTCAGGACCACGGCTATTCAATTTTTTGATAATAATACAGAATCATTTCCCATTATAGCTACTGTAGTCTTCACCTGGCAACCACAATTAGGATCAACGACTCTATTGTTAAGTGCCTTGGTTGCTAAGTGTAAAAATCACATGATCAGAATCAGAACTGTCAGGAGAAATTTCCTGACAGTTAGGACAATTAATCAGTGGAACAGCTTGCCTCCAGAAGTTGTGGATGCTTCAACACTGGAAGTTTTTAAGAAGATGTTGGATAACTATTTGTCTGAAGTAGTGTAGGGTTTCCTGCCTAGGCAGGGGGTTGGACTAGAAGACCTCCAAGGTCCCTTCCAACTCTGTTGTTGTTGTTGTTGTTGTTGTTGTTGTTGTTGTTGTTATTATTATTATTATTATTATTATTATTATTATTATTATTATTATTATTATTATTATCTTCCAACAATATTTCCCATTTGGTCATTAAGTGAGTGATCACACGACCGTGACTTGAGATCTTACTTCCACATGTTCTATTAATTCTGCTTCTCAGGAGCCAATTGTGAAGCACATGAAGGGTGATCAGGTCACATTTACACAATTGCAAATGTATGCCAGTTGAAAAGTACCAGAATGACAATCATTTGACCAAGGGATGCTGCCACAGTCATAAATGCAATGACTGGTTGCAAAGCTGTTTTATTTATATTTTTGCAACTTTGAACAGTCACTAAATGAGGCGGTTGGTAAGTGAAGACTACCTGTACCTTCTTTTGGTATGTTATTTTGTCTTTCTACAGCCATGTCGATATCCTACCCAAATCCTGTCCAAATCTGATCCACTTTTTTCTAATCACATGTAATTTTTTTTGTCAACAGAAAGAAAACCCTTTTCCAATTGTCATCTTTTATTTTAACTTCCTAATCTACATACAGGCTTTGGGCAATCTCCCATTCACAAAATTACCAGATTCAGCCATATAAAATCAGCCAATGTTTGCCATGAGCTCTGTTCTAGCTAAGAAGGCTTCAAAAAGTCCTGACAATTCTTTCTACCAATTTTAGCTTCAGATTAGGAACAAATGATTTTGAAAAGAAAGGAAACCATGCTTTAAATTTGTTCTGTTAAAGTCAAGAGTTCAATCCTATACAAACACTTATATGCAGTGGTGAAATCCAATTTTTTTTTTACTACCGGTTCTGTGGGCATGGCTTGGTGGGCGTGGTGTGACTTGGTGGGCGTGGCAGGGGAAAGAATACTGCAAAATCCCCATTCCCTCCCCACTCCAGGGGAAGGATAGTGCAAAATCCCCATTCCCACCCCACTCTGGGGCCAGCCAGAGGTGGTATTTTCTGGTTCTCCGAACTACTCAAAATCTCCGCTACCGTTTCTCCAGAACCTGTCAGAACCTGCTGGATTTCACCCCTGCATATGTGATTTACATCTAAATAAACACAAATGGGATTGCCCTATTCAGTTAAGGTAAGACAGTCACAAGAAAAGTATGACTTTTGGCTCCACTTCAAATAATATTGGCAAATAATCTCTAGGAAAACATTAATTGTCCTTTTGCGGGCAGCTCGTTGTGTGCAGAGGGAAAAGGATAGAGAGGGAGAGAGAGAAAGGGGGCATGAGAAAGTGAGAGACCCTCACTCATTTTTAGCTTTAATGCCATCTGTGATTAACATATAATGCCCAGATAATTGTTTCTTGCATCTCTGGAATAAGAGAAAGTATTATACCAACTTTCCCCTATCATGATGCCCTCAAAAGAATTGGGCTACAATTCCATGTTGGGTGAATTGTTAAGAATTGTAATTTCACACTAAAGGAGAATATTTGCAGCTAAGGGCTTAAATAAGGGGACCTCTCTGAGCTTGGTGGTTTTCTTGCAGACGTTTCCTTACCCAACTAGGTAACATCATCAGGGCTAGACTAGACTAGCACAGATGATGTTACCTAGTTTGAGTAATGAAATGTCTGCAAGAAAACAACAAAGTCAGAGAGCACGAAAGACCCCCTAAATTAATACTTCTGGGGAATCTAGGTTGGGGAGAGTGGTCTATAAAAACTGGTCTATGTTCTCACCTGCCATCCCGGTCCCAGTCATAGACGTCGATTTTCACGGTCCTAGAACAGAGGTAACAAGTAACAAGAGAAGATGAGTTCCCAAAGGAGGGTTTCAGCTTAGGAAAACAGGATCCCAAATGAAAAAGGATAGGGCATATGCTGTAGAGCAGGGGTGTCAAACTCAATTTCATTGAGGCCCGCATCAGGCTGGTGTTTGACCTCAGTGGGCTGGGATGGGCATGGCCAGGGTGGCCGTGGCCAGCTCAACGTCACTCATGTCTGGGGCGCCTGTGGTGGTCCGAGTGCTCTGCCAGTGAAAATGGTCTCCCAAACTCCATTTTTGGCTGTGACAGCCTCCTGCAACCCTCTGCCAGGGAAAACAGAGCTTGGGAGAGCTCCCTTTTCATTGGCAGAGGCACCGCGGGCCAGTCTTTTGCTGTTTCCATGGCGGCTGCGTGGGCCAGATCTAAGCACTCCCCAGGCCGGATCCAGCCTTGAGTTTGACACCCCTGCTGTAGAGGTTATGTCCACCCTCATTAAATTCCTTTAAGTGCATGTCCATAATACATAGAACTCAGGGGTGGGTTTCACTTACCTTATGCTCTGCGCATGCTCAGAAGGTGGATTCAGCCCGAAACACAGCTGAGGAGCTCATCAGCTGTGCTTTGGGCGAAGAAATAAAGGTCAGTATTAACCCGGGGGCGGGCGGGAGGGCTTTTTTCAAAGCACAGAACGCTATGAAGCCATCCATACTCAGGAAAATCGGCTGAAAATTCAGAAAAAAAGATGGCGGCGAGCACGGACCGGCACAGAGAGAACCGGATCCGTGACACCAAAATTATATCACTAGCGGGTCGCTAACGGTTCGGGCAATCTGGTCTGAACTGGGAAGAACCCACCCTTGATAGAACTTTCTTTTCACTGAGAAACATGCCAGGAAATATCAATCTTCCTTATACCATTAAAAATGTATGTATGTTCCACCTATATCGATAATCCTTGACTTACAAGAGTTTGTTTAGTGATGGTTCAAAATTACAACGGCACTGAAAAAAGTGACTTATGACCATTTTTCACACTTACAATTGTTACATCCATGGTCACATACTCAAAATTCAGGCACTTAGCAACTGACTCATACTTATGACAGTTGCAGTGTCCTGGGGTCCTATGATCCCCTTTTGTGACCTTCTGACAAGCAAAATCAACGGGGAAGCCGGATTCATTTAACAACCGTGTTACTAATTTAGCCACGGCAGGGATTCACTTAACAAATGTGGCAAAAAAAGTTGCAAAACGGAGCAAAACTCACTTAACAAATTTCTCACTTAACAACATAAATTTGGGGTTCAATTGTGGTCGTACACCGAGGACTACCTGTACATCAATTGTTTTTAATAGCCTTGGGGTAATCTACACTCAAGAGGACCTTTTGACCTGGAAACAGCATAAAAAATCCAACTTAAATTTCTCCTCTAATATTTTGGGTACTCTGTCCTTTGCCACCCTTTAGGCCCAAAGTATAAACATAAACTCTAACCTGTCATAGTCTCCATTGCACAAGGAGCGGACAGGAATGGAAAATGGTTGCCACACAGGATTCAGGTTGTTCTTCACCACCTCTGTCTTGTGGCAGATGGTGAACCTGGAACCAGAGAGGAGTCATGGCAAAAGGGGGGAAAGAGCAAACACGACAGGAGAGCTAGTGGCCTTTGAGGTGGTGTGGAGTAACATATTGCAGCCTCCAGAGAGGTGTCGGATTGCAATGCAGTTGGGAATACACTTTGTCATGCTAGTTCAAGAGGATGAAAACTGTAGTCTAGAATGGGGTCTCTCCACTTGGTAACTTTAAGACTTGTGTGTTAGCAGAGAAATAAATCTTCCGGAGGTCGATGGATCATCGCTTCCCTTTTGAAAACATACTTACTTAGAAAATAAAACCTGAGATTCAAATCTAATTAACAAAATATTTATTTCAGTAGAAAAATAATAAAGAATTCTTATTAGAACTACATTTTATCGGCTAAGGAAATAAATCACTTCTACCTCCGGTAGAAATGGCGATGAGAAAGGGAGGAGGAAACCTCTGGAATGCAGACATGCGTAGTAGAATATATCATACGTCTGCTTGACTATAGATACAAGAAACAGTAGAAAAACATAGAGATGCACAACTGGCAATAATTCACATCGTGACATTGTGGACTTCAACTCCCAGAATTCCACAAGACAACTGGCTGAGGAATTCTGGGAATTGAAGTCTATAAGTCTTGTGGAATTCTGGAAATTGAAGTTCACAAGTCTTAAAGTTGCCAAAGTTGGAGACCCCTGGTCTAGAACATCTGCAGGCCGCCAGATTAAAGAAAGCTGATCCACCCAGAAACCAGGAAGAGCTGTCCATCCGCAAGAAGAGCCCACTGGCACAGGCTCCTTTGGGTTTCCGAAGCCACAAAAAATTGGAGAGGGAATTTCAGCGGGAGCTCTTGAGCCGCAGCATCTCAATTTCCCCCTTCCATCTGTGCATCTCAAACCCAGGCACTGCACACCGTGCCTGTTGGCCTTCTTCCCCAAAATCCTTTATTGGAACATCCCCTAGTTGGGGAAGGATGGAGATCAGCTTGATGTGACGGAGAACAAATGTGGAATGTGCTCTCCAACCACTTCTGAGCCAAGCTAGAAATGGACATTGAGTGCTACCGTTGCTTAGCAACCAGGATAGCCTTCTCTGCCTCTACCACTGAAGGACTGAAGCAAGGCCATAATCGTGGCTGATTTTTTGCCACATATGGAAAATCCGACTTTTCCACTCTAAGCATGCTGAGGAAAAGAACTCGCCAGCTGCAATCACTCGTGTAACCATCTTGCACAGCCCCAGAACACTTGCACTGAAAAGCAAATCCCTTTCCTCCCTCAGCATCTCTTCCTCCATCCCAAATACAGGTGTGGGGAGGGGGAAGGTTAAAATGGGTTGGGGAATAAAATAAACACTTCTACTTTTGCGGGCCGGGAATATACAAGCTGACCTTTAGAAAGGACAAGAAAGAAAGCTGAGATAGAGTAGCAAGGAAGGGGTAAAGGGCAAAAAACATATGTCAGTTGCTGATCAAGGGAGCCATGTTAGCTCGGCTTAAGCTACGCCCTACACCCCCCCCCCCCCGCTGCCATTATTTTCTGCTCATATGACAACAGGAAATAGTCCTTATATATAAAAGGGATATAAAAGGGAGCTGTTAACGGTGACAGCTGAGTTGTTCCAGTCAGACATTGTAGTTCACAGTTGTTGTTGGTTACTGGGTTTATTAAAGTATGTTAGAATGACCTCGGAGTCTCCTCAGTAATTACACCCATCGACCACGCTACACTTCACTAGGGACATGTAAAATAAATAGTATTTTTTCCCTCAAATCTTATTCTTCCATCCCAGAATAAAAAAAGGTGAGTGAAAACTGGTGCGGAAAAAAATGGGGTTATTGACGTGGCTTGGGGTCACATTTGAGAATCAACGTTCACCCATCCTTCTCATCTCTTTTTAACTAGCAAAAAGAATGGCCAGAGAAGAGAGGAGTAGAAAGGCAAGCCTAGCATCTCTTGGAAGCAGACGTGTGTGTGTGTGTGTGTGTATGTGTTTGTGTGTGAACAATAATTCGGGGCCTAATGACACTATCAAGGCAGCTACATGCCATTCAAGTAACAGCCCAGAATCGGGCCTGGGAAGTTGGTTGCCTTGAAAGGGGGGGTCTCTTGCGTACGTGCCGTCTTCGTTGCTGCGGTAGAAAACAAGGAAGGGATCTGATTTGCCAAAGAAATCCTTCTTGTCCAGCTTGTTGGCACACAACTGCATGGTGACAATGTCCTGGAAGGGAAAGGCTACATCAGAAAGGGAAGCGAAAGCAAGGAGGAGGCCATCAAAAATAATCAACTATAGGAGTGGAAAACTACCCACAAGAAAGAGAATAAGCCCACCGTTTCAAACGTCTTCTTTTTTTTTTAAATTAACGGACACTCAAAATATATATGTAAACACAAAAGAGCCATTTCTGATTTAATTGCATTTTCTAAAAAAAATGTTCCCGTTGTATGATTCGTTCATGTTCTTTCCCCAAGGAACATGAATAGCTTACAGATGGGTTCCAGCATCTCTGGCCTAGGCTGTTTTAGAGCCAGTCCAGTTTTTTTTGTGCTATTATATCTCTGAGAATCAACTTCCATTCAAAAATGCTACTGGCAAAATTTCATAATGGCCCTTTTAAGATAAGTAGTTCAAGTGGCTGAGTTTCAGTGCTGAAATGAATTGAAAACATTCTCATCCACAGATGAGCTCTTCCATACTTTTCCGTACTTGAAGAGCGTATTCTCCACTCATCCATCTCTCTCTCTCTCTCTCTCTCTCTCTCTCTCTCTCTCTCTCTCTCTCTCTCTCTCTCTCTCTCTCTCTCTCTCTCTCTTTCTTTTCCCTCCCTCTCTCTCTCTCTCACACACACAGCCATGTTGAGGGAGCAGGAAGCAAAGCAGAACTGGGGGTAGGGAAATATATTCCCTGCCATCATGGCATAAAATTAACTGTCCGCATATTTGATTTCGATCTTGAATCTATACCTCTCTTTTGGCTTTCTGCCAAAAAGTAGCAATGTAATTTGGGGTATGCAGGGCATATTAAACAAAGTTTTTGCTGTTCTGGGGCTGCCACGAAGAAGAAGGAAACTAAACAAGGAGAGAAGTAACTTAGAACTAAGGAGACATTTTCTGACAGTTAGAACAATTAATCAGTGGAACAGCCTGCCTCCAGAAGTTGTGAATGCTCCAACATTCACAGTTTTTAAGCAGATGTTGGATAACCATTTGTCTGAAGCAGGGGATTGGACTAGAAGACCTCCAAGGTCCCTTTCAACTCTGTTGTTGTTGTTGTTGTTGTTGTTGTTGTTGTTGTTGTTGTTGTTGTTGTTGTTGTTATTATTATTATTATTATTATTATTATTATTATTATTATTATTATTATTATTATTATTATTATTATTATTATGTCAACCTAAAGCACTTTGAAGGCAGGACAAGAAACAATGGACGAAAATTAATCAAGGAGAAAACTAAGGAGAAATTTCCTGATAGCGAGAACAATTAATCAGTGGAACGACTTGCCTCCAGAAGTTGTGAATGCTCCAACACTGGAGGCTTTTAAGAGACTGGACAGCCATTTGTCTGAAATGATATATATAGGCTCTCCTGCTTGAGCAAGGGGGGGGGGTTGGACTAGAAGACCTCCATAGTCCCTTCCATTATTCTGCATCATGGTACAAGTACATGGCACAATTAATTCAACTTTAATTTAAATGCTTTAAAAATTGCTAAGCCTTATTAAGATGTCAGTGTTCCCACATGAAATCCTGAAAGATTTTGGCTAAGAAGGTTGAAAAGTCATGAGATTTAAAGAGAGAACACCAAAATCTGGCCATTTAAAAATACGGTAGGTAATTTTATTTTCAGTATCTACACTATGGATTATTGAGTTACATGAATAGTTGAGAGTTATGGTTGGGTATCTTCCTCCACTGTTTTCTGGCAATTCACACCATGCCATTCAAAAGTCAAGTATGGTCCTAGATTCGGCAAACGTTGTTTGTTCCTGTTCTAATTGGACATCCGTGTAAAAGAGTTCACCTTGGTTGCTCTCTAAGCTTGGTTATTTTCTTGCAGACATTTCGTTACTCAAACTAGATAACATCATCAGTGCTAATAGTGATGAAGTGACCTCGTTTGGGAAATGAAACATCTGCAAGGAAACAGCCAAGCTCAGAGAGCACCAAGGACTCCTTAGTTCAAGCCTGAGCTACAAATATTCTCCTTTATTGGTAGTTCATCTTAGAGAGGCTGCCCCACTCAATTTACTCATGTCCCACTATAGGGATGAGGGCCATGTGAAAGGGTGTTTGTGTGTGGAAAACTCTCTAACCTAAGTGGGCCCCTTGCTCCGGATGATCTCACTCAGTTCACACAGCCAGAATGATTTAAGATACCTTCTCTGGCTGGTACGTGATCTCATCTAGGTTGCAACAACCAGATGCTCATAGAGAAGGTGGGTGAGGGAAGATTGTGGGTGAGGAATTCACCAATGAAAATGCTGTTGCTTTTTCTTACCTTTTGCTGCTTGGAAAACTGTATATAAGCAATAAACACTGCACAGGCAATCAGACATCTTTGCATCCTGGAATGATTTGTCTCTAATTCCATCATCTTTAGGGCAGGGAGTTTTACACACACACACACACACACACACACACACACACACACACACACACACACACACACTTTCACATGGCCCTCATCCCTACATCCCACTATG
Organism: Diadophis punctatus similis; assembly: GCA_023053685.1. Lineage (NCBI taxonomy): Eukaryota > Metazoa > Chordata > Lepidosauria > Squamata > Dipsadidae > Diadophis > Diadophis punctatus. The sequence goes on from JALIGW010000002.1 coordinate 233,575,134, forward strand.
CATGAGGTTGTGGGAGGGAAGGTGTTCCCAACTTTCCCCCCCAAGATGAGAGAGAGAACAAGCCACTCACCCGACAATTGCTGAGCTCTTCTGCAGACAGCACTATGGCACCACATTTCTTTCCTGGAACTCCCCTAAATGTGATGGAGAGATAAAAACTCAAGGTTAGGGTAGGAGCGGTCTGTTCCTGCTGCTGCAAAGGAGTCGCTCGTGCTGGCGGTAATGGAACAAATATGGCAATGTAGGATAGATGTGTGGACCGGAACACAAATGAAAAAGATGAAATACTATCACCAATACAAGTCCAGGAAGGAGTCAGCAGCCATGCACAGATACCAGTTAGGGTTTCATAGTAAAACAATGTCCCCAAACCTAAACCTCTCATATGTGTTGAGTTTCAACTCCCAATAATTTCATGTGCGGTGCAGGCGGAGGATTATGGGAGCTGAAACCCTCGTTTCTGGTGGCACCCAAGGCAGGGAACACAGTGTGAGATAGATAGCTAGATACCGTAGATACCGTAGCTAGCTAACTAGCTAGCTAGCTAGAATGATAGACAGACAGAGACAGACAGATAGCCAGATAGATAGTGTCACGGTGTGATTTATTGCCTGTTACATGTATATGCAGGGAGATGCATCCCTATCTAATATAATGGTTTATTCCTGAGCACGTGATTGATATGTTCTTGTACGCATGTGTGCATTCCAATCTCTGTTCTACCCTTCTTCCTCTGGCTTCCATTGAGTGAAGTCACACATTTTATATCAGAGATGTAAACAAATGAGGTTTTATTGTTTTTGTACCAAGATAAATATTTTAATTAGAATCTTTAAACTGCGGTTTCATTTCTAATGTCAGAATTCCGGAAAAGATCAAACATTGCCTCTGTGAGATTAATTCTCACTCTGTCAGATAGATAGATAGATAGATAGATAGATAGATAGATAGATAGATAGATAGATAGATAGATAGATAGATAGATAGATAGATAGATAGATAGATAGATAGATAGATAGATAGATAGATAGATAGATAGATAAATAGAGACAGAGCTAGATAGAGCTAGATAAACAGACAGATATAGACATAGATGAGAGATAGAGAGATAGAGAGAGAGAGAGAGACAGACAGACAGACAGACAGAGCTAGATAGAGCTAGATACAGACAGATATAGACATAGATGATAGATAGATAGATAGATAGATAGATAGATAGATAGATAGATAGATAGATAGATAGATAGATAGATAGATAGATAGAAATAGACAGACAGATAGAGATAGAGATAGATAATAGATAGGTAAAGATAGATGATAGCCAAATAGCCAGATATACACAGATAGATGATAGATATAGACAGACAGACAGACATATCGAGATACACAGAGATAGATAGAAAATAGGTGATAGATAGATGATATATAGACAGACAGATGATAGACAGAGATATAGATTAACAGTAATACACATAAACAAAGCTTGGAAATGGTAAAAAGCAAGATAAACAGTAATGATGGAGAAAACCCAATTTGTGGCTTCAACTACCCAATAATGTCTTGCAGGCATATTACTTTATAAGAGGGGTGGGTTTCTTTTCTGCAGCCTCCACAGAACCCTAAAATTCTGCTGCTTAGATTGGGTGGCAAACAATAGACTTCCTATCACTTTTGATTGGAAAATGAAACAAAACAGTTAAGTGAAGCCTCTAGTAGGCTTCCTTCCCTGTGTAAAGCAGAAGAAAAGGAAGACAAGCTTGTGGTTATCCATCAACATCAACATCGTCTTTTATATTCCCCATTTTCTTGTTAGAATGATGTGCTAATAACTGTAACAGCCATATAGCAGCTCACTTGCTTTATAGCATGCCTATTGGAAATTATCGGACCCTGAATCCAAAGTTAGCTGAGCGGAGAAGATTAGCAATAAACAAAAATTAAATACCTAAACTGCAAGAGGCCATTGGGTGGGATAATAATATTGAAGGGAATTGCATTCCCCTCCCCCCCCCTTATATTACAGCAATGTGATTCTTATTTGCCTGGCACGGATGGTTACCCTGAATAGCTTCCTTCAGTCAGAAAACATAAATGCCAGCTAAACAGCATAGGAATAGATTCCCCTCAGTTGGAGATCAGAGTGAAGGAGCAATCAGGGGGCCTGCTTCCTAATTCCCACCGTAGCAAGGTGTGAGGTCCCAAGAATGACAGGTGGAGTTACCTTAGTTGCTTTGATTGTTCTTCACCTACAGACAGAATCTTGCCAGACTAAAGCAACTATTTGCAGAGCTATGGATACATTCTGGGATGTCAACTCTGAAGCTAGCCTGACCGAGGCCATCTTGGAGTCTTCAGTGCTGCCACAATGGGGCTGAGGGATAGGGAAGGGGGAATAGAGATAGCTGTGGTTTTGTAGCCAAAACAAAATCGTTTCCCCTGTGAACCAAGGACATTCCCATAGATGGCTGAGGAGAAGAGGAATGAAGTTTCCAAGCGACCGGACAGCACCTTGATTGGACCATGTGATAGATTGTTTGGAAAAGGGGTGGGGACTTTTATTTTTAATTAGGTGAAAACTGCGGGAACCTTTAGAGTCGGTTTTTACCAGCTTGTGCCAATATGATGTATCCAATAAACTTGTTCTTTGAGGAAACTGTTTGCCTTGGAGTTCTGTTTGTTATGGGTGTATTACTTGGAACCCCGACATGGGAACTGCTAGTTTCAACCCTCTTCCTGCCAACCAAACTTTCCAAGCTCTGCTGCCTCTTTGCCCTCCTGGGAATCCAGACTACATTCCACCACACAAGGCGACTGCTGTGTATCACAACCATTTTAAAGGGGGGCAGCAGCATACTTTGTCAGAAGGAATTAGTCTCTGACAGAGAAGCAGGTCCCCAGGACCTCCAGCTTTGTCCTTGCTGCCAGGTGGAAAATTGCAGAAGTTCCTACAAGTTTCCCTCCCCCCACACCCCACCCCCAAAGCTGAAGGACTGAGGGCCTTCAGCCAATAATATCCGTTCTGAAACAGCTCCAAACACAATCCTTCCCACGCAGGGCTCAGAACGGCCAGACCATCCTGCTCTTTCAGTTTGCTAATGCATCTGTATCAACGCTGGAGTATTCCAACAAAGTCCCTCCCCTCCCCCACACCTTGCAAACTTGGCTGCCCTCCCACACCCCGAGAGCTGAGTTCCTTTTTATTCAGGCTGCCAACTAATGAGATATTTTAATCAGAAGAGCTGAACTGATTAAGCAATTACTTGGCTGTTGTTTTTTAAAGTGTTTCTCTCCCTGAGATCCTCAGATCTTTGCTGTAACCTGAATGGAACAAATAAGAGTGAAGCCATTGACCTTCGGGGGGAACTTGAAATTGTCTATTTCTTATTTCTACAACCTGGGGGTTTCCAAATCCGTTGGGGCTCTGAGGAAACTTAGTGAAACCCCAGAATTTTCAGGCAGACTTCCAACATCCTGGAAGGATAAAGACACTGCTCCATCTATCTGCCTGCCTGCCTGCCTGCCTGCCTTCTCTCTTTCTCTTCTTTCTTTCTCTTCTTTCTTTCTCTTCTTTCTTCTTTCTTCTTTCTTTCTTCCTCCTCCCTTCCTTCCTTCTTTCCTCCCTCCCTCCCTCCTTCCTTCCTTCTTCCTTCCTTCCTTCTTTTTCTTTTCTTCCTTCCTTCCTTCTTTCTTTCTTCTTTCTTTCCTTCCCTCCCTCCCTCCTTCCTTCCTTCTTTCCTTTTTTTTCTCCCCCCCCCCCTTTCTTCTGTTGGAGAATAAAGGCTGCTTAACTGTATTAAAACATCTGAGACAAAAAGACATACAAACTGTTCAAATCCCACTTCAGGTCATCCTCGATTTATGACCATAAACAAGCCTGGGATTATTGTTGTTAAGTTGTGCAGTTCATTAAGCAGGTCACCTGACTTGATTTTACAACTTTTTCATGGTGGTCATTAAGTGAACCCATTGTCCCCAATGGATGTTTTTGGTTTTTTTTTTTTTTTGCTGGAAACTCACAAAAGTTTGCTCACAAACTTAATTTGTGAGACAGAGAAACAATGGCCTTGTGAGCTTAGTCCTGCAAAGCTCTTCTTACCAAACTCATAATTTTCATTTTAACCTTCTGGCCATAATGCATTCAAAGCATTAGAACAGAGATGCCTCCAGATCACCATCATCCAGGTTCCCCCCAAAACTTTGCCAGATACCCCCTTGCCATGACTTACGTAAGGTTCCGTTCCAGGCGACCTCTTTGGGAGCCGATGATCTCCCCCAAGGCCACAAAGGCCTGGCCCAAGAAGTCCTGTGGATGAGACCAAGAGAAAGAAGGAGAGGTGAATCCTGAGACATGACCTAGTAGGGGGAGAGGAGAGAAGAGGGGAGGGGAGAGAGGAAAGGAAAGGAAAGGAAAGGAAAGGAAGGGAAAGGAAGGGAAGGGAAGGGAAAGGAAGGGAAGGGGAGGGAAGGGAAGGGAAAGGAAAAGAAAGGCAAGGGAAGGGAAAGGAAGGGGAAGGAAGGGAAGGGGAGAGAAGGGAAGGGAAGGGAAGAGAAAGGAAAGGAAAGGAAAGGAAAGAAGGAAAGGAAAGGAAAGGAAGGGGAAGGGAAGGGAAGGGAAGGGAAGGGAAGGAAAGGAAAGGAAAGGAAAGGAAAGGAAAGGAAAGAAGGAAAGGAAAGGAAGGGAAGGGAAGGAAAAGGAAGGGAAGGGAAGGGAAAGGAAAGGGAAGAAAGGGAAGTGAAGGGGAGGGAAGTGAAGTGAAGGGAAGGGAAAGGAAAGGGAAGAAAGGGAAGTGAAGGGGAGGGAAGTGAAGTGAAGTGAAGGAAAGGAAAGGAGGAAAGGAAAGGGCAGCTTCCCACCAAGTCAAAGATTTGGCTATCCATTGTTCAGTTGGGGAGGGTGATATCTCCGGTGTGCTGCATTGACTGCAATCTGATTGTCCTGGGCAGGGCTTAGGTTCTCCAAAAGCTTCAGAATGAGCAGAGACAGCTTTAGCTGAAGACGTGGTGTTACCTCCCTAAACTGAATAGACCTCCAAGATAGCAGGGAGGAGGTCATCCAACATTTAGGAAGCCAAATGCTCTGCATGGTTCAATTTCAATGGGGCTTGCTTGGAATGTACTATTTGTCCGAATTCAGACTACCTACGCAAGTCTCCCATCTTCTGGGTTAGTGCAGCACATTAAGTCACATGAAAATCCAAACCATAGTTCAATATGGGCCAAGCCTATCATGTTTTGGAAATGCATCCACCAGGGTTTAAACCTGGCTAAATGGGCTGCGAAAACCTAACCTTTGAACAGACACCTCCCCCCCCCTTTAGAGTGGTTTAGTCTTCTCCCCTTTGCTCTCCAGTCGGGTCAAGTCCAACCAGATAGTGCCACGCGATCCCTGGGAGGGCTAGACACAACTTACCTTCTATATGTCGGGTTGGATAAAGCAGCATGTAAAAAAAAAAAGGACAGCGGAGTTAGTGGCATCTCAGCCCACCTCAGCTGAGAAAGCTCTCTTCTGGTTTAACAGATAACAGTATAATGCCATGTCCTACAGCAGAGCAAAGATCCATCAGTGGTGTTTATTTTTTATCTAGATATGTGAAGGAAGAGGTGCCTTCCCCATGGGCTTTGGTCCAAAGGGACACAACAGAGGGGATGGAGAGGCAGGGGGTCAAGAGGAGGAAAAATGTGCGATTCAGTCATTCATTCCATTCACTTTAGTTAAGTTATAGCTTGGAATTCACTCATTCATTCATTCATTCATTCATTCATTCATTCATTCATTCATTCATTCATTCATTCATTCATTCAGTTTGCTTTAGTGAAGCTATAGCTCAGGGGTGTCAAACACGATTTCATTGAGGGCCGCATCAGGGTTGTGTTTGACCTTGGGGGGGAGGGGCAGTGGCATAGCCAGGGTGGGCGTAGCCAGCTTGACATCACTCGTGTCGGGGTGCCTGTGGTGGCCCGAGCACTCTGCCAGAGAAAACGGGCTCCCAATCTCCGTTTTCGGCTGGGACGGCCTCCTGCAACCCTCTGCCAGCGAAAATGGGCTCCCAATCTCCGTTTTCGGCTGGGACAGCCTCCTGCAACCCTCTGCCAACGAAAATGGGCTCCCAATCTCAGTTTTCGGCTGGGATGGCCTCCTGCAACCCTCTGCCAGAGAAAACAGGCTCCCAATCTCCGTTTTCGGCTGGGACGGACTCCTGCAACCCTCTGCCAGAGAAAACGGGCTCCCAATCTCCGTTTTCGGCTGAGACGGCCTCCTGCAACCCTCTGCCAGAGAAAACAGGCTCCCAATCTCCGTTTTCGGCTGGGACGACCTCCTGCAACCCTCTGCCAGAGAAAACAGGCTCCCAATCTCCGTTTTCGGCTGGGACGGACTCCTGCAACCCTCTGCCAGAGAAAATGGGCTCCCAATCTCCGTTTTCGGCTGGGACGACCTCCTGCAACCCTCTGCCAGAGAAAACAGGCTCCCAATCTCCGTTTTCAGCTGGGACGACCTCCTGCAACCCTCTGCCAGAGAAAACAGGCTCCCAATCTCCGTTTTCGGCTGGGACGGACTCCTGCAACCCTCTGCCAGAGAAAACGGGCTCCCAATCTCCGTTTTCGGCTGAGACGGCCTCCTGCAACCTTCTGCCAGCAAAAACGGAGCTCAATTTTCGCTGGCAGAGGCCACGCGGGCCGGTCCTTTGCTGTTTCCAGGGCAGTCCCACAGGCCAGATCTAAGCACCCCATGGACCGGATCCAGCCCGCAGGCCTTGAGTTTGACACTCCTGCTATAGCTTGATACTAATTTTCTTAGAAAAAGGAGAACTGCGCACATTTTGAGGGTCATGACAAAAGTGGCTTTAAAAAAAACTGTCAGTGGAGACGGTCATAAGAGGTAACCAGAAAAGGATGAAGTTTAGGAAGAGAAGCTGAAATGTACTATGGAAATTCTGTCCCTTTCATTTGCAACTCCCAAGCTTTGGGTTAAGGTTCTCATGCTTGCCTAGTTATGAGATTAAAAATATAAATTCAAAAATTAACTTAACTAAAACCATTGGTCTGATTCTTCTCCAGGTATTCTTTGTATTTCTTTGGTCCTGGCTCCTACCACTGCAGGTACTGAATCTTCTGGAGAAGTGTCAGAAGGAGCACAGCATTACCAGAAAGGGCATGGCCAAAAACTGATGGCACAGTTTTTCGTTTGCAAACATTAAGGGTGGGCATGGGAGCAGAAGGGATATGGATGAAGAGCTGCATGTTTAGCCTTAAAACCACATCTAACTCTTTTTTTAAAAAAGGCAGATCAGAACTTACATTGTTGAAGTTTGACTTCGAAATGGCTGAACTTTGTTGATGTTGGGAAACAGCCAGCTAGGCGAGAAGGTCAAACAGGGAACTAGCCTTGAGTCTTTGCGCAGCCTCAAGAGACTTACGGCTGAGCACCCTTAAGCTACACAGAACCTTATTTGTTTCTTATTTGTTTTGAAGGCAAGCAGTATGGAGAGATTTTTGTACTATAGGTGGAGCACAATAAAGTAAACTTGCACCTTTCATGCAGTGGTGAAATCCAATTTTTTTTACTACCAGTTCTGTGGGCGTGGCTTGGTGGGCATGGCGTGGCTTGGTGGGCGTGGCAGGGGAAGGATACTGCAAAATCCCCATTCCCTCCCCACTCCTGGGGGAAGGATATTGCAAAATCTCCATTCCCACCCCACTCTGGAGCCAGCCAGAGATGGTATTTGCCGGTTCTCCGAACTACTCAAAATTTCCGCTACCGGTTCTCCAGAACCTGTCAGAACCTGCTGGATTTCACCCCTGCTTTCATGTCCAGAACTGGTTTGTTTGTTTGTTTGTTTGTTTGTTTGTTTGTTTGTTTGTTGTTGTTAATTAATTAATTAATTAATTAATTAATTAATTAATTAATTAATTAATTAATTAATTAATTAATTAATTAATTTCTATTTGCATGCCGCCCAACTCCCAGGGGACTCATCTATATGTGAAGGAAGAGCAATCACATCTATGTGGTTGCTTGTGCCTGACAGCTGGCAAGTTAGAAGATGTGTTTGCATGTGTGTGTGTGTGTGTGTGTGTGTGTGTGTGTGTGTGTGTGTGTGTGTTAGATTTGCAATCACTGTTCTAGAAACACACGCCAGTTGTCTGTTTAAGGAATATGTTTTAAAAAGACAACACAATTCTTTTCTTCCTTCCTACGACTACTGTTGACTTTCTTCCCCTAATTTCCATTAATCAGTTAACATAGATCCCAACCAAAAAAAAGAAAACCACCCCACATGGATGTACAGTACAGGAAATTTCCCCATGAATGTCCAGTTTGAAGTGTAGGGCAAGCAACCATGATACTCACACTCTTGGGCAGGTTGCACGTCTTGGAATCCACATTGTAACTGGAAAAAACATAAGGAACACGTATTATCCTTGGGCCTTTCGGTGCTTCCCAAAATTTAGTTGCTCCCAGAGACAGGAGCAACAAGGTCTAGTATCTGTACAGGAGACAAGCAAAGAAAAAGAAAGAAAGAAAGAAAAAGGAAGAAAGAGAGAGAGAGAGAGAGAGAGAGAGAGAGAGAGAGAGAGAGAGAGAGAGAGAGAGAGAGAGAGAGAGAGAGAGAGAGAGAGAGAGAGAGAAAGAAAGAAAGAAAGAAAAAAGAAAGAAAGAAAAAAAGAAAGAAAGAAAGAAAGAAAGAAAGAAAGAAAGAAAGAAAGAAAGAAAGAAAGAAAACAAGGAAGGTGGGCTTTGGGAAGAAGGGGAAAAGAGAAGAAGCAACTCACACATCGAAACGCAGGTTCTGCTTTTCCTCAAAATAATAGTCAAGTACAAACTTGCGAACAAAGTCAGGGTTCAGTGTGTTATCAATCACCTCTGTGCGGCCAAACTGGGGAGTAGAAAGGGAAAGGCAGGCGGTTAATAATAAGGAAACAGCTCCTTGTTCATATCTCCCATTTGCAAGCTAGGTAAACCCCAGAGTTAGACAATCGGCCGCCACAGTCAGAAGAGGCTGGGAAACGGAGAGGGATGGCTAGATGCTGGCTGTTAAGGAGAATAAATCTCCAGAGAGGCGATGTTGATCTTTCTCTCGGAACTCAGACATTTAGAAATAAAGCCGAAGTTAAAAGTCTAATAGAAAATATTTATTTCGGTACAAAAACAATAAATTCTGAATAATTACATTCTTGCTAATTAAATGCGGCCGCTCCCGGTCGGAGCCAAACCACAAGAGAATAATGGAGAATCAGGAATGCACACATGTGCATAAGATCACATCACGTGTCCTGCTTGTAATGGAATGTACCATAATATTAGGATAGGGATGCATCACCCTGCATAGACATACAACTGACAATATTCACTACGTGACACTGGCCTTCCGCTTGCCCATCCTCTTCAGCTCCAGTGGAGCATCCTATCCCATCTCCTTTGCTCAAATAGGATTCAGTTGGCTTCCTTTGCCTCATGCAAGGGACCATTTCTCATTTCTGGTTGCATGAAAGGTTGACCGGTTTCCTTCCCCATGCTCTTAATCCAAGGATTAAGGCTCCAAAACATTAATCACCAGAGAAGAGAGAGAGAGAGAGAGAGAGGAAAAGGACATATGTCCTGGAAGGCTCTATATAACACAGACAGGGATGATAAGGCTTTTGAGGAGACTGTGGCCATGTGGCCTACAGAGAGAAAGGCTCTGATTTGCAGAAGTGATAGCTGCTCCTGTAGCGGGGAACGTATTTATCTGTTAGGAGCCAAAGAAATTATCTGCTAGGCAAAGCTGTAAAAAATAAAAAAAAAGAATTATCTGCTCAATGGCAAAGAAGGCACGTCCTTGGTCTCATCTCCCACGTCAGTAGACAATTTAAAATCAGCACTTCTGTCAAACGGCTTTGGGCTGTTGTGTTTATGAGTTATATTTTTCCCACCCAGCTTTGTCAGTAGATACAGTACCTTACATTTTGTTCTTGACTTGCTCATTTAGATTGCAGTGACTGATAGTATGGAAAATGTTCTGACACTGACTTTGTGCTTCTTTTTTGTTGTTGTTTAATAATGAAACCAGATCTCTAGGTTTTAACTCTAGAACCTCTTAAATATTGTGAGCAATGGGCTAGAATTGCTGGGGGGGCAGGGGTGGGTTCCTCCCGGTTCGCACCGGTTCGGGTGAACTGGTAGCGACCCGCTGGTGACATAATGATGACATCACTGACCCGGTTCGGTCGGTGCTGGTCCACGGGCGCTACCATTTTTTCTTTAAAAAAATTTTCTCCCGAATTTTTTATTTATTTTTCCTTCTGAGCATGCGCAGAAGCCGAGTTTCCAGCACTGTGCATGCGATCACCATCTTGCTTTCGGCTTTTTATTTTTATTTTTATTTTTATTTTTATTTTTATTTTTATTTTTATTATTTTTATTATTTTTATTATTTTTATTATTTTTATTATTTTTATTATTTTTATTATTTTTATTATTATTATTATTATTATTATTATTATTATTATTATTATTATTATTATTATTATTATTATTATTATTATTATTATTATTGGATTTTTTGCCACTGCGCATGCGCGTGCCCATGAGGCGCACCCACACGGCGTGGGAGGAAGCGAACTGGCAGCAAGGTAAGTAGGAACCCACCCCTGGGGGAGGGGTTGGAAGGAAGATTAGTAGAACCATAGAGAGGTCCTGGATAGAGAGGTCCTGGCAAGGATCCACCCAATCAGAACTCAGGAGTCTATCAATAAGATATGCCAGAAAGGTTTGGCCGACAACAGCTGGATAAAACACATGCATCCGTGTTAGATGGGGAGGGGAATGTAGCATCTCACCTCTCGCCATTCTTTGTCTGCAGTTTCTTGGATGTAAACAATCACCACTGTAAAAAGAAGGAAAACATTCAGTGGAAGTTGTATATGCTTCAAGCCCTCCTTGACGTGGTCCCTGTTGCTACATGTTTTTAATTTTACACATGCAAATAAACCCATTCCTTTCATATCACACTCACAATGCACCTTTGGGTGCTTCAATATCCCGGCCCCCTTCGCTGATGCTAGCTGTTATTTATAATAAAAATGCCGTTTTGGAGAAGAGAATTCGGAGTGGAAAAAGGAGGGAGGGAAGTTTAATTCCCCCCCCCCTCGGTTTTCTGTTATTCTTGCTGTGAACCACCATCCGGTCTGGTTTTTTTTCCCCCTTTTTCTTTTGTAGTAGTCAAAACATGTGTTGTTTCTCTCCAGCGTTAAATGTTAATTAAGTTCACACATAATGTTTTCCTCTCTGAGTCAAGATCTCTGTAAGTTTGCATCATATAGATGGGGAAAAGGGTGCTATTCAGTAGTAAACAACATGAAAAGATTTGAGGCTGAATGTGAAACATTTCTAAGCCTGGAGAAACCTATTTTTTAAAAGCAAATGAGCTGCTGCCAGTCAGCCTAGATAATATTGAGCCAAAAACCAATGATTTAATTCAGTAATAAGTAGTGTTAAATGTTCCCTAAGTACATGGCACTGATTGGCTAGCATGAGTGAGATTTATTTTACTTATTAGATATAGCCACTGCCACAATCTTATGACTCTCAGCTATTTACAAGGGGAAACATCCATAATAAAATAGTGCAACAGAAATAATTATCCTATAATTATAGAATTGGTTATAATCATCTAACAGATGTTTAAAATTATCTTAAAAGGAGAGCACATAAACAGTTCTACAGTGTTATCTTAAGCATTTAAAAGAACTACTGGAATAGCTCAGGTTTAGCTTGCTTCTGAAAGACCAAGAAGGTTGGAGCAAGCCTGATTTCTGGTGATAAAAGTATTTTATAACAAGGGGCCGAAATGGAGAGGCCTCCTCTAGCCTTAATTCTATAATCTCTTGGTAGTGGGAGACCACCAAAAGTTTTCCCGATTGCTGTTATTGGACAGATCCAGTTGAAGGAGCTGTTCTGCAGGAGGAATAATAATAATAATAATAATAATAATAATAATAATAATAATAATAATAATAATAATAATAATAATAATAATAATAATAATAATAATAATAATAATAATAATAATAATAATAATAATAATAATAATAATAATAATAATAATAATAATAATAATAATAATAATAGAGTTGGAAGGGACCTTGGAGGTCTTCTAGTCCAACCCCCTGCTTAGACAGGAAACACTACTTCAGACAAATGGTTATCCAACATCTTCTTAAAAACGTCCAGTGTTGGAGCATTCACAACTTCTGGAGGCAAGCTGTTCCACTGATTAATTGTTCTAACTGTCAGGAAATTTCTCCTTAGTTCTAAGTTGCTTCTCTCCTTGTTTAGTTTCCACCCATTGCTTCTTGTTCTACCCTCAGGTGCTTTGGAGAATAGTTTGTCTCCCTCTTCTTTGTGGCAACCCCTGAGATATTGGAACACTGCTATCATTTATTATGTTACCCAATTGCAGTCCCATAAAAAAAGGGAGTAACTATAATCATAGCTGGCTCTATAGGTCATAGCTGGCTCTATAGGCAAAAGAGGAAATGCAAATCCTAGGTATTTGTCTGAGCTAAGTTTGGTTGAAGTTTGGACTGCTCTGAAAGGCTGTTGTGCAATTCCTATTGTGGCTTAATGGCTTTTGTCCTGTTTTGGCTCTTGGTTGAGGGTATTTGCTTATGAATAGAGCTATCTAGATACTTGTCTCCATTCAATAAGCTCTTTATCTCTTAACATCTGCTGTGGGCTATTAAGAAAAGGTGGGGCTGATTTCTGCCTCTAGAAATATGTGTTTCTCCATTTCTCATTTAGGGAAATATAATATTCTGCCTTTTCAATATTTCGCAAAGCATTTCACTTTTCTGGGAGAGGGTGTAGGTGCTAACTTTCTACAGCAGTTATGTTCCCAATACAAAATTGATCCTGCTGTTATTTTGGGTTGCATGCCATTGATTATTAACCAATGCAAGGAGTGTTAGTCAATTGTCTACAGTAACTTGCATCTTCATCACAGAGGTTTCTTAAAGAAAAGAGAAGTTTCTTAAGTTAACCAGTGGAACGGTTTGCCTCCAGAAGTTGTGGGTGTTTCATCACTGGAGGTTTTTAAGAAAAGACTGGACAGCCACTTGTCTGAAATGGTATAGGGTCTCCTGCTTGAGCAGGGGGCTGGACTAGAAGACCTCCAAGGTCCCTTCCAGCTCTATTCTGATTGAAAGTTGTGCTTGCTTTAGCACAGTGTTTCCCAACCTTGGCATTCGCTGGCTGGGGAATTCTGGGAGTTGAAGTCCAGACATCTTCAAGTTGCCAAGGTTGGAAAACACTGCTTTAGCAGAACACACATTTCAAGCCATGACACAGTCATTTCAAACTCTATTCCACTGTTGTCTGCCAAGATGTTTTATTAGGAATGTGTCTAGATACAATCCAACAATGTGCCTCCCTGATCTAAAAGATACTAAACGTAGCCTGGATTTGTACATCAATTGTGATTAATATCAAAGCAAAACTAAATATTTCATCCAATGCTTTCTTATGCCTGTCAAGCAATTTGTAACTTGACTCAGTATTTCAGCAGATCAAACCAATTATTCTTGGGAAAATAACATTTCTACTTGAAAGGGATTTCTCAGACCTATTTCCCCTAAAGCGATAGTTTTGCCTTCCCCCCACCCAAAAAAACCCAGGCATCATTTCATTTCACAACTTATTTATGATATCTCAGATTCTCCCTCCCCCTCTGGCATTACTATTCAGAATCCTAATAGAGAGCAAATGCATTAAACTTCCCTGACCTAAATTCACCTTTTAAAAATTGTCTGTCATAGAGTCCAGCAGAACGACAACTAAGCTGATAGTTTTAATCAGCATTCCTTGGCATCAGGATCTGGGAAGCTGCATCTCTGGGCATTCCCTCTCTATAAATACCAGGTCCCAATAAAGACAATATTTGTAGTTCAGGGTTGAAATGTGGGTCCTTGGGGCTCTCAAAGTTTGGGGTTTTTTTTTGCAGACATTTCATTACCAAACTAGGTAACATCATCAGTGTTAGAAAGGAGAGGGGTTTATTCTTATTTTTATATTGTAGTGACTTGCCCTGTCAGTGTTGGCAGGAGTGTTCTTGTTGGTTCCTAATCAAGGAACACCGTCACCAACACTAACCGAGCAAGTCACTAGTATATAAAAATAAGAGCAAACCCCATTCCCTTGCAATATGGATAATGTTACCTAGTTTGGTAATGAAACATCTGCAAGAAAATCGCCAAGCTCAGAAAGCATCAAAGATTCCCCCATATTGGTCAAATAACAACTAAAAGTTTCATTGACAAAGACATTTTCAAGCTTTCATGCCATCAATTCCCTGTATGCAAAAAAAATCTTAACACTGTTTTTCCTTGCCTGTAACTGTTCAAATCCTTATCTGATATGCTGAACTCAGAATAAGCCCCATGATTTCCAGGTAAGGAAGTATAAAGCTGCACTTAATATTTAACTTCCTACACCGTAACAAAAAAAGGTGTGTCTTTACACAAATAAAAAATGCAATCCAATAACTGAAAATTAAAATACTGATGAAAATGCAGCAAAAAGACTCTTTACAAGGAACATTAATCATATGTGAATTAAAAAAAATCAGTTACACTGCTTCTTCCACATATTTTCTTGCCTTGGGGAGTTTTACAGCACAACCGAGTCCTTTTGTAAAATGTAAAAAGGCTGGGAGATTTGGTGATAAGATGGGAGACAGCAAATGTACTATTCTTGGCAAAGTTGTCTCAAAGGTGCTTTTTCAAAAGGCAACTGGGAGGAGGAGGAAGAAGGAGCAGGAGAAGAAGAAGGAGCAGGAGAAGAAGGAGGAGGAGGAGGAGAAGAAGGAGGAGGAGAGGAGGAGGAGGAGGAGGAGAAGAAGGAGAAGGAGGAGGAGGAGGAGGAGGAGGAGGAGGAGGAGAAGAAGAAGAAGAAGAAGAAGAAGAAGAAGAAGAAGAAGAAGAAGAAGAAGAAGAAGAAGAAGAAGAAGAAGAAGAAGAAGAAGAAGAAGAAGAGGAGGAGGAGGA
This sequence comes from Diadophis punctatus similis, assembly GCA_023053685.1. Classification (NCBI taxonomy): domain Eukaryota; kingdom Metazoa; phylum Chordata; class Lepidosauria; order Squamata; family Dipsadidae; genus Diadophis; species Diadophis punctatus. Next base: position 233,590,155 of record JALIGW010000002.1, read on the forward strand.
GGAGGAGGAGGAGGAGGAGGAGGAGGAGGAGGAGGAAGAGGAGGAGGAGGAGGAGGAGAAGAAGAAGAAGAAGAAGAAGAAGAAGAAGAAGAAGAAGAAGAAGAAGAAGAAGAAGAAGAAGAAGAAGAAGAAGAAGAAGAGGAGGAGGAGGAGGAGGAGGAGGAGGAGGAGGAGGAGGAGGAGGAGGAGGAGGAGGAGGAGGAGGAGAAGAAGAAGAAGAAGAAGAAGAAGAAGAAGAAGAAGAAGAAGAAGAAGAAGAAGAAGAAGAAGAAGAAGAAGAAGAAGAAGAAGAAGAAGAAGTTTTGCTTCTCATCCAAGAAGCTAGCAGGATCTTAGAATTATCTGCTGAAACTAGCATGTCTCTCTGGGTGTAGCAGTAAATTTGTTTGGAACAGATTTGATTATAGTCTGGGGGGAGATTAAGTCCCCATCTTTGCTGTGCTCCCCATTATGTGCTTCCATAATGCCCTGCAATTATGCTAACAGACCTCTCTGGACACCAATGGGCAATTGGAAGAAGCCAAAAATGTGCCCAAGAGCAACTTGTGTGGATGAGCCTAGGATAAAGTGACCAGATTTATTTTTTTTTAAGCGGGACCGGGGGGGGGGCGGGCCCGCCTGAGCGCCGCCATTTGTTTTGCTCTCTGCGCATGCGCAGAACGCTGCTCATGCGCAGAGGGCAAAACAGCAAATGTCGGCGTCCAGGTGGGGGGGAGAGGCGGGGGGGGCGCTTGGATGCCTGGAGCTCGCGACAGGTAAGCTGCCGGCTGCCTCCTTTCCCCGTCTCCCGCCTCCCGTTCGTTGCTTGCCAGCCCGGCCGAAGGGGAGGCGGGAGGCGAGGAAAGGCCTCCCGCCTCCCCTTCGGGAGCTGGCAGCCCTTCGGGAGCCCGCCTCCCCTTCGGGAGGCCTTTCCTTGCCTCCCGCCTCCCCTTCGGCCGGGCTGGCAAGCAACGAACGGGAGGCGGGAGACGGGGAAAGGAGGCAGCCGGCAGCTTACCTGCTCCAGGCATCCAAGCACCGCGGTCTCCCGGTCGCCCGCCCGGCCCCAGGGCAACGGCGGCAGCGAGGCGACGGGGGGAAGAAAGGGGAGGGGGACGAGGAAGGGCTGTTTGCACCGTCGGAGGGGCCGCTCGTGAGCTCAAAGCGGCGACGGCTCCTCGTCCCTCACCCCTCCCAACAGCAGCGGCGCCTCCGAGGGTGGGGCTAGGGATGGGGCGGGGGAAGGAGAGGAAGAGCAGCCTCCCTTTCCCCTCCCCCCAGCAGGCAGCCGCCTCGCTGGTATTCCGCCTGACTTGCTTCCGGTACCTCTCTTTTGCTTCCCCTTTTAAGGTGACCAGACGTCCCGCTGTTTCCGCATTCTTTTCAAAAAAGCGGGACTTTTTGAAAAGAATGCGGGACGCGGGACACACGCTTGAAAAGCATGTCTGTCCCGCCAAAAGCGGGACGTCTGGTCACCTTAGCCTAGGACATTCTCTTCACTTGAGGGTAAGAAAACATACCTAAAGACAGATGATTTGGTCCGATAGACTTCCTGCTATCTGATAGCAGTAGTCTAAGGTAGAGAAGGAGTAGGGGGTGATAAGATAGCTGTCATCCAGTCTTTGAGAACCTGTCACAGAGAAGAGGGGATCAACTTACTCTCCAAAGCCCTGAGGGCAGGTCAAGAAGGAATGGGTGGAAGATCATTAAAGAGAGATCGAACCTGGAACTAAGCAGGAATTTCCTGACAGTAAGAACAATTAATCAGTGGAACGGCTTGTCTCTAGAAGTTGTAGGTGCTCCATCACTGGAGGTTTTCAAGAAGAGATTGGACAATCATTTGAAAGAAATGATATAGGATCTCCTGCTTGAGCAGGGGTTTGGACTAGAGGTCTAACCAAGGTCCCTTCCAACTTTGGTATTCTATGTTCTATGTTTCAACAGCATATAATATGGAAGAGATCCAGGGCTTCACCACGTTTTTCTATCCCAGAGTAAATCAGGAGTCAAAACAATGCATTATCCTCAACTTAATGGAAAGAGAAGGGGCAAGAGGCGTGTGTAATCCAACTATGGTGGTAACGTTTGACCTAGTAGTCCTTCATTTTAATGGGGTTTCACCCTGATGATGGCAACTTTCCTCCATGCGTGGGGCATGTTTTTTTAAAAAAAACATTGTTAAGGTAGCTACTGTACCAACAAACCTGAAAGAACAGCTTTTGGAAAGAATGGAAGACTTCAAAACTAGAGTTAGATCCTCAACCCTAGAACAACCTCCTTCCGCTGGGCATCCTCCAGATGGGATGGCTTGCAACCTGGTCATTGTAGCCTCACACATCTCAAAGGCTCTTGGTGGGAAAAACCTGCTTCGTGATCGTTAAGGGCTCTTCTGTGACCTTTCATGCTGCCCTGATCCAGAATCTATGTTGTAACTTTAGCTTTCCATGATGCTGGTGATCTTCACCCAATTTGAGTTCCATCTCAATTGTTCTTCCCAGGAAATGCTGCAGATACACGTTTTCGGGGTCATGCCGCCCTTTGTGGGTGATGACCCAGGGCATGACACAGAGATAACACAAACAGCTGGCAGTTCAAACCGACCCTTTTAGTGCTCCAAATCTCCCCCAAACACACCTCAAACATCCTCTGGTCGCAATTAGTCCAGCCCGGCACTGTCTGCATCAAGGCTGCATTGCAATAAACCCCAAATTTATCTAGCAAAACAAGAACAAAGCAAGGAGTTCAGGGATACAGATAATCAGTCCAGAACGCCACACAGGAATACAAGGAATTCTTGGCAAGTTCAAACGTCAGCACACAACACTCCAGGAACTCAGTGTTTGTTCCCGGCAAATGCCCCTTCCAACAGCGTCTCCTTAAGTCTCATTCCCCAGGTGTGCCTGGTGAAGCTGGGCAGGGCACTCTCCTCGTGAGTTGCCTCCTCCGTCTGAGCTGATCCTGCCTCCTCTGCACTCTCCAAGCTCTTGCATCAGAAGGAGGTGGTTCATGCTCCTCGGCTGAGCTCTGTTCCTCCCTGCCTGCAGGCCTTGCTAATTCCGAACAGCCTGGCCTGGCCTGACTCTGCCCTTCCCCAGTTTCCTCCAAGGCCAATGGAGCTGCCCTCTCACTTGCTGTCAGTTCTTGTTCCGGTTCATCTTCCACCGCAGAGTCAGACTCCGACAGGGGCATGACATTGTGTTTGATCTCCAAAATGTGCTTAGGAGCACAGCTGCCGCCTGCAACATCTTAAACAGCAGCGGCTTTTACAATCCCAGGGAAAGAGGAAGCTACTGAACTGTTGCAGATATTTGCCACCTGCTGTGAAGCAGCTGCAGAATTGATAATTCTGCATTCGTGGGAGTTCCTGTAAAGGTTTATGAGAAAGACCTTGAGAGATTGGGCGAAGAGATGCTGCCTAGGGAACGGCCAGATAAGAGAGGGCACAGCCTGCAGCTGCATAAAGGATGGAAAAAGAAGCTAAAAAAGGGACACCACCTAGTTTCTCAGGCTGTAAAAGTGGTGGTGAGAAATTTGTACTTGTTCTGTTAAGGTAGCCTTAAAATAGAATAGAATTAGCTATCCTGATCGTTTTTTTCCTGTCTGGTCTATCTGAGAAGACTGACAATTCCTGCCTCCTTATTTCCCTCCTGGAGCCAAGATACTCTCCTTACTCCCACACAATTGCCATTTGTTCTTTTCTTACTGAAAAAATCGAGCAGGAAAGTGAGAGCATGGAGATGGGAAGGGGATGGCCCCACTGACTGGAATGCCCTTTTCCGCATTCCCCAAAATGCCCTCTGGAGGCGCCGCTGATCCATTCGGAAGAAGGACAGTTGACATGTAGAGGAGTCCAAGGAATTGGAAGAGAACAAGCGGGATGTGAGAATAATTGCATCCTTATGAGACAAAGCTCACCCTTGTTGTGTGTAACATCTGTTCACACTAACGCTGTTGGTAAATAAATAAAAATAATAATAACTTGATCCTAGAGTTGCCACCTCTAACATTTGACTCCAAGGTTTTTGAGGGACTGATTTTTTTATTTTTTTGAGGGGATATTTGAGGGGCTGCCACAAAGATGAGGGGGGCAAACTATTATCCAAAGCACCAGGAGGCAATATTTATTTATTTATTTATTTATTTGCATTTGTATGCCGCCCAACTCCCAAAGGACTCTGAAATAATACAAGAAATAATGGATGGAAACTAGGAGAGAAGCAACCTAGGGCTAAGGACAAATTACCTAACGATGACAACAATTAACCAGTGGAATGTCTTGCCTTCAAATGTTGTGGGCGGCTCCGTCATTGGAGGCTTTCAAGAAGAGACTGGACAGCCATTTGACTGAAATAGTATAGAGCAGGGGTGTCAAACTCAAGGCCTTGGGCCGAATCCGGCCCACAGGGTGCTTAGATCTGGCACATGGGGCTGCCCTGGAAACAGCGAAGGACCAGCCCGTGGTGCCTCTGCTAGAGAAAATGGAGCTTGGGAGGGCCATGCACGGCCATTCCAGGCTTTGTTTTTGGTCACAACGGCCTCCTTCAGCCCTCTGCCAGCAAAAATGGAGATGGGGGGGCGCCCCCCCTCCATTTTCGCTGGCAGAGGACTGCTGGAGGCTGTCATGGCCGAAAACGGGGCTCAGAAGCCTCTTTTCGCTGGCAGAGCGCTTGGGCCAGCACAGGTGCCCCCAACATGAGTGATGTCATGCTGGCCACGCCCCCTGGCCACACCACGCCCCCGAGGTCAAACACAACCCTGATGTGCCCCTCAATGAAATCGAGTTTGACACCCCTGGTATAGAGTTGGTTGGACTAGATAACCTCCAAATTCCCTCCCAACACAGTTATTCTATGTTCTGTAAGATGGATGCGTCAAAGTACGGCAATGGAGTCGAGTCTCATATTCAGTCAAGCATAAAAATATGAACCAAGCTGCTGCCTTAATTCTGAATACAATTTCCACTGGCATTTCCACCAATGCACTCATGAATTTCTTCAAACTTTCCACCTTCAGGGGATTCATTCCAAAATCCATCCCTCGGAGGCTCTAGGTAGGATATAAATTCATTGCCCTGGGGCACACAGTGATTGCCCTGTGATCGTAACAATGCTGGTACTGTTAGTTGCTTTGCCATTTGGAGGAAAGCATTTTCGACTAACTCCTCCATTCAGATCCTTTGAATTACTTTCATTTTCTAAAAGTGATTGCCTTTGTCAAGCACCTGCCTGGCCATTTTTCTGCTTCTCCTGCTAGCAATCACCTGCCATTGTGCAGCTCTTTATTTCTTGCTTCCTGAACATATATTTTTAATGAAAAGAAAAATGATGGGCAAAGACAGGAAGATTGCTGACAGAGAACTTAGTTGCCTGGGTAAAGGTGAGGAGTCGTCGGAGCGGAATTCAGCCTATAGTAACTTAAAGCTTTGCCAATGAGCTTCTGTAAAACTTCCAAATTAAACTAAATTTGGTGCTAAAATTTCCTGAGGGTGTTGACAGTCTACAAGTGCTAAAATTGAAGGTCAGTTAGATGGGAAGTGATGCTTGGACCCCTCAAAAATCCATGAATAAAACAGGGGGAATCCCCAATAAAACATTTTCATAAAGTATTGTTCAAGAGCCTTGCGTACTACAGGTGAGGCTGTAAGGTCGAAATGCTCAAAGTCACCTTGGACTGTGAGATGCCCAGAAGAAAGTTTGCCCAACTGAATTTTTAAATTTTTTAACTGGGAAATTATTAAAATTAAATTAAATTTTAAATTTTAAAATTTAAATTAAATTAAATTAAAAAATTTAAATTTTTTAAATAGGAAGCTGGCACGCTTTTGTGAATATGTAGTACTGTCTAATGTCTATGCATATTTACCCATGTAGTATGGCAGTAGTATTGTTATTTGCATTCTTATTATCTTCTTTACTGCCACCTCCTATTGGGATGACAATGATGATGATGATGATGATTAGTATTCTGATGCTTTGCATGTACATTCAGAACTTCTACACAGGAGACAAATTCCTTGTGTGTCTAATCACACTTGGCTAATAAAGAATTCTATTCTATTCTGTTCTGTTCTGTTCTGTTCTATTCTGTTCTACTCTATTCTACTCTATTCTACTCTATTCTATTTTATTCTACTCTACTCTACTCTACTCTGTTCTGTTCTGTTTTGTTCTGTTCTGTTCTACTCTATTCTATTTTATTCTACTCTATTCTGTTCTATTCTATTCTGTTCTGTTTTGTTCTGTTCTACTCTATTCTATTTTATTCTTCTCTACTCTCTACTCTATTCTACTCTACTCTACTCTATTCCTACTCTACTCTACTCTACTCTATTCTATTCTGTTCTATTCTATTCTACTCTACTTTATTCTATTCTACTCTACTCTATTCTACTCTACTCTGTTCTGTTCTGTTCTGTTCTATTCTATTCTGTTCTGTTTTGTTCTGTTCTACTCTATTCTGTTCTGTTTTGTTCTGTTCTACTCTATTCTATTTTATTCTACTCTCCTCTACTCTCCTCTATTCTACTCTCCTCTATTCTATTCTATTCTATTCTATTCTATTCTATTCTATTCTATTCTATTCTATTCTATTCTATTCTATTCTATTCTACTCTACTCTTTTATATTCTACTCTACTCTACTCTACTCTATTCTACTCTATTTATTTATTTATTTATTTATTTATTTATTTATTTATTTATTTATTTATTTATTTATTTATTTGGGAATTCTTCTATGCCGCCCTACTCCCTAAGGACTCAGGGCGGCGTACAGCATTTTAAAGAACACCAAACAATAAAATCATTAAAACAATTTTTAAAAAGTTAAAAAGAAAGACATACAACGCCATGCATATGTGGGGGAGACCTCAGATGTAAATAATAGAGTAGATGTATTCTACTCTATTCCTACTCTACTCTACTATTCTATATTCTACTCTATTCTATTCTACTCTACTCTACTCTACTCTACTCTACTCTACTCTACTCTACTCTACTCTACTCTACTCTACTCTACTCTATTCTATTTTATTTATTCTATTCTATTCTACTCTACTCTACTCTAGTCTACTCTATTCTATTTTATTTATTCTATTCTATTCTATTCTACTCTACTCTAGTCTACTCTATTCTATTCTACACTGTTCTGCTCTACTCTAGACAGCCATGGTGAGCACATGCACCACATCTTTCAAGACTCAAAATGTTGTCTATCTCAAACTGACTGTCAGCAGCTCTCCTGGATTTCCATCAGCAATTATGAATTTGGAACATTGAATTTGGGATCTTTTGTATGCAAAGCATATGCTCTGATATTGAGTCACAGCAACACTATAATTCCCATTCATTCATTCATTCATTCAGCCATTCATTCCCTCTCAGACACACAATCTGCCCTCTCAATATTCCCTATGATTTATTCCCAGCCAAAGACCTGCCAGCTGCTTTGCTTTCTTTCTAACCCTGTGATTATAAATTTAATTTAGCTTGTAATTTTCTTCCTCCCTTGGCACAACATAGATCATCACGCCTGTGCAGGACTTGGGAAGAGATGATGGAATAGAATAGAATAGAATAGAATAGAATAGAATAGAATAGAATAGAATAGAATAGAATAGAATAGAATAGAATAGAATTTTTTTATTTGCCAAGTGTGATTGGACACACAAGGAATTTGTCTTGGTGCATATGCTCTCAGTGTACATAAAAGAAAAGAGAAGTTCGTCAAGAATCATAAGGTTCAACACTTAATGATAGTCCGGGTACAAATAAGCAATCAATGACCAAACACGATCAGTTCTGTAGACAACTCTCCAAGTAAACAGCCAAAATAAACAGCTAAAATTCACCGAATGTATCACCTCCAACTGCCTGTGACGGGACTGAGATGCTCCCAATATTCTCCCAATTGTGTAGGGCAGGGGTGTCAAACTCAAGGCCCAGGGCCCGCCCGAACCAGATCCGGCCCGTGGGGTGCTTAGATCTGGCTCCCTGGGCCGCCCTGGAAGCAGCGAAGGACCGGCCCAAAGTGCCTCTGCCAGCAAAAACGGGCTCCTGAGCTCCATTTCTGGCTTCCTGCAACCCTCAAGAAAACAGAACTCCCAAGCTCCGTTTTCGCTGACAGAGGGTTGCAGGCAGGGGTGAAATGCTGCCGGTTCGGGAGGGCCGGTCAGTCGTTGCAGAGCTGATGGAGCTGGCGGCGGTCGTGGCGCGGGGCTTCTCCCGCCTGCTTCCCCCGCCCGCCTGGATGCTGCCATTTGAGTCCTTCTACGCTCTGTGCATGCGCAGAACGCTTTGCGCATGCGCAGAGGGCAAAATAACCCAAATGGTGGCGTCCAGCCGGGTGGGGGAAGCGGGCGGGAGAAGCCCTGCGCCGCAACTGCCGCCAGCTCCATCAGCTCCGCAACGACCGACTGGCCTGCCCAAACCGGCAGCATTTCACCACTGGTTGCAGGAGGCCGTCACAACCAAAAACGGAGCTCGGGGAGCCTGTTTTCACTGGCAGAGTACTCGGGCCACCAAAGGCGCCCCCAACACGAGTGACGTCGAGCTGGCCACACCCATCCCAGCCACGCCCACCCCAGGCCCCTGAGGTCAAACAATGTTAAGAAGAGAAGGGGAGGATCATCCCCCGTAGAGGTCAATCTTTGCTTCCCTTTTGAAGTCATTCTTACTTAGAAAATAAAACCGAGATTCAAATCTAATTAACAAAATATTTATTTCAGTAGAAAATAATAAAAAGAATCCTTAGTAAGCTACATCTTATCGGCTAATGAATAAGTCAGTTCTACCTTCGGCAGAAAAATGGCGGAAGAGAAGGGAGGAGGAAACTTCAGGAATGCAGGCATGTGTAATAGAACATATCATACGTCTGCTTGATCATAAATACAAGAAACAGTAGAAAACATAGAGATGCACAAACTGACAATATTCACATCGTGACAAACACAACCTTGATGCGGCCCTCAATGAAATCGAGTTTGACGCCCCTGGGTAACTTGGTTAATGTCAAACTCTGACAGAATACCCCCCAAGAGCAGTTTTCCTCAACCAGGAGTCTTCTGAGTGCATTGAACTACAATTCCAATTACCCCAAATGATGGGAGTTGGAATCCCAACATCTCTCCAGGGCATCAGGCTGGGAAGGCTGTCTTGGAGATGTAGGGAGCCACAAAAAGGATCTTGGGGAAACTTTGCAGGGGTGGTTACAAGAAACATGTTTTAAACTCAGGGAACAAAGAAAACAATAGGAAGAAATTCACATTAGCTCCACCTAAATGCCAGGGGTGTGTAGGTAGTCCTTGACTTACAACCATTCATTTAGTGACTGTTCGAATTTACAACAGCATTGAAAAAAGTGACTTATCATCATTTTTTATACTTATGACCATTGAGCATCCCCATGGCCAGGTGATCAAAATTCAGACACTTGGCAACTGACTCATACTTCTGACGGTTCCAGTGTCCCAGGCTCACGTGATCTCCTTTTGCGACCTGCAAAGTCAATGGGGAGGCCAGATTCACTTAACAACAGTGTTACTAACTTAACCGTGATTTATTTAACAACTGTGGCAAGAAAGGTCGTAAAGCAGGGCAAAAACTCTCTTACCAACTGTCTCGCTTAGCAACAGAGATTTTGGCCTCAATTGTGGTCGTAAGTCGAGGACTACCTGTAATAAGGAGGGAAGGGAAAATGTAGCGAGGCTTTCACGATTCGGTTATTGTGGCTTATAGCAGTAAAAAAATATAGCCCCAATCAAACTTGGGGAGTCCATTTTCTGGCCTATCTCAAAGGGCCGATGGGAATTAAGATGGCTGAACTCTATCAGGGGAGGCGTTCTTGTTTCTTAATGGTAGCTGGACGATGTCAAGAATCTGTCAAAGGATGCCAGCGTTTGATTCTTCGGGGTGGGGTGGGGTGCTCCCACTGTATACAGTATCCACCATTTTGTGCCAATGCCACTGTTGTTCCTAGATTTACCAGCTCAGGCTACTTACCAGGATCAGACTTGGAGAAAGTGTCCATATCCAACAGACTCCTGCGAAGGTGAAGGCGGTCAAAGAGTAGAAAGAAAGAGTAGAGATTATCAGGGTGCAAAAACAGAGAGGACAGGTATGTAAGAAGCATAGGATTTGCTTGCTTCCCATCAATTTGGATATAATAAAACCGTCCTGACCAGGGGCGGGTTCCTAATTTTTTTACTACCACTCTGTGGGCGTGGCTTATTTTGTGGGTGTGGCTTGCCAGCCATGTGACCGGGTGGGCATGGCTTGCCGGCCATGTGACCAGGTGGGCGTGGCTTCTCGGACTGCTGAAGGGAGGGGAACTGATATAGGTCCTGCCACCCATTCCCCCTCCCCTCAGCAGCTCGAGAAGCCTCAAATGTGTGAAAATGCCTAGGATCATCACCGTGTGTTCGTGGCTTCTCGAACTGCTGAAGGGAGGGGAATGGAGATAGCTCCTGCCGCCCGTTCTTTCAGCATCTCACATGCTCCCTCAGCCATCCTCCCCTGCTTGGACTCACTGTGGGACAGGAAGGCAGCGCATGCGCAGTGCCGGAAGCTCAGCTTCTGGGCAAGCACAGAAGAAAAATGTTTTAAAAATGTAAAAAAAATTTTTTAAAAAATGGTGGCGCCCAGGCACCAGCAACCGACCGCACCGGTAATGTGACGTCACCAGCAGGCCGCTACCGGTGCTATAGAGTGGACTGCACCGGTAGGAACCCACCACTGGTCCTGACCCTTCTGAGTTACTTCTGTGTTCTCTGGCCAAACATTCCTTCTGTTAGGATTATAACACGTCTAGATTAAGAGGCCATTAAAGGAGGTAATCAAATCTACAGCCGGTGGCAGCTTTGTGCTGGAGAAAAGAGAAAAGAGCCAATCCACCATGTTGGAGCTTTTAAACTGCCCATCAGTTTAAGTACTGGTGAAACCCTCACATCTATTCTGGCTTACCACTTCCGTTTGATGTTTGTTTCCAGCACTGGGCTCCCTAAATGGAACTATTTATGTTGAAGATCACTTCCACCTTTCCCCCTGACCATAAGACAGCAATTTTGCTCTGGCAGTTAAAGCATCAGGCTAGAAACCAGAAGAGTGTGAGTTCTAATCCTGACTTAGAGATGAAAGCCAGCTGGGGTGACCTTGGGCCAGTCATTCTCTGGCAGCCCAGTTCCTCTCACAGGGTTGTTATTGTGGGGGAAATGGGAGGAGGAAGAAATATTAGATATTTTTGCCGCCTTGAGTTGTTTACGAAACATAATAAAGATTGGATATAAATGAAATAATACATAAATGAAATAATAACTAGGCACTTTTTTCTACACAAGAGGCAAACACAAATGGGGAGACCCAATAATTAGAAACCTTCATTTATTGCTGCTTAAAACTAGAGGTCCCACAAAGAGCAAGATATTATTTTTGTGTACAAGTTGCTAGGTCTCATGATATCTAGGCCAAGAGTGTAAGAACATTTGTTCTTTTTTAAACCATTAACTGGAGCTCCCCCAGTTGGAGCCTAATGCAAAAGGTGTGTGTCAGGGATGAGTTCCAACTTACCTCGCTGCTGGTTCGCTCCCTCCTGCGCCGCGTGGGCGTGCCTCGTGGGTGCGTGTGTGCGTGTGTGTGCGCATGCGCAATAATGAAAAATCAAAAGAAAAAAAACAAAGCCGAAAAAAGATGGTGACTGCATGCACAGTGCCGGAACTCGGCTTTTGCGCATGCTCAGAAGGAATCTTTTTAAAATAAAAAATAAAAAAAATTCAAAAAAAAGATGGCGGCACCCACGGACTGGCATCAACTGATCCGGTTCGGTGACGTCATCGTGACATCACCAACAGGTCGCTACCGGTTCGGGCGAACTGGTCTGAACCGGGAGGAACCCACCCCTGGTGTGTGTGTGTGTGTGTGTGTGTGTGTGTGTGTGTAATTAAATTGAGCTCAGGAATTTATTTTGAGCATCAGCATTAAAATGTGGTTCACGTTACACGCACACACACACACACACACACACACACACACAAATCCGTATCTCGTGACCCCCCCAAGCTTCTTTTTAAAAGTTTAGTAGTATAATCTAGATTCTAGAACATATCTCCTAAAAATTTAACACTAGGTTCTTACCTATCGCCTCTCCATTTCTGATATGTGTGTGAGGGGGATCAGAAGCTCTTGCTATACACAGTCCAACAAATAAGAGATAGCACAATAAAACCAATGGGAATCACAAAGTTGTGAGACTCAAGGTCTTTCCATACAACATCCCTCAACCCCTTTCCTCTCTGCCGTGCTCGGCCATCTCCAGGATCCTTGCCACTAAGTTTCCAGTCCTTCGAAAGCTTTCATCTTAGAAGCCAAACACATGAGCACAAGTGAAATACTTCGAAACAGCTTCAGAAATGACGTGAGGGTGACATGGTCCAGCCTCAAGTGCCCTCCCCCAGAAGCTCAGCATATCCATGGAGATTTTCAGTCATCCAGGACATGGTTGTCTCAAAGGTGCTTTTTTTTCTTTTTTCCCTTTCAAAAGGCAACTGGACTTTCTTGGGGTTTTCTTTTGAAGACGTTTTGGTCCACCATCCTGTCAGAACTGATGAAGCTTCTTGGATGAGAAGCGAAAGGTCTTCAAAGAAAACACCAAGTTGCCTTTTGAAAGGGTTGCGGGGGAGGGGAAGCATCTCCGAGATTGGCTCAGCATCTTCTGGAGTCACTGTAGTTGGAGAGGAAAAGGCTGAATTGATAGTATTGAGGAAGTCAGGCAAGTTGTTTATTCAATTGCTTCCTGGAAAGCTCATTTCTGATGGATTAATGTTAGCGGGGCAGGTTCAGACATTAGGGTCTAGGGCAGGGGTCAGCAACCTGCGGCTCTGGAGCCGCATGTGGCTCTTTTATCCCTCTGCTGCGGCTCCCTGTCACTGGTTGGCACAACAATTTTGAGAGGAGCTTCCGGTTTGGGGGGGGAGCAGGGCGTGCCACAAGACTATGGCAAGGGGCAGGTTTTCCGGTCGGCTCCACAACTGATAGGGCTTTCGGTTAGGACTGGTAGAGGAAAAAGGGTGCCGTGCTAGGAGGAGACTCTATGGTGGGGGAACCAGACTTCTGGTTGGCTCCAGAATTGAACGGGGGGCTTCCGGTTACGACCTTTGTGGCTCTTTGAGTGTTTAAGGTTGCCGACCCCTGGTCTAGGGCAGTGATGGCAAACATTTAGGGCTGGTTGTGTGAAAAATCCGGAAACTTGACTCTGCTGGTATGTCACCTCCCCTCTCTGCCCCAACAAAAGAAAAATAATTCTTTACATATTGATTTTTTTTAAAAACAGACCAATAGTGCAATGATTTTTTTTCTCCTTTTTCGGAAATTTATATTGCCGCCTATTTGCAAGGTGGCTTACAGGAATATAAAAACCTCATATATGAAACAATAAGACTAATATTGATGCAATTTACATAGATTTTTAAAGGCTTTTGATACAGCAGTTTGATAAACTGCTGCTGAAATTAAACTCTTAACAGCATTTCTGGACTTTTGCACAAGTGGATTGCTGCTTTCCTGTCTAATAGACTGCAGAAAGTCAAAATAGGGAACTCGCTGTCTAATCCTGCCTCAGTTAACAGGGGTGTTCCGCAAGGCAGCGTTTTAGGCCCCACGCTTTTCTTGCTCTATATCAACAATTTATGCGATCAAATTAAAAGCAATTGCGTCCTTTTTGACGATGATGTAAAATTATTCAATTCTACAAATAATTCTGTTGTTTTGCAAAGTGATCTCGACTATGTGTCATCTATTTGGCAACTTCAAATTTCGATTAATAAATGCTCTGTCTTACATATTGGTAAACATAATCAGAATGCCAAGTATAAGCTAGGTGGCATTGATCTAGCACAGTGATGGTGAACCTATGGCACATGTGCCACAGGTGGCACGCGGAGCCATATCGGAGGGCACGCGAAGCGTTGCCCTATGTCAGCTCCAGCACACATGCGCGCGCTGGCCAGCTGGTTTTCGGCCTTGGGGAAGGACGTTCCGCCCTCCGGAGGCTTCAGGGATGCTACCCAGAAAACCCAGAGAGCAAAAAACGGCCCAATGGGCAAACCGGAAGTTTGGAAAAATGGACTTCCGGTTTGCCCGTTGTGCTGTTTTTCACACTCCAGGGCTTCAGGAAGCTTCCCTGAAGCCTCAGGAGTGCAAAAATCAGCACAATGGGCAAACCGGAAGTCCATTTTTCTGAATTTTTGGTTTGGCCGTTTGGCTGTTTTTTCACCGTCCCAGGCTTCAGTGAGGCCTGTGCGCATGCGCGGGGGGTTGTGCGCATGTGTGGTGGGGGAGGGAATGGGTGTGGGCAAGTGCGCGCGCGCTAGCTCGCATACACATACCCTTTTGGCACGCGAACCAAAAAAGGTTCGCCATCACTGATCTAGCAGATGACCCTCACTTTGTTAAGGACCTTGGTGTACTTATCTCTGATGATCTACTGTATGCTCCAAAGCTCACTGTAACAGCGTTGCTAAAAAAGCATCAAGAGTTGTAAGCTTAATTTTGCGAAGGTTTTTTTCTGGAAACATTGTATTGCTAATTAGAGCTTATAAAACTTATGCTAGACCAATTTTAGAGCATTGTTCAACTGTTTGGAACCCCCACCATATATCTGACATCAGTACACTCGAGCGGGTTCAGAAGTATTTCGCGAGAAAAGTCTTGCACTCTCCTGTACACCATAGAATTCCCTATGCTACTAGGCTCAAAATTCTCAGTTTGGATAACTTAGAACTGCGTCACTTCCGGTCAGACCTAGGTATTGCATACAAAATTATACGTAGTAATGTTTTATCTGTAAATGACTTTTTCTTCTTTAATCGCAATAATACGCGCGCAAACAACCGCTTTAAACTCAAATGTAAATCGTTCTAAACTTGACTGTAAAAAATATGATTTCTGTAAGAGTTGTCAAATTCTGGAATGCTCTACCTGACCCAGTTGTCTCAGCTACAAATTTTCACAGTTTCAGTCACAAATTGACTTCCGTGGACCTTACATCGTACTTAAGTGGTCAGTAGAGGGGGAGTGCATAAGTGCACTAACGTGCCTATTGTCCCTGTCATTGTATTTTTTCCCTCTTATTCTTGTTCTCATTTTTGTTTGACAAATTCCAATAAATAAATAAATAAAACTAGTAAAATATCATATAATAATAAAATAAAATAATCCCTAGGCCCTGCTGCATGCTTCTTACCATCAGGCGGTGTCCTCTTTCCATTGACAGGCACCTGGGGTCTACCTGAAGCTTGTCCAAATTGCACAAAATCTTTGTTCTTGAAGAGGCTTTGGAGGACGCTTTTCCATGGTCTCTGAAGCCTCCAAAAACCACTCAAAAACCCACCTTTCCTGATTTTCAGAGGCTTTGGAGGCTGTGTGTGAGCACAGTCCTCTCACCTGACTTCCAAAGGCTGTGCGAAAGCACTCCTCCTCCTCTTCTTCTTCTCCTTCTCCTCCTCCACCTCCTCCTCCTCCTTCCTCTTCCTCCTCTTCAGATCAGATTAACAGAGTTGGAAGGGACCTTGCAGGTCATCTAGTCCAACCCCCTGCCCAAGCAGGAGACCCTTACATCTGCCTCTACCTAGGATCGAATTCACAACCTCCTGATTATGAGGCAAGAGCTCTTCTTCTTCTTCTTCTTCTTCTTCTTCTTCTTCTTCTTCTTCTTCTTCTTCTTCTTCTTCTTCTTCTTCTTCTTCTTCTTCTTCTTCTTCTTTTTCTTTTTCTTCTTCTTCTTCTCCTTCTCCTTCTCCTTTTTCTCCTCCACCTCCTCCTCCTCCTTCTTCCTCTTCCTCCTCCTCTTCAGATCAGATTAACAGAGTTGGAAGGGACCTTGCAGGTCATCTAGTCCAACCCACTGCCCAAGCAGGAGACCCTTACATCTGCCTCTACCTAGGATCGAATTCACAACCTCCTGATTATGAGGCAAGAGCTCTTCTTCTTCTTCTTCTTCTTCTTCTTCTTCTTCTTCTTCTTCTTCTTCTTCTTCTTCTTCTTCTTCTTCTTCTTCTTCTTCTTCTTCTTCTTCTTCTTCTTCTTCTCCTCCTCCTCCTCCTCCTCCTCCTCCTCCTCCTCCTCCTCCTCCTCCTCCTCCTCCTCCTCCTCCTCCTAGCGTATTCCCACAAGGGCAGGGTCCACTTTTCGGATCACTGAACGAATCATTGAACACCTGACTCTCATACAGTTTCCAAAAAAACGTGCAAAACCGTGCCCCATTTTTGCAGGCTCTGGAGAGAGAGAGAGAGAGAGCGCCAAAGCCTGTCCCTCTCACACAACTGTCAAAGAGTCGGGAAGCTGTACAAGAGGACACCCCATTCTCACGCTGCCTCTGCAGTCTCTGAAAATAGCACAAAAAAATGGGGTGTGCTTTTGGGAACAGTTGGGTGTGGGTGAACGCTGGTGGGCCACCCAAAACATTGTGCCGTGTTACCTTTGACACGCATGTCATAGGTTCGCCATCACTGGCCTAGAGTTTGCAATCCAGGCTTAGTGAAGCACCATCCAAAGCCACTGGATTGCAATACTGGCCCCGTGTTCTGTAGAGGCAGTCAGTCTCCTGCTCTATGGGCAAAATCCCTTGAGTTCTTCACCTCTGCTATGATTATTTCCTCCTATTTCAGAAAGCCTGGCTCTTACAGGTAATCCTTTACTTACAACCGTTCGTTTAGTGACCATTCAAAGTTGCAACGGCACTGAGAAAAACAACTGATTTTATTTATTTATTTTATTTATTTATTTGCTGTTCTTATATGCCGCCCTACTCCCTGGGGACTCAGGGCGGCGAGGGCGGCGTACAGCAGAATATAAGAACAATATAGAATATAAGAACAATATAATGATGCCCATTTTTCACACTTATGACTGTTTTGCTCAATGACCACGTGATTCACTTAACATCTGCCATGATTTGCTTAGCAACTGCAACAGAAAAGGCTGTAAAATTGGGCACAACTCACTTTAACAACCCCACTGCTCAGCAACAGAAATTCTGCTCTCAGTTATGGTCCTAAAGATGACGTGCAATGAGTAAAAAGCAGAAATGAAGGGGTGGGAAAAAAAGGGGGGGAAGCAAAAGCGCAGAAAGAAAGAATAAAAAGAAATACAAAGAAGCTTCCGGTTTTCTTCTCAGCGAATATAAGCACAATTGCAAAGTTTATCTGATTACAAAAAAAAAAAAGCTAGTTCTTTTCTATTATCCATTTTTTTCTCTCCAATCATCAAAACCGCAAATCATTCATGCATTTTGTTCCGTCTTGGGCAAAAAATGTTAAAAGGTTTTCCAGTCGACCATAAATGTATTTCTCTCCCCCCACCACTTTTATCAAATAATGTAGCATCTCTGTAAGTTCCATTGTCTTCACCAACCGTTCCTCCGAGGTGAATAGTGTGGACCATCGCCATTTTTGAGCAAAGAATTGTCTCGCTGCAGTCGTCATATTACAAAAGCATTGTCCTCTCCTGCAGCCATAGTTTCGGTGGATTAATTCCTTCAAGATATTTATTTATTTATTTATTTATTTATTTATTTATTTATTTATTTATTTATTTATTTATTTATTTATTTATTTATTTATTTATTTATTATTTATTTATTTATTTATTTATTTATTTTGTTTGTCATACATGTACAAGATAGTAGGTGTTTGTATAAACATAACATAAGCAAAAAAGTACAGATAAAAGAGGACAGTAGGACAGGGACGGTAGGCACAGTGGTGCGCTTATGCACGCCCCTTACAGACCTCTTAGGAATGGGGTCTACTGTAGGCAGTCTAAGGTTAAAGTTTTGGGGGTTTGGGGAAGAAATCACAGAGTCTGGTAGTGCATTTCAGGCATTGATCACTCTGTTGCTGAAGTCGTATTTTCTGCAGTCGAGTTTGGAGTGGTTTACATTAAGTTTGTATCTATTGCGTGCTCGTGTATTGTTGCAGTCGAAGCTGAAGTAATCATTGACAGGAAGGACATTTTGTTATATGATTTTATGAACTACTGTATTTTTTGGAGTATAAGACGCACCTTTTTACCCTCAAAAAGAGGGTGAAAACCTGGGTGCGTCTTATACACCGAATGCAGCCCCACCCAGCCACCCCCACCCTTTGGCCTCTGCCTGCCAGCAATTTACCTTTTTACAGCAAACAGGGCAAAGCACAAGAAGAGCACAAGAAGAGATTATCTGCTTCCCGACCTACAGCTGAGGCTTGCAAGCCACCTGGTAAAATGAAACTAACTATGGTGGCTGTGATGAGACAAATTGCTGGGAGATAAACTGCTGGCAATATTAGGCTGCTAAAATGGAAAGGAAGCAAACTATAGTTTCTATGGCTCAGAGCTAGAGCTCTTGCCTCACAATCAGGAGGTTGTGAGTTCTATCCTAGGTAGAGGCAGATTCTGTTAATGTTATTTTGTTAAATGTTTGTAGACTGTTCAAATTATTAGACTTATTTTTTAAAGACTGCTTTATTATTGTTCTAGACAACTTAACAAAATGAAGAAGCTTTTTAAAATAAATGCTTGCTCTGAAGAGGCCCAGTGCTATTGTATCTTCTTTTAAATAGCAGAGAATACTTCCAGAAAGCCACATCAATTTTAAAGATCTGTAAAAGTATAATCTGAAATGTCCTGTTTTAGTATTAAGTATTAGTATTAAGTATTAGTATTAAAAGAAGGCAGCTGAGAAACCCTGATTTATTCATGTTTGGAGTAGATCTATTTAAATAATTGGGAGGAGTTAGTGTGATTACATTTAAGAAAACTTTCTGGGATTAATATACTGCCATAATGTACATTTCTCCAATTCTTTGCTATTTTTATGGGTGAAGCACACATGCACAGAAATACACAGCAAACAGTGTATATCATCTGTACTGTTTACTGTTTGCTGGGAGGCAGAGGCCTTTTTTCCTTGTTTTCCTCCCCCCAAACTAAGGTGCGTCTTATACTCCGGTGCCTCTTATACTCCGAAAAATACGGTACATTTAGGTCAGATCGGAGCCGATGTAGTTGTAAATTGTCTAATCCCAATATTTCAGGTCTGGTGGAATAAGGTATTTTATTGCGAGCAGAGGAGTGGAGAACTCTTCTAGTGAAATATGTCTGGACTCTCTCGATTGTATTAATGTCTGATATGCAGTGCGGGTTCCAGACAGGTGAACCAAAGAAAGACCAGGCTTGAAGCAGAGCAGCTGAGAAAGCTCCGGAGATGTACGGCTGCTGGTTCTCCTCTTTGCAAGCGACTGCCTTGCCCATTCTACCCTCCTGCTTTCGGGCCTCAGCCGCAAAGAAGCCACAAGGCGCTTCCATCCGACAGCTTCCCTCTGAAGCACAAGGACGGCCCAAAGACTTTTCTCTCTTGTTTTGCAAAGTGGACCTAAAAATCTGATTTCCATAAAATTTGCTCAGCCCAGGGGATTAAGCGAAAACAACCGACAGGAAAAACAGGCTCCGTTTAGAAATACTGCTACAGTATTTATCATTGGAGTGATACATCCTTGGTATGTACCGTGACACCAACCCACTCCCAGCTCTGTGGGTTGTGAGTGGGAGGCATTGTTTGCAGTGGTTCTCCTCCTTCCTCTAGGACTGGTATTAGTCAGTGTTGGGGCGGAGGGGAAGGGGAGCAGAGATTCAACCCTAGGCTTCTGTTATGCGGGTGCTTGAAGCCTCATATTTCTCACGTCTCCCTATTTAACCTCCGGTTATATTAAGCCTCTGGAAGAGGTCATCCACTGGCGGCTTGGAGTTCGATATCATCAGTATGCTAATGATACTCAATTAAATATCGCTACCTCATGTAGAGCAAGTAATGCTGTTCAGATGCTGGCTCAGGGCCCGGAAGCTGGAAGGGCCTGGATGGGGATTTCAAGCCTAGCAAGATGGAGTGGTTATGGCCTTGGCCTTTCCAGAGTCAGGAGAAAGGACACCTTGGACTCGGGATGAAGTAACGTTTCTCCAAACAGACCTTGTGCGTCATCAACTTGTAGCTGACGCGGTGGAACCACTGGCTGAAGGAGCAGAAGCCCCAACGAGGATGAGGAGGGTTAAAAACAGTGGTGGATTGCTGCCGGTTCAGACCAATTCTCCCGTACCGGTGGCGGAAATTTGCCCCTGCTCGCCGAACCGGCAGCGATGCCCGGCTGCCCACGCCCCCGAACCAGTTCTCCAGTTGCCGCTCCTTGAAAGCAGCTTGCAAAGAACTCTTTCCATTGCTCGGTCATTTGCTCGATGTGATGTGATGGGGGCAAAACGCACACTTCTGACGCGATGCGAACCGGTAGGGAAGGTAAGTAGAACCCACCCCTGATTTTAAAACTATATTCCAGCTTGTAAATGAAGGTTCAATCATCCAGGCCAAAAGTATCTTAAAAAAGGTTACATCAAGGCAACTGGATTAAAGTTTATTAAAACTGAGACGTTTCATTACTCTGAAGAAGTTACTTGGATGAGTAACGAAATGTCTCATTCAAGTAACTTCTTCGGTCAAAATGAAAACGTGCAGAGAGTCGTTGGAAAGAACTAATTTGTTGTGGCCCACCAGCTGCCAGCGCAGCTGGCGGCAGACTCGGATAATGAGGAGGTTGGGGAGGAACTTGGGCCAGCTCTGGAGTCTGGGGAAGGCTCTGATGGATGCTCTGCGTCGGATGCAGAGATAGAACCAGGGCCGTCTGACATTTCCCAGCCTCCGGAGAGGGGCAGCTGCCTTTGGAGGCTGAGAGAAGCGGGGAGGAAGAACAGCTGGGGCCTGTGCCAGATGCGCGTATGCGCAGAGCTGTTAGGAGAGGAGAACAACTGAGGACAAGGAGTCGACTCGGGAAGCAAGGCACAGGTGGACGCTGAATGGCCCCTCCCTGGCTGGGGAATAAATAGAAGGAAAGGGGAGTGGTGGTCGTAGGAGACAACAGTTCAGATTTCTGAAGATTTGGCTCATCGTGTTTCCTGCCTCAGAGACTGCTTGCCAAAACTTAATTTGCAGCTTTGCGGCTGGGAGCTCAAGGCCTGGCAATTATCGCAATAAACTGATAAGGTCTGTTACTGCAGTTAACTCTTTGAAGGACTATTGCCTGGACCTTTCGGTGTGTGAATGCCATTAATTCGCAGGAGATAAATAAAGAGGGGTTTTTCGTGACAAGGAGACTGTTTCTTATTTCTGCTAAGGCTGGGTCAGAACACAACTTTTGCCATACGGACTGCAGGGGATTTCTCCCCAAAATGAAAAGCCAACATGTAAATGAAGATTCAGTCAACCAGGCCAAAAGTATCTAAGAAGGTTAAATGATGGCAACCGTGGACCAAAAAGTTTATTAAACCTGAGACATTTTGTTACTCAGAAGAAGTTACTTGGATGAGCAATGAAACGTCTCGGCTTTAATAAACTTTGGTCCACGGTTGCCATCATTTAATCTTTTTAGATTTATTCCAGCTTTAACCTTTTTAGACATATTCCAGTTTAGAGTCTTTTATAGGGAAGAAACATTTCAGGTCAAACCCTTATTTCTAAACTTGCCATTTCCTAAAGCAGGGGTAGGCAAAGTTGGCTCTTCTATGACTCGTGGACTTCAACTCCCAGAATTCCTGAGCTAGCATGATTGGCTCAGAAAGTCTGGGAGTTGAAGTCCCCGAGTCATAGAAGAGCCAACTTTGCCTACCCCTGTCCTAAAGGAAGGCAGACAGTCTGGTAAGATTCTTGTAAACTGGTGATTGACAATCAAGAAACCTATCTGACCCCATTCTCAGAGCTGTTCTGCTAGCTTGTGCCTGATCCTCCTGCTGCAAGAGCAGGTGGCAGCTGTGGCCAGGAAGGTCTTTGCACAGTTCCACCTGGTGCACCACATGTGCCCATTCCTGAATCAAGAGGGCTTGCTTGCAGTCACTCTCATGCCTTAGTCACTTCCTGATTGGACTACTGCAATGTGCTCTACAGGGGTTTGCCCTTGAAGACCATCCAGAAGCTGCAACTGCTCCAGAATGGAATGGCATGCACAGCTTCGGGTGCTCTGTGGTTTACCTGGGATACAATAATGTTGCATGAGTTGCGCTGACCCCCCAGTTGGTTTTCAGATGTAATTCAAGGTGCTAGTTATCCGCGATTAAAGCCTTACGTGGTAAAGGTTATTTTGTGGGACTGGGTCTCCCTAAAGCAGTGTTTCTCAAATAGTGGAGCACGCCCCCCTGGGGGGGGTGGAGCGATGCCAGGGGGCACGTGTGACCCTGGGGAACATGCATGGTCCCTCTCAATCCATTCCCCCGGACGGGGAGTGTTTTCCCAGGTGCACGCTGCTCCAAGCCCGGAAGAGAAGGCGGCCAGGCGGGGCGGCTGCGTGGGTTCTTGTTGTTCTCGGCGGGCGCCGTGGTAGCCATGAACGGCGTGGCGAACCTGCTGCTGGACAAGGAGGAACATCCTCTGCAGCTCGGCGAAAGCTTCGAACGGCACCCTAAAGCCTCCTTCCACACCATTCGCTGTGAGTGCCCGGCAGAGGCGGCGCTTATGGGCCAGGCCGGCGAGCCCAAAACATCGGCTTGATTAAGCTGGCCTGGCCCCGTGTCAAAGGAGTGGCCTAACCACGGTAGCCTATGCCTGACTAACTGAAAACAGGCTCCACTGTTTTCCACTGTGACTTACTCCCAGGTAAGTGGGTAGAGCAGCCTTCCCCAGCCAATAGTTTGCTTGCAGCTTATAATAAGTAAAATAATAAATATTAACACTAAAATTCCATTGGGGCCCAGATCGGAGAGTTGGGACGTGTGCGAAATGTTTACTTCTTCCTGGGGGTGGGGGTGGGGGTGTAACAGAAAATAATTGAGAAGCACTGCCCTAAAGATACCTGCTCATTCCACTAGGTCAGATAGGGTGGGTGCACTCCAGGACCCTTCCCTCAAATGTTGTCATCCAGTGGAGGTGTGCCTTCTCCACTGGCGAGGTGGCGCAGTGGTTAAAAGCAGCACTGCAACCTACTTCAGCTGACTGCTAGTGCAGCAGTTCAGCTGTTCAAATCTCACCTGGCTCAAGGTTGACTCAGCCTTCCATCCTTCCGAGGTGGGTAAAATGAGGACCCAGATTGTTGGGGGCAATATGCTGAACTCTGTAAACCGCTTAGAGAGGGCTGCAAAGCACTATGAAGCGGTATATAAGTCTAAGTGCTATTGCTATTGCTATTCTCAGTGGCTGCCCCAGTCTTTTGAAACAGCCCCCCCCCCTTGAGATTCATTGGTGGGATGGGGTAACTAGCCTTTTAGCTTTCCAGAAGACCACAAAAACCTGGCTCTTCCCTAAACATTAGGCTGGGATGGGTGCTGAGACAGGATCTACAGTCTCTCCAGTGTCTGTTGGAGAAGAGTCTATTTGCTTTTATATTGTTTCTAAGGAGCTGTGTAGGATCTCTGTGTGATACAGGTGGCCATGCAAATTCTTTAAATAAATAAGCAACTCAGGAGTTCCTAAGCTTTCCTTATTTATTCCTTATTGCGGAATTTTTCCAGACGTTCCAGCTTTGTCCAGAACCTTATTTTGCTAAACTCACTTCCAGGTGACCGAAAGGTGCATTTTTTTTCCCAAGAGGCAACTGGACTTTCTGGTTTTTCTTTGAAGACGTTTTGCTTCTCATCCAAGAAGCTTCTTCCACTCTCACCCACCTCTAAGTGAGTGAGAACTGGTGATTTTTTAAAAAATATTTTAGCAAAGCCACCAGTGTTTTTATATTTTGAACGGTCCCTCAATGAACTGTTGTACGTCGAGGACTACCTGTATAAGAAGTACCACGGAAAGGATGCAGCTCACAGGATTCTCAATCTACGCAACGGCTTCTCCGTTGACGTATACTTGTCAGAGGCTCGTAAAAGGAGATTATATGACCCCGGGATACTGCAACCGTCATAAATATTAACCAGTTGCCAAGCCTCCAAATGTTGATCACATGACCAGGGGGAATGCTGCAAGGGTCGTAAGTGTGAAAAGCGGTCATAGGTCACTTTTTTTCAGCGCCGTGGTGACTTTGAACGGTCACTTAAACGAACTGTTGTAAGTCAAGGACCACCTGTATTTTCCTGAAAACACTCTTCCCCCCCCCCGATAAACCAGGAACCTCAAAATATCGCAGCAGAAACATAAAAATATACCGTATTTTTTGGAGTATAAGACGCACCTCAGTTTTTGGGGAGGAAAATGGGGGGGGGGGAAATCTGCCTACCAGGTATTCATCTGGCTAGCGTCCTTAGTCTGGTCAGTTTCAGCACATTATTTTATCCCCTGGTTAGGGCTGAAAAAAACCTTATTCGGAGCGAGTAGCAATGAAAAAAAGCCTGCAAAGACTTAGGGCTGGAAAAAAACTTCCTTCGGAGAGAGTAGCAATGAAAAAGCCTGCAAGCCGGTTAAGAGCCGGGAAGATCGTTAGCGGCTCGTTAGGGCTGGAAAAAAAAGCTTCGAAAAAGCTACATTCAGAGTATAAGATGCACCCAAATTTTCAGCCTCTTTTAGGGGGGGGAAGGTGCGTCTTATACTCCGAAAAATACGGTAGTTGCGCCTGAATTGATCCCTTTGAATTTAGCCTACAATGTCAAAGGCAAACAAAAATGCCTTTGGGATAGTCATAGAGCAGAAGGGCAGGCGCCCCGTCACCCATCCCCAGAACAGAGCTGCTCAATGCGAAGCCAACTTTTACCTCCCTTGACTAATCAGATGTCGTGTGCACTTACCTTCCTCGGCACCGTATTCTCTGCTTTATGCTTCCTCCCTGGCAGACTTGCCAATGGGTGACAATGACACCCCCTTGGCCTTGTGGCACTGAGAGCTGCACATGCTTTCTATTCCTCATGGGACAGGGGTTCCTGCTCTTTTCCTACCAAAACGGACGAAGCTTATCCTTGGTGGCAACTACTCTCCTCTCCCTGACTGAAGGCTTCTGTTCTCTATCCATTCAGATCTATTTTTAAACCCAGCCTCCAGGGGCCGGGAACGATTCACTTATAGCACTGCTGCGGTACAGGCCTTCTCTTCCCTGCAGCCAGGCTCCCCCATCAGCCTTCCCAATCTACTTACACCCCGGCTGCTTCCTAACTATTCGGAGCCCACAAGGGCCAACAAGGCACAACTCTCGCCCATCTTCTCCTCAAATACGTGTCACAACACACACCACGGGAGAAACTACCCAACTGGTGAGACTTTGGGATAGTACATACCCTGTTTCCCCCCCAAAATAAGACATCCCCTGATAATAAGCCCAATCGGGCTTTTGAGTGCATGGCAATAAAGCCAAGCGCTTATTTCAGGGTTCAAAAAAATATAAGACAGGGTCTTATTTTCGGGGAAACACAGTAGATTTTTGCTACCCAAATAAAACCGTCTATTAAGCTGTTGGAATAACTAGTCCGAGTTGTGTGGGTTGGCAAAACGAACAAACCATAAATGCCAGAGATAATTTCCATGCTTAATTTCTGACAAACGTGCAAGCTGACATTCATAGGTTCTATTCATGGGTACTGAAACATGGATTCAAAGGCAACAGCATTTAAACATGAATATTGGGAGGCAACAGAGCCGAGGTGGCGCAGTGGTTAGAGTGCAGCACTGCAGGCTACTTCAGCTGACTGCTAGTTGCAGTTCAGCTGTTCAAATCTCACCGGCTCAAGGTTGACTCAGCCTTCCATCCTTCTGAGGTTGGTAAAATGAGGACCCAGATTGTTGGGGGCAATATGCTGAACTCTGTAAACCGCTTAGAGAGGGCTGGAAAGCACTATGAAGCGGTATATAAGTCTAAGTGCTATTGCTATTGCTATCATTTATACATGAAGCCAAAAAAAAAAAAAAGTGAAGGGGAACACTGTATTGGTGTTTTGAAGTTTTGACTACTGGAAATTCTATTTGTCTCCAATTTCTAGGCTTCTCACAAAAGCTAACATATGTTTTAAAACTTTTAATCATGACGGGTAGAAAGATATTTTTTTTCTATGAAGGGATTCCAGGATTTTGCCAAATTTATTGAACATGCCTTCAAGAACCAAGTTTAGAACTTTACATGGAACTCTGTATAGGTCACATTCTAAAAAAACAAAACTGTATATATTAACATATCAGACTGAACTTAAACAAAATAGGCTTGAAATTTGTAAGAAAGCAAAGAAGCCCTGATTGTAGTTAGGTCTTCATTAGTAAAGAACAATTCCTCTTTTTAGGGACAAGATGGAAACTGCGATATTTGATTTATCTCAGCCTTAAAATACAAGTGCATGACATTTTGCCTGTATAAAAGAGCTGTACAAAATGGAAAATATGAGTGCCTGCAATGATATTCATGAAAGGCAACTAGTGGGGGGTGGGGAGAACATCTAAATCCGAAATACTGAGAGAACATAAATATGCACAAACACAAGACAAAATGGGTAGCTGCTTGTTCACTCTACTGTATAAATGGAAGATGAACACTGGGCTGAAAAAGTACATGGAACTGAACAAATGCAGAATAAGTGCAGAAGAGAGTGACAGTACATGCACACAGAAATGCCAAGAGTAAAAGACGCCAAGCATTATACATATACAGAAAAGAAACTCTGGTTGACGTGCAAGCAACTCACAACCCCGGTTGTTACCCCACTGGATAGAAAGCAGCCTATATAATAGTGTCGCCAAGCATTATACATATACAGAAAAGAAACTCTGGTTGACGTGCAAGCAACTCACAACCCCGGTTGTTACCCCACTGGATAGAAAGCAGCCTATATAATAGTGTCACACCCCAACTAGGACGCATTCCCCAATCACGAAATGTAACGAGTGTTTTAACGACCTACTTGCACACTATGTTCCACAGCCCACACACCCAGCGGGACATTCAACCATACACTTTTGTACAAAAAAAAAAACACCCCGGGGTTGCTCCTGATCGCAGTTTGCACATTCTTCATGCAGGTTTCCCAGCTAAGAAGCTTGGCTCTCCATCCCATTGCCCTGCCCCCCCTCCGCCCCACAAAGGAAGGTGAGTTGAGATCCAGCCAAGCCTCCCGCGGTGGGGCTAGTAGATCAGGGGTCGTCGGGGGGCTTCTCTTTCCTTCCTCCCTTCCCGCGGCCACTTCCGCACTCACCTGCAGGATACGCTGAGCTCCACTTTGGTGGCTGGCACTCGGGAGGGAGCGGACTCCAGGGCTCCCGGAGACGCCATCTCCGCCGCCAGCCTCCAGAAGCGCTAGGGGGAACGCGGGGCGCTCTCCATGGGGTGGGAAGGCGCAGGAGGCTCCTTCGATCGCCGGCTCCGGCTTCTTGCTCCGTCTAGCCGCGTCCGCTCCCGCGCCAGGTGGCAGCACGTGTTGCCTATTGGGGGGGAGGAGGAGGAGGAGGAGGACCCAGAGCCGGGCAGGGCCACGACTCTCCCGCCCTTTCTTTCCGCCTCGCCCCCGCCCACCGCCGCGCCTAGGAACTGTCCGAGGTGCTGAACCCATCGGCGACTATGCCGCTTGCCGGAGAGTCCTCCTTGCCTGGAGATAGGGCGGCCCCTCCTCAAAGCCCTCGCAGTTCCGCCTCCACGAGAAAAGAGAAAGGATGCGCGTGGGGGGGTGGGGGGGTGGCAGGGGCAAGAGATCGAGGCTCGCTCCCCTTACCTCTTCTTTTTTCTTGGCTTCCCCCCTGCTTCCAAATTTAAAGGTCCGCCCATCACCCATCTCCTCCCACAAATGACTTTATGACTGTAACTTTGTTTCTTGTATCCTTACGATTTATATTGACTGGTTCCTAATAGAATTTCATTGCTTATTTGTATCCGGACTATCATTATATCATTAATTAATAATAATTAAGTGTTGCACCTTATGATTCTTGACAAACTTATCTTTTATGTGCACTGAGAGCATATGCACCAAGACAAATTCCTTCTGTGTCCAATCACACTTGGCCAATAAAATTCTATTCTATTCTATTCTATTCTATTCTATTCTATTCTATTCTATTCTATTCTATTCTATTCTATTCTATTCTATTCTATTCTATTCTATTCTATTCTACATCAGATGCCTGGCAGGGCTACTTACAAAAAAACAAACAAACCAGAGGAAGCTGGAGGAGTTAGCCCAGCTCAGCGCTCGCTCTGAACGCTCGCCCAAAGCCATCCAAGCGGGAGGTGGAGAGTAAGAGAAGGGATTTGGGGATCGGAAGTCCACCCTAGCCGAGGGATTCAAGCTAGCTTGGGCTTGGGATTTTTGGGCGACTGCGATAAACTTGGGGGAAGAGACTTTGTAGCTGCTGCTCCGGTGTCTTCTAGAAGCAGAGGGCGGCTGAGTTTAATTCTCGTTTATTCGGAAAGGGCGGGTTGCCCTCCTGCCAGGCTTGCAGGCTGCCCGCTCAGCCAGGATGCTGGAAGACATTAGGATTACAGTCTAATTTATTGCAATCCGTCTGAGGCCGCGAGGGCAAAAGAAAGCTTATTCTCAATTATGTTGAGGAGTGCACCCTTGAAGAACGCCATATAGCATGCATGCAAGGCTCTGGGCTTGCTCAAAGACAGAAGTTCAGTTCCACACAAACATGTTCAAATCATGAATCGAATGTTGGTCCTGGATTCCCTCAGCGTCACAGCAGTACATCAACAAAGGAAAAATAACGTGCTCGATACAGAATCAGCATTTCGCCACAGCCCCTTTTTATGAACCCCTGCCAAGCTTTTTTTTCTTCTTTCCTTTACTTTTCCAAGGTCCCAATTCTGCGGTGGGTAATTTCCCTCCATTAAAGGTGGGGAAAACGCATGTGGTTCTCCTGCAGTTCTTCGGCAAATCGAGAGTACAAGGAAGCAATTCCAGCTTCAGCGTGAGGTTTGATTTCTTTTTTCTCTTTTTAACAGCTTAACATCATGCTGCTTTTGCTCAATCACCTCATATCAAAGTTTAGGGGGAAACATAGCATAGAAAATTCCTGCCATTAATAGGCTTCATTACCGATGCTATATAAATCAGAGGAAGGAACAGACTGATTGGATCATCAGTAAAGAATGTGACCTGATTTCATCAGTGGCTCCATCTTATGAAGAACACGGCAGCAGCTTTGCCAGCCTACACCTGGTGCTCTCCCATGAATCTCATTCTGCGTGATCTATGGCAAGGGACTTTGGGAATTGCAGTCCGAAACCTCTTGAGGGCCCTACACCAGTGATGGCGAACCTTTTTTTCCTCAGGTGCCGAAAGCGCGTGCACACGCGCTATCGCACACGCGCGAGTGCCCACACCCATAATTCAATGCCTGGGGAGGGTGAAAACGGCTTGCCCCGCCCCCCTCAGAGGCCCTCTGGAGGCCGGAAAGGGCCCGTTTCCTGACGAAAAGTGGGCCTTCTTGCCCTCCCCAGGCTCCAGAGGCTTCCCTAGAGCCTGGGGAGAGCGAAAATGCCCTCCCCCACCCCCCGGAGGCCCTCCGGAAGCCGAAAACGCCCTCCCAGAGCCTCCGCGTGAGCCGAAAATCAGCTGGCCAGCGCGCACATGCGCACTGAAGCTAAGCTAGGGCAACGGCTTGCGTGCCAGCAGATATGGCTCCGCGTGCCACCTGTGGCACGCGTGCCATAGGTTCGCCATCACTGCCCTACACTATCTACGGACAGAGATACCTATAAGTCATCTACTCCAGCTATCTCAGAGGTGTTGGACTTCAAACTCCATAATTCTCCGCCCAGCACAGGCAAAGGGAACTGCAATCCTGCACCTCTGAAAAATAGCAACTACAGAGAGCTATTCCAATCAAAAAGTGCTGCTTTACATATTAATACATCATACTGTTATAGCAAAGTTTCTTCTCCGAAGTTCCAACCACATGGCAGGGCAGTTCAATGCTCAGAAGCAAAAAAAAAAAGAGTATTTATATTTTACTTCCCCCCCCCCTTTTAAATGTGAGACCTTATACTCAAGGCGGAAAAAAGCACTCTTATCTAGGCTAGCATTAAAATATAATTGATTTCTTCAGTGGTACAGAAAAGGCACTAGAGAACATGCTTCCTGAAAAAAAATCTCAGCTTTCATGTGAAGCAAAAAAAAAAAAAAAAGGGGGAGAGGGGAGGGGGAAAAAAAAAGCATTATTTAAAAGCAAATGGGTATTGCCTGCCGAGATTTCGGCAGCCGCAATAACAGCTAAATCAGATTTTCGGTGAGTGGGATGAGATAGGAAGAGTTCCATCGCTACATGATTAGCAATCCCAAAATAAATTATGCCAAATAATGAAATTGTAGAGTTAAACAAAATAGGCAAGCTTGACTCACAGGTACAGAACTATGAACGATCAAATTAATGTGGGTTTTTTTTTTGGGGGGGGGGAATGCGATCTAGATTTCTTTGGGCCAGAACTCATAGGTTGCCTAGAATTGGAGAGAATTCTGCAGCTGATCTGAAGAAGAGCCCAAAGGAACCCCTGAACCTCCATTAGGAGGTAAGAGCCGAGATGGTGCAGTGGTTAAATGCAGCACTGCAGGCACTGCAGGCTACTGCCAGTTCAGCAGTTCAGCTGTTCAAATCTCACCGGCTCAAGGTTGACTCAGCCTTCCATCCTTCTGAGGTGGGTAAAATGAGAACCCAGATTGTTGGGGGCAATATGCTGAACTCTGTAAACCGCTTAGAGAGGGCTGTAAAGCACTATGAAGCGGTATATAAGTCTAAGTGCTAGTGCTATTGCTATTAGCAGCTTCTTTGTTCACCCCAAAGAAAAGTCACATTCTAAGTAGCATTTTTTTTTTAAATCTTCAGAGCCATTCCAGGCCAAACTCAGTACAGGATGTAGGTAAAGGAGAAGCAAACATACACACAAGAGTCAGAACGAGGAAGTTTTGACACATTTTACTGGTGATTTGTCAGTGCTTGCCAAGTCCTAAACGACTGAGGAGGGGACCCCTTGTTTCCAGTGGATATCAGCCCAGCTTGAAATAACACAGACTGCAAACCAGTCAGTCAGATGGACCCAGAAGAGCTGGATGTCTGGCAGCCGTCGAGAAGGGCTCTGACGCAGACCAGGAGCTGGCACTTGGGGTCACATGGCTTTGAGGTTCCTTCACCTGTGGGATTCGAACAGTAACCCGTTCAGTGTGGTAGGCAGGCAGACGAAATGTCAAAGGACACTGCTTCCTCTGAGTCCTACGCCCCGAACAAATTGCTCCAGAAGACCCCCGATGGCTCCCGATGAGCTGGGCGACACCAATTTCAGCCCCACGGTGCTGTTGTAGGTAGACAAGAACGTTGAGCGCACTTCCTGAAGCCGGGATTCCCTCTCGGTCAGAGTCACCAACCTGTAAGAATAACAATGATGCCGTTTATACAAAGGCAATTTTAGGAGGGTCAAAAAGAACTCCACATAAAATCCATGCGCTGACCGTACACCAACTGTGCCACTACCATATATTATTTCACGGGGCAGGTGGATAGCAATAGCAATAGCAATAGCACTTAGACTTATATACCGCTTCATAGTGCTTTACAGCCCTCTCTAAGCGGTTTACAGAGTTCAGCATATTGCCCCCAACAATCTGGGTCCTCATTTTACCGACCTCAGAAGGATGGAAGGCTGAGTCAACCTTGAGCCGGTGAGATTTGAACAGCTGAACTGCTGAACTAGCAATCAGCTGAAGTAGCCTGCAGTGCTGCACTTTAACCACTGCGCCACCTCCTCCTCGGATGGGAGGAGCTGAGACATATTGGCTTTCTAAAGCTGCCTAACGAGGTCTCAACCAGTGGTGGTATTCTACCAGTTCGCACCGGTTCAGGTGCAGAACTGCCTACCCGCCCGGATGTCATCACGGATGCTCTGCGCATGCGCAGAACCCGGCACAGGTTCTGCGCATGCGCAGAAGCGCCGCACGCGAGCTCCCATGTCCGAACCGGTAGTGAAGGTAAGTGAATACCCCTACTGGTCTCAACCCCTGAAATGGGGGTAGGTGGGTTCTGGTTCACAGCTCCATCTTCAACATGAGCTCACAAAATACAGCTGCAATATACTGATGTAATTCAGAAGATGATTAACTATTCATAGTTCTTTCCCAGACCTCTTATGGGGAAGAAGAGGCACAGAATTGTCATGATGCAGGTGGTATCTCCATCTTTTGTTTTATGCACTTTGATGCATAATTCAATGGAGTTTATGATCAGGGGATGGTCCAAAAGCAGAAGCCGAAATTCTCCAGGAAAACTGCCCGGTTTGTGGGTTTGTTGGTTAATTTTGCCTGCGATGCCCCCACTACAATCGAGAGGGGTTCAAAGAGAAGAGAATCCGCGTTGTGCTCAGATGCATTTGAATTCCTTCCCTACGACTTGAGCTGTTCCCCTCTCTCCCCTCCTCCCCCAACATCGCTGGATTTTACAGCTTGGATTAGGAAGAAGCTGCAAGCAAAAGGCGACACGGGAAGTGGGAAATGAAAGCTGCTTCGGGCGGGCATGGGTTAAGCTTGTTCTGGAAAAGTCATTAAAAGAAGAAAAGCACAGATACACGAGGAGTCCAGGAGAATGTGACAGCCAACAAGTTGAACCCAGAAATTGCAAGTCCTTGTCCAATTACTGCTCAGTAAGAAAAGCCTCCTTCTCCCCCACCCCCCAACCTTTCCTCTTGCTTGCAATTTGCCACGCCGGCCCCACGGGATTCATATTCCACCTGCCCTCTCCTGCTGCTGAATAAAAGAGGAAGCAGTGGGGGAAAGGCAGAGTGCCCCCCCTCCAAACAAATCTGTTGCCTCTTCCTCCACCCTCTAAGGCAGTGTTTCCCAACCTTGGCAAGTTGAAGATGTCTGGACTTCAACTCCCAGAATTCCCCAGCCAGCGTTCGCTGGCTGGGGAATTCTGGGAGTTGAAGTCCAGACATCTTCAACTTGCCAAGGTTGGGAAACACTGCTCTAAGGGAACGCTGTTCAGGAGGCAGGAAGAGCGGCTCGTGCTCTGTCCTGCTGGCTGAGCTTTCATCCAAGAACTTTGGGATGAAAACCTGCTGGCCCGTAGCTCCAATATTAGAACTCTTCCCTCCACCAGGCTCGAGTTGGGAAGCACCCTTTCCAGAGTGGGAGGAGAGGAGAGGAGAAAAGCCCAAGGATTTCCAATGGCACCTCAGAGCATTAAATCTATTCCCTCCTCCCCACCTCCCTGCCATGGTGTGAAAAGCCAGGAGCCACAGGAGAGGTGCTTTATGTGCAGTAAGGCTACGGTTTCCCCCTCAGTGGCCTGCCTCCTCTCCACCTGATCTATGTACTAATGGGGGGGGGGAGGTGGGAAGGGGGGAGGAAGAAAAGCAAGCAACTCATTCCAGATGAGAGAAACGCTAAGGGAGATTAGAGTTCAAAGGAATTTGTTCTAAATGTCTTAAGAAGAGAGAGGGGGGGAAAAAAACATCTTTGCTGTGTTTGAAGATGCAGCTCTTCCTTCTTTCTCTCAAAGAGAATCAGGCCTTCCTCCCAAGAGGTCATCCCAAGGGTATGGCACCAACCTGCCCATCAAAAATTCCCTTTCATCTCCCCAGTGTTTCGCAGGCTAGAAACCGGCACTGTTAATTTGAATGGAAGCAGTAGAAAACCACCCACTGCCACCAGCTTCGAGTCCGGAAAGAGCAGTGAGAGGATACTGGTGGAAGGCTTGGATTAAAAAAAAAACAGAAGTCCAAACAGAATGGCAGCCAACTGGGTTTTGATATTTATCCTGTCAGCTTCACAAACACAGGAGTCGGGGGGGGGGAGAGAGAGAGAGAGAGAGAGAGAGAGAGAGAGAGAGAGAGAGAGAGAGAGAGAGAGAGAGAGAGAGAGAGAGAGAGAGAGAGAGAGAGAGAGAGAGAGAGAGAGAGAGAGAGAGAGAGAGAGAATGCGAGAAAAGGAATTTATCTTCCAGCTTCCCCACCGTGACTGCAGGATTAGCAGATGGAACTCCCTGTTACAAGATGAAACATTTCAAAACAGAGATGGTATACCAGAGTATCTCGTGTCACAAAATCCACTATTCTAATTCAGGGGCCTACTCAGCGGGCACAACCGAGGAGCCCAAATCCTTTGCATTGTCTTCCATTAAAACCAGATGTCGATGTCCATAAATAATACCTCCTATGCCTATCCCCGTGATGGCGAACCTATGGCACGGGTGCCACAAGTGGCACGCGGAGCCATATCGGTGGGCACGCGAGCTCAGGTCCGGCGCGCATGTGCACACCGGCCGGCTGATTTTTCGGCCTTCTGGGCCCACTGGGAGTCAGGAAACAGGCTGTTTCCAGCCTCCAGAGGGGTGGGGAAGGCCGTTTTCGCCCTTCCCAGGCTCCTAGAAAGGCTCTGGAGCCTGGAGAGCGCAAAAAATGGGCGTGCCATTGCATGCTGGGAGTGGGGGGGGGGTCATGCACGCATGCGCGGGGGTGCATGGAATTATGGGTGTGGGCACGCACACACGTGATCCCCGCATCCCCCCCTTTTTGGCACGCGAACCAAAAAAGGTTCGCCATCACTGGCCTATCCCAAACCCTTACAGCCCTGATGGCGAACCTATGGCACACGTGCCAGAGATGGCATGTAGAGCCCTCTCTGTGGGCACGTGTGCTGTCGTCAGCTGCTCTTTTGATTTCTGGCGCATGCGTGTGTGCTGGCCAGCTGCTCTTTGCATGCACCGGAAACCCGAAAAACAGCTGGCCGGTGTGTATCTGGCCGCCAGCTGGTCTTCGGGTTTCCGGTGCTTCGGCGCACGGATGCACATGTGTGCGCGTGCACTCACGCGTTCCGGTTTGGGCACTCGGTGCCAAAAAGGTTCGCCATCACTGCCTTAGAGGATTTTCTGGATTCATAGCCTCTGTTAGAGGGATGCTCTGGCCAGGAAGATCTTGGTCCAGTTTCAGCTCATACCCTACCGGTGAACAG
This sequence comes from Diadophis punctatus similis, assembly GCA_023053685.1. NCBI lineage: Eukaryota > Metazoa > Chordata > Lepidosauria > Squamata > Dipsadidae > Diadophis > Diadophis punctatus. The sequence goes on from JALIGW010000002.1 coordinate 233,624,974, forward strand.
GGATGGATGGAAGGCAATCTTTCCTGACCTTCTAGCTACACGCAGCTACCCTTGAAAAACCCCTGGAAATTTCAGCTGGTCCAAAATAGTGTGGCCCACCCCAAGAAGTTGCTGTGCTCAGAAACAAAAAAATTTTGGAACACAATTCATAAATGGTTATCAGAAATATTCAATGAGATATTAGAATTCACTCCAGAATTATTTCTCCTCGGCATATTTAAAAAAGATTACCACAAAGACATCAAGTACTTAGTCCTCCATATCACAACTGCAGCTAGGATAACCTTCGCACAATTTTGGAAGAATACAGAAATACCTCCAGAAAATGTAATAGTTAAAAAAATCTATGAGTGTGCAGAAATGGAAAGATTAACAATGTACTTAAGGGGCCAAAGTGATTCGGATTACTACAATATCTGGGAAAAATGGTACAAATGGATTAAATTAAGAAGGGAAGAAAAGAAACAGTGAAATTATAGACTGTAAAATGTAAATATGTAAATTAAACTATATGTGTAATTAAGATAAGCGATATAGAATCTAACTGTAATAAGGAATATGTGAAAATGAAAATACTGTGTATGATTGTAGAAATGCTTTAGGAAATATGGAAATTGTTATTTTAAAGAAAAATGTTGAAAATCAATAAAATTTAATTTAAAAAAAATAGTGTGGCCCACATGCTTAATTGGCCAGCCTCAAAATAACATGCTACATCACTGCTGCATTGGTTACCAGTATATCCCCAAATGGAATACGCATGCTTGGCTGCTATACGGCTTGGAGTTTGGGTAGATACACCAGACCACCTTGACCAAATAAATTCTGCCAACCCTAGATGACCAGAGCTAGCTTAATCAAGGTCTCCCCCTTTTAAGGAATATGATGGAACAGGAGGAGATTCCTGTAGAGATTTCCTTCCTAAGTAATAGCCTAGCTCCCCCCCCAAGCTGAGAACGGCCCATTCTTAGGGCTTTCTAAAAAACTGTAAAGGCCTTCTGAGACCTGAGTCATATGCCAGACAAAGTTTTATTATATTATTTTATATGCAATCAATCGATCAGAATAGAGCTGGAAGGGACCTTGGAGGTCTTCTAGTCCAACCCCCTGCTCAAGCAGGAGACCCTACACAATTTGAGACAAGTGGCTGTCCAGTCTCTTCTTAAAAACCTCCAGTGATGAAGCACCCACAACTTCTGAAGGCAAAGCTGTTCCACTGGTTAATTGTCTTCATTGTTAGGAAGTTTCTCCTTAATTCCAGGTTGCTTCTCTCCTTGATTAGTTTCCATCCATTGTTTCTTGTCTTGACTTCTGGTGCTTTGGAAAATAATTTGGCCCCCCTGTTCATTGTGGCAGCCCCTCAAATACTGGAATACTGCTATCATGTCCCCCCCTAGTCCTTCTTTTCTCTACATTAGCCATACCCAGTTCCTGCAACCGTTCTTCATACATTTTGGGTCTCCAGGCCTTTAATCATCCTAGTTGCTCTTCTCTGCACTTCTCCCAAAGTCTCCACTTTATAACACATCATAAAATACGTAACGCACACATAACGTATCATATAATGTATCACCTCCAACACACACACACACACACACACACACACACACACACACACACACACACACACACACACAGAGAGAGTAATATTATTGTATATTACTATAAATTATAAACTGTCTAGAATCCAATCAGATAGAGGCAGGGTATCAATTTAATAAATCAATAGAAATAAAGATCTACCCACACCCAGAAGTTTTTCTCTCCCACCCCACGCATCACAGAAGAAACCCATTTTACTTATTCGCACTAAATACAGCATCTGGTTTCCAAGCACATTTCTTCCTTCTGGGGTTCTCAAAACCTCTAATGAAACGGATTTGTAATCGGACATTCACCGCAAAACTTCGAAATGCTACAGAATTTGCCTCTCTTTTTCACTGTTTGGCTTTCATAAGCTCCCACCTTTTCCTTTCAAGATACGCCTGGAGATACACCTATCTACCAACTAACCAAAATGACTAAACATAGGCTGGTGGGTTCTAAAAATCTTTGGTCAAAAACGGTCTTCTTAGGGGGCCACAAGATGGTTTTTCTCCCAGGCAAAACTACGCCTCTAATTCCTATACTGAATTCATCACTCCATTTCATCACGCCGATGAAAGGCCAAATGGGAGGGCTCGGTGTTGAAAATGAGCACCGGCGAAACAGAACCTCGGGAACCTCCTGTGCGACGGACGTACTGGTACATGGAGGTAGTGTTAGATAAGAATTACTCTCATCAGAGGCGAAATAGATCTTTTCCTGAAACTCTGACATTATTAAAGAAAACCGCAGTTTAAATACTAAGGTATAAAGTATTTATTTCCGTACAAAAATAATAAATCACATCTTGGCTATAAAAACAGGTCTTGCTTCTTACAGAAACAGAAGAGAAAGGGGGCGGAACAAAAGAAAGGAATGTACACATGCGTACTAGGAACATATTAATCACGTGCTCAGGAATAAACCACTATATTTGATAGGGATGCATCTCCCCTGCATATACATGTAACAGGCAATATAAAATCACTGCCTGACAGGTAGGCCTCCTTGAGATCGATGGAAGTGAGCCAATCTCGGTGCCTGATGCAACCCAAGATGGACTTGAGGAATTGCATCTTGAAGCGCTGGTACGCGATGTACACATTGAGCTGCTTCAAATTGAGGATGGCGCTCCATACCCCCCCCCCCCACCGAGATCTTAGGGACCAGGAAGAGGACAGAATAGAATCCTAGCCTCTCCTGTCCCGGGGGCACCCTCTCTATGGCTGCAATATCGAGAAGATGGCGGATCTCAAATTTCATCAGCGCCCGTTTGGAGGCATCGGGCGAAATGGGACACCGGATAAACCGCGTAGGGGGGGGCGGGCAACAAATTCTATCGCTGGCCTACAGGTAAGGTACATTGTTAAGGCAATTAGGAAGGATTCATAACTTACCCAGAGCACTAATGGACCTTCCTGAACTAAAACCTTTAAGGAGCAGATATGGGAGTAAAAGCAAAAATCCCAAAGAGGAAAATTTACAGACAATCCTTGACGTAGGACCACAATTGAGCCCAAAACGTCCGTTGCTAAGCAAGACAATTGTTCAGTGAGCTTTGTCCCATTTTATGACCTTTCTTGCCACCGCTGTAAAGTGAATCACTGCAGTTGTTACAGTTAGGAACGTGGTTGTTAAGTGAACCTGGCTTCCCCGTTAACTTTGCTTGTCAGAAGGTCTCAAAAGGTGATACTGCAACCGTCATAAATACGAATCAGTTGCCAAGCGTCTGAATTTTGAACAGTGGGGATGCTGCAACCGTCGTAAGTGTGAAAAACAGTCATAAGTCACTTTTTTCAGTGCCACTGTAACTTTGAACAGTCACTAAACCAATGGTTGTTAAGACGAGGACTATTTGCATTTGGAGCAACAGATCACGCTGCCCCAGTGATGGTGAGCCTTTTGGGCTCAGGGTGTCAAAAATTCAGAAAATGCCTAATTTGACACTCCCGTGGTGTCACTGCCCCAACAAAAGAGAAACAACTTTTTGCATATTCATTTACTTTAAAAACAACAACAACAGTCCAATCAGCTGTGAACCTATGGATTATAGAAAGAAATATAAAATAATTGCAAAAATGAAATCCGAGCAAAATATTTTTTTTTAGAAGGGTCCGGAGGCTGCATGACAGCACACCCCATTCTCATGTGGCTCTGAATATCATGCGAGAACAGGGCGTGCTTTCAAGAATAGTTGTGGTCGAGTGTTGGTGAATGCTCGCATGTCACCCAAAACATCACGTCACCTTTGACACGTGTGTCATAAGGTTCGCTGTCACTGACCTACCGTATCCTGCTGGGTTGGCATTGCAGGCTATAAGTAGTCTAGGAGTTTAGTTCCAGCTCAGCTAAAAGGCACCAGTTGAGGAAGACGAGAATGAACATGATCAACCCTTCTTCAATAAAGGTCTCAGCAGATTCTGAGATTTCAACCTCGGCACAAACTGACCTACGTCATCTCAGAACAACAGAATAACAGAGTTGGAAGGGACCTTGGAGGTCTTCTAGTCCAACCCCCTGCGTAGGCAGGAAACCCTACACCACTTCAGACAAGTGGTTATCCAATCTCTTCTTAAAAACTTCCAGTGTTGGGAGCATCTCAGTTAAAAGGCTTTTCAGAAACGGAACACTTTTTCCAAGCTCCATGTTGTCAGGTTAAGGACAACTGAGCTGCTACTGTCGCATTCTCCACATCTGTCTTTCAAGTACTGGCTCCTTGAAAGAGACTTGCAATTCAGAACACAACAGCTGCTTCCCTGCATGCAAGGCCTAGTATTGTAAGAGAATTACAATACTGTCAGCATAGAAAGATGGGGAGGGGGGAGTAGTTTAAAAAAAGGGGGGGGGAGAGAGAGAGAGAGAGAGAGAGAGAGAGAGAGAGAGAGAGAGAGAGAGAGAGAGAGAGAGAAGGCAAAATGATGGCTTTCGGCACACTTTTTTTAATGGAAAGACATAAAGTGGCTTATGAATCAGCTATGTGGGACTTCAGAATATGGTTCTGAATGAGGACACCATGTCCTGTCAGCATTTTGTTTACACCAGAGGCATCTCTTCTCCTGAAAACAGAGGCTATAAAGAAAGGAGCACCAACTACATTCTCAGTGCCCACATGCTTTCCAAACCGGAAGAATCAAGAGGGACTAATGGACGCTCTAAAGGACTTAAAACATTTCCCACCCATTCCAGATTAACGTAGCCTGCAGAATATTTAAGGGGAGAGTCCTGCAGGCATGAAAACCTTTAGGTTTTATAAAACCTTAATAAGATCATACTGCATCCAGTTTTGGTCACCGCATTACAAATAAAGGATGTCGGGAAAAATGCAGAGAAGAGCAACTAGGCTGCTTAAAGGCCTGGAGACTAAAACACATGAAGAATGGTTGCAGGAACTGTTTATGGTTAATCTAGACCAGGGGTCAGCAACCTTAAACACTCAGAGAGCCATTTGGACCCGTTTCCCACAGAAAAGAAAACACCGGGAGTCACAAAACTCTTCCGGTGCCTGATTATTTCTTGAGCGACCACAAAACTAGCATATATAGTTGAATGAAAGATTCTGTTTTCTTCTGAAACTTTTCTTTTCTTGGATTTATCCATGGTTGGCCTACCGGGGATTGAAAAGCTTAATAAATTGCACGTCGGTGGGTGACGCACATTGGCAGTTGTGACACATATTTTGAGCGACAGGGAGCCACAGCAGAGGGGTGAAAGAGCCACATGTGGCTCCAGAGCCGCGGGTGTTGCTGACCCCTGATCTAGACAAAAGAAGGACTGGGGGTGACATGATAGCAGTATTCCAGTATTTGAGGGGCTGCCACAAAGAAGAAGGGGTCAACTTATTTTCCAAAGCACCAGAAGGCAAGAAAAGAAACGATGGATGGAAACTAATCAAGGAGAGAAGCAATCTGGAATTAAGGAGAAATTTCCTAACAGTGGGGACAATTAACCAGTGGAACAGCTTGCCTTCAGAAGTTGTAGGTGCTTCAAGTTTTTTAAAGGAGGTTTTTAAGAAAAGACTGGACAGCCACTTGTCTCAAATTGTATAGGGTCTTCTGCTTGAGCAGGGGGTTGGACTAGAAGACCTCAAGGTCCCTTCCAGCTCTATTCTGATTGAATGGTTAACCATCACCTCCTCTTTGACTACCGTTTGCCCCAAAGAGTCTCTTGGGAATTCTAAGTTTCTCCTATCTTAGCTTATTTCTATCAACAGCTGTCTCAGGGTGCAATGAAAATAATAGTTTCTTTGTTTGACATCTTAAGTCAATAAATAGAAGCAGGCTCACTAGCAGCTCTGCCCCATCTTCAGTTTGCTTGCCTATTTACGTAGGACACTGGAAACTGCACATAGGCTCCTGATCCCTAGCAGTTTTTCCAATCTTTCCAGAATTTCCAAGGACTGAAACAGGACCTTGACTGATTAGGTTCAGACTTCCCTTCAGGAGCCAAAGGTGATGGACATATAACATCGACCATGGCATCCTTCTGCACCGATTAGGGGAGCTGGGAGTGGGAGGCACCGTATTATTACGGTGGTTCTCCTCCTATCTCTCTGATCGGTGGCAGTCGGTGTTGGCTGGTGGGCAGAGGTTGACCCCTAGACCCCTTGTCTGCGGGGTGCCTCAGGGATCGGTCCCCTCCCCCCTCCTATTTAACATCTACATGAAACCACTGGGTGAGATTATTCGACGACACGGAGTGAGGGTTCCAGCAATATGCTGATGATACCCAGTTGTACATCTCCACCCCGGGTCATTTCAGTGAAGTGGTAGATGTGATGTGCCGGTGCCTGGACGATGTGAGGGTCTGGATGGGAATAAACAGACTCAAACTCAACCCTGACAAGACCGAGTGGCAATGGATATTACCCCTGAAGGACTGTACTGACTGTCCTTCCTTGGTTCGGGGGGGGGGGGGGGGAGAAATTAACCCCTTCAGAATGGGTTCGCAATTTGGGTGTCCTCCTAGACTCACAGCTGAAATTAGACCAACATCTGACAGCTGTAGCTAGGGGGGCCTTTGCACAGGTTCGCCTGGTGCACCAATTGCGACCCTACTTGGATCAGGAAGCTCTGCTCACTGTCACTCATGCCCTTATCACCTCACAGCTTGACTATTGCAATGCGCTCTACATGGGGCTACCCCTGAAGACGGTTCAGAGACTGCAGTTGATCCAGAATGCAGCCGCGTGAGCGGTTGTGGGTGTCCCTAGATACACCCACATTACACCAATCCTCTGCAAGCTGCACTGGCTTCCCATTGGTCTCCGGACACAATTCAAGGTGTTGGTTATCACCTTTAAAGCCCTATATGGCTCAGGGCCAGAGTATTTGCGAGACCGCCTGCTACCACATACCTCCCAACGACCAGTGAGAGCCCACAGGGTCGGTCTCCTCCAGGTCCCGTCAGCTAAACAGTGTCGGCTGGTGGGCCCTCGGGGGAGGGCCTTCTCTGTGGCAGCCCCAGCTCTCTGGATCCAGCTACCTCCCGAGATCCGTACTACCCCCACCCTATTGGCCTTCCGTAAAGCCATTAAGACCTGGCTTTTCCGACAGGCTTGGGGCCATTGACCTCTGGTGATGAGAGACGAGGTCTGCCCATGAATGTTGGATGAATGTAATTTTAATGTATTTTTAATCTGTTTTTAAATTTTAAATTTTCCATTTATGTTTCTTTCTGTTGTGAGCCGCCCAGAGTCCTTCGGGAATTGGGCGGCATAGAAATGTAAATAAATAAATAAATAAACAAACAAACAAACAAACAAACAAACAAACAAACATGCACTCCTAACATCTTCCTCTCACAACTGTCAGGGAGATTGGTTAGATAGCAAGACAGACTAACCTAGTCATCCATAGCTGTGGGTGGACTTACTCTAGGATTAGGGACTCTAGGATTAGGGCTCATACTTTAACTGCTATATTTCATTAGTTCTCTGGGATCAGCTACTCGAATCATATCTGTGCTCTACAGAGTGATCAGAACATCAACAGCAATGCCAAACCTGTCAAACTGATAGCTTCAAAGCGGCTTTCAGGAACCTTGTAGGGTCCATAAATTCCCTAGGAAGGATGACTGAATTTGGTTCTCTAGTCTCTAGAAAATTAAAGATGGGGAAAAATGTATTCTTTATTTATTTCACTCACTTCAGTTTTTTCCCCGACCCTAACATCTGGCTCACTGTAATCTGTTCTAGGGGTATGCCTAGCATCTTTAAGAGCTGAGGTGGCGCAGCGGTTAGAGTACTGCAGGCCACTTTAGCTGACCGTGATCCGCAGGTCAGCGGTTCAAATCTCACCAGGCTCAGGGTTGACTCAGCCTTCCATCCTTCCGAGGTAGGTAAAATGAGGACCCAGATTGTTGGGGGCAATATAAATATACATTGCTTAATGGTGTAAACCGCTTAGAGAGTGCTTGCACTGTGAGGCGGTATATAAATCTCACAAACAAACAAACAAACAAACAAACAAACAAATAAATAAATAAATAAATAAATAAATAAATAAATAAATATGTTGAACCCAAAACAAAACTCATGGATTCCAAGACTTTCATTTTGTGCTCAGAACCCATTATTATTTCTGATTCCACATTGGAGCAAAAGGTAGACGATTGGAGTGGTGGCATTTCAAGGGATGTCATAGAAAACAGATTTTAAAAAGGGGATTCCAACCTCAACATGTGCCATTTTGAATATTCTGCCTGATAATTAAGTTTTGGAACAAAACACTGACCCCATTTTAAATTTTGTCTTAATGGGACACAGCAAACTCAACCAGCACAAAGTTTTGAGCTGCGTTTTGTTCTATGCTCAAAACAAAACCATGTTTTTCAATGTCATGCACATCCTTCGCCTGATCCTATGTCAATCTCCACATTATTTCCTTTCTTCTTATTTGCTTGAGTTTGTGGATTGCTTTAATCCAAGCAGTTAATAATTCCTCAATCCATGAAATTTGTGTGCATTTCCCCGCTGCCCAGCCGATCCCCCTTTTAGTGCCTATTTCACAGGATATAATTTTTTTCACAAGTATTTTTTCCCCTCCTGTATGTTTATACACACTTTCCTCAACACATTTTTTTGTGTGCGTATCTTTTTTTAAAAAAAATTGTGAACAGCATAAAAATACTCAAAAGGGTGGGTGTGGATCTGTAAGTTTGCATACAGATTCAGAGGTGTGAATCGGGGACATTCACATTAAAAAAAATGGAAACCAAACTAACCTCTCTGTCAATGCTAAAGCAGGATAATTAACAAGAGTCTAAATAGGGTTCAGCCTGAATAGGAGAAGGATGCGGAAGCAAAAACTTGCACTCCTCGACCATCATCTTCTTTCCAGGTAAATAATCCAACGCTAAATTGTTGGGTTAATGATATACTGGAGCACCCTATGGTAATCCAGAGCTTCATTGTTTTAGTATGAATGCTGCCTTCCAAAAATCAAATATCCTAGAAGTCATTATCCTAAGGCCACCTCTTCGGAATGACAGAATAACAAAGTAGCCTTGGAATTTAATCAATTCCAATTTTACAAGAGAACACAAGCATCAAAACCTGAAGCCCTTCGAGGAGGCAGAGAGAGAGAGAGAGAGAGAGAGAGAGAGAGAGAGAGAGAGAGAGAGAGAGAGAGAGAGAGAGAGAGAGACGGGGGGAGGGAGGGAGAGAAAGAGAGAGAGAGACGGAGGGAGGGAGGGAGGGAGGGAGGGAGGGAGGGAGGGAGGGAGAGAGAGAGAGAGAGAGAGAGAGAGAGAGAGAGAGAGAGAGAGAGAGAGAGAGAGAGAGAGAGAGAGAGAGATGCAATTATCTGAAGCGAGAACAATGCCACTCTTCCCATCTCTCAAATTTGCAAGACACAGCCGAGAGAGGTCAAAGCCAGCCAGCTAGATATTGGAAGATACCACTCAGCTTAGCCTAGCTGTGCTGAAGGTAGTGTATCTTCTGCTTGCATTATAGACCGAGCCAATTTTTTTTTGGGGGGGGGGAATTGGCTTCTTCAAGAGTAAGAGTATTATGGTCTGTTAATTTCTTCTCGAAAAACTTTCTTAACTCAGATTCATCAATTCTTCATTATAACGAAGCACTTCAGCACTGCAAGCCTCTCAGAGTCAAAGTGGACAGCAACTGGAATTATCTATTGCCCAGACCGCCTGTTCTATTAGTAGGGTACAATATGTGTGTGTACCAAAGCTACAATGGCATGCACATGTTTTGATCCCCCTTGGTCCTATGTTTCAATGAATCCCTTAGGCCAGTGGTTCTCAACCTTCCTAATGCCGCGACCCTTTAATACAGTTCCTCATGTTGTGGTGACCCCCAACCATAAAATAATAAAATTATTAGGAAAGTCAGGGGTGGGTTCTAACTTACCTCGCTGCCGGTTCGCTTCCTCCTGCGCTGCGTGGCTGCACCTCGTGGGTGCGCGTGAGCTTTGTGCGCGTGCGCAGTGCCGAAATATTTTTTTTTAAATTGCAAAAAAAGAAGAAGCCAAAAACAAGATGGCGACGCATGCGCAGTGCCAGAAATTCGGCTTCTGTGCATGCTCAGAAGTTCCCATGGTACAGATTTTTTTTTTTTTTGCAGTAGTCTATTTGCATGTGGGTGGACCCGCCTGGAGACGGATAGAGGAGTGGTGTCTCGTTTCCTAAGACCATCGGAAATGTGTGTTTTCCGATGGTCTTAGGCGACCCCTGTGAAAGGGTCGTTCGACCCCCAAAGGGGTCACGACCCACAGGTTGAGAACCGCTACCTTAGGCGAACAGAAACTGAAATAATATCTATAGGGTAAAAATTCTGCAAAATTGAATGCATACTTACTATTATTAAGGTGCCATTGTTAACCCACATTAAGACACTTCCTTCGGAACAAATAACAACTTCCAAGCATTTTCCCTGTCACCATCTAAGAATCCTTCTCTTCTTGTTTTGGGAATTCCCCCAGCCCCCTCCCACTCCTCCTTGCAGAATTCTTCCAGATCAAAAAAATGTCTTAGGTCACTTTGCGTTCAATGCACGTTTGGGGACCTTTCAGTCTGGGGGCTGTGAAGGCCATTCAAACCTTCATATTTGGAGATACGTTTTAGGTCATTCTTTTGCTGAAATACCTGACGTCTTTTCAGCTTTAATTTCTACACCAGCCACATAGGAGAGTAGTTTCTTAGGATATGCTGATCTTTAGATGAATCTATTCATCCTTTCACCCACATGGTACCGTATTTTTCGGAGTATAAGACGCGCTCCCACCCCAAAAAAGAGGGTGGAAATGTTGGTGCGTCTTATACACCGAATACAGCCATTTCTGGCCTCCCGAAACCCCGTCCCGCGTGTCCCATTTTTGCCAAAAACAGGCCAATTTTTCACAAAAAACGGGGCGCACAGAGGGTTTGGGAGGCCTGCAGAGTGCTCCTGGGGCCTGGGAAGGGCAAAAATGTGACACATGGGGGGTTTGGGAGGCTAAAAATGGGCCCGTTTTTTGCAAAATCGGGGCACGCAGAGGGTTTGGGAGGTCTGCAGAGTGCTCCTGGGGGTTGGGGAGGGCAAAAAACTTTTTTTTCTTGCTTACCTCTTCGAAATCTTGGTGCGTCTTATACTCCAGTGTGTCTTATAGTCCGAAAAATACGGCATTTCCTGTGCCACTGGCTGCCACACAACCTCAAAGTATAATACAAGTAGCCCCATGCCCAACAACTGACAAATTCTTCATCCTTTTTTCTGCAAGAATATTGAGCGGGGCTATGGGCAATACTACTGTTTCATCAATCCAATCATTTTATTCTAAAACATTTCAGGCTTATCAAAAGTTTGGATAGAGGAGGTTAATTGTGGGTCAGGGATGGATTGTGAGGTCCTTGCTGCTGTCTGAGCTCTGAGTTGGTTGCTGCAGACATTTCATTATCAAAAGGGTAATGAAAGGGCATGATAGCAGTATTCTAGTATTTGAGAGGCTACCACAAGGAGGTGGGGGATCAATTTATTTTCCAAAGCACCAGAGGGCAGGACAAGAAACAATGGATGGAAACTAATCAAGGAGAGAAGCAACCTGGAATTTAAAAAAAACTTCCTAACAGCCAGGACAATTAACAAGTGGAACGGCTTGTCTTCAGAAATTGTGGGTGCTTCATCACTGGAATTTTTAAAGAAGAGACTGGACAGCCACTTGTCTGAAATGGTATATAGCAGTGGTTCCCAACCTTCGTAATGCCGTGACCCATGCCCCGCCGCCGCCATTTGGGTTCTTTTACCCTCTGCGCATGCGCGAAGCATTCTGCGCATGCGCAGAGGGTAAAAGAACCCAAATGGCGGCATCCGGGCGAAGTCTCCAGATCCGAGCGAGGTCTCCGCTCGCTTCGTGTGTTGCCTCTGGGAGCTTTTCGAGCCCCGTCACGAAAGGCGTGCGCGACTTCGGCGGGGCCGGGACAGGCAGCTGCCCGGAGAGAGCCACCCCCTTCGCGGCTTCGCCTGAACGCTGCAGGTAGACGGGAGAGACTCTGCGAAGGGGATGGCTCTCTCCGGGCAGCCGCCTGTCCCGGCCCCACCGAAGTCGCACAAGCCTTTTGCGATGTGGCTCGAAAAGCTCCCAGAGGCAACAAGCGAGCGGAGACCTCGCCCGGATCTGGAGACTTCGCCCAGACGCCACCATTTGGGTTCTTTTACCCTCTGCGCATGCGCAGAATGCTTTGCGCATGCGCAGAGGGTAAAAGAACCCAAATGGCGGCGACGGGGTGGGTCGCGGTGGGGGCACAGTTTGTGGGGTGCGATATCATGGCCAGGCTTGTGGCAGTGGGGGGCGGGGAGCTGAGGATGCCAGGGCGACCCCTTGGAAATGGTCGTTCGACCCCCAAAGGGGTCGCAATCCCCAGGTTGTGAACCACTGGTATATAAGGTCTCCTGCTTGAGCAGTGGGTTGGACTAGAAGACCTCCAAGATCCCTTCCAGCTCTCTTCCGATTGATGGTAACTTCATTGGTGTAAGGTTTTTATCAAGATTGTCTTCTGCATGCTTTAGAGCAGTGGTTCTCAACCTGTGGTACGTGTACCACTAGTGGTACGCAAGGGCCTTCCAGGTGGTACGCGAACACTTTCGGGGTCATGAACGATTTTTAGTTAGTTATTTTTTACTTCACAAAAATGTTTACTGCCTAACACAAGATAATCTGGCAACGATTTGCAACTGTTGCCACACGCCACCCACCTGGTCCCAGCGGCCCGAGAATCTAGTTGCTGGATGCGCTGGGCCAAAAAAGGAACGGTGACTGTTCTGAACTCTCAGCAGTTGCGCAGTAGAACCCTCACGAGAAGGTGCGCGTCGTTGCGAGCTCTCGAGCTAAGGTTAATCTCACTCTGTTATTGTTAGCACTATGTTCTCTTGACTCAAGTTACCCTTTGATATTCATTACTGCATCTCAGTGTGTATGTTACTATTTTTATTATTATTTTGTATACTTATATACTTATTATTTTCGTAGTTGGTTTGCGTGTTCTACTTGTACAATTATGGAAATAAAGTGATATCTGATCGAATTTCTCTGGAACCAGGTGGTACGCGGCGACTGTACGGGACCTCCAAGGGGTACTCGATCACAAAAAGGCTGGGAACCACTGCTTTAGAGTCTAGACCAGGGGTGGCCAAACTATGGTTCTTTGAGGACCCGTGGACTTCAACTCCCAGAATTCCTGAGCTAGCCATGCATGCATGGCTGGCTCAGGAATTCTGGGAGTTGAAGTCCACAGGTCCTCAAAGAACCATAGTTTGGCCACCCCTGGTCTAGACCAAGGGTCTCCAACCTTAGCAACTTTAAGACTTGTGGACTTCAACTCCCAGAGTTCCTCAGCCAGCAAATTCTGGGAGTTGAAGTCCACAAGTCTTAAAGTTGCCAAGGTTGGGGACCCCAGCTTTAGACAATTCTGTTTATGATGAAGTTGGGAGAGGAAGTTTCTTTCTCAAAACTGTCCTACGTAGATCATTGTACTGTATATATAGGTAATGCTGTAAAATGTGGACTTGTTGACATCTATGCCAGTGTCAGCTGGCTTTTTGGCTTGTGGGTTCAGTTTTGCAGATATGGCATGTTTGGGAGCAGTTCTAGCAGATATCTTTCCTGATGGTCTATATCCGTGATGGCGAACCTATGGCACGCGTGCCACAGGTGGCACGCGGAGCCATAGTGGAGGGCACGCGAGCGTTGCCCACCGGCAAACCGGAAGTGCGGAAAAACGCACTTCCGGTTTGCCGGTGAGCTGTTTTTTGCACTCCGGAGGGTTCAGGGAAGCTTCCTGAAGCCCCGGAATGCAAAAAACAGCAAAACGGGCAAACCGGAAGTGCGTTTTCTGCACTTCCAGTTTGCCCATTTTGCCATTTTTTGCATTCCGGGGCTTCAGGAAGCTTCCCTGAACCCTCCGGAGTGCAAAAAAACGGCAAAATGGCAAACCGGAAGTGCGTTTTTTCCGCACTTCCGGTTTGCCCATTGTGCGCATGCGTGGGGGGGGGGGCAATGGGTGTGGGCACGCGAACCAGAAAAGGTTCGCCATCACTGGTCTATATATTGCCTTGATTTCAGCAGTTCCAAACAACTCCCATTTCCTAAACACACTTCTCTCACTGAGACTGCTACCTGAAGCATTCAGATATTTCTCTTATAACCACCCCCTATTTTGTAAGAGTGAGTTCCTTCATTTTCAAATGCTCAAAACAGCTACTTAGGGAAACTCACAGTAGCGGACGATAGACAGAAGAAGCCATTGCAAACTGAGGAGTCAAGAGGTTTCGGAGAATTTGTGGCTCACCTATGGAACTGTCATTGTTTTTGGCTAATAACAGGCTTAATAAATCAGTCGCCTTTTTGGGGCCTTCTCAATTAAGTTTAAAAAGTAGCACTGAATCAACTGGAAGGGTGTCTAATAATTGCACTTCTCATCGTCACCATTTTCTTATTTTGAATCTATAAACGACACACAAATAGTGAGCATGCAGTCAGATTTGCAGAAAGATGGCTCTGTTTTTCTTTGTACTACCTATAGATTATCTTAGCTTCTACTTACCTAGGGCAGGTGTCAGCAACCTGCGGCTCCCGAGCCACATGCGGCTCTTTGAGCCCTCTGCTGTGGCTCCCTGTCGGGTGATCCCACCACTGGCTGGCCCCGCCCCTCGCCCTCCCCTCCCACTCACTCCTCGCCTGGCCTGAGAAGGTAAGGGCAATGGCCGGGGATGGAGAAGTGGGGAAGAGACAGAGAGAGGGGGGAGAAAGACATAGAGAGATACAGAGAGAGAGGGGGAGAAAGGGGGGAGGGAGGGAGAGAGAGATATGTCAAAAGGGTTTTGTGGTTCCCGGTGTTTTTTAACAACCGGTTCTCTGCACTAATGATCGGCTGGGTAGGCGTGGCTAGGGGGTCCTGTGACTGGCGGAAGTGAGTGATGTCAAGTTGGCCACGCCCACCCAGGTTTTGTGGCTCCCAGTGTTTTCTTTTCTTTGGGAAACGGGTCCAAATGGCTCTTTGAGTGTTTAAGGTTGCAGACCCCTGACGTAGGGTAAGTTTGTCACGAAAGCGACTGCCTGCGAAGGCTCCTGGATTGGGGCTGAAAGGCGAAAGTGGAAGCAGTATGCTCCGTCCCATATTTGGGTTAGACCAGGTTGCCCTGATAGACCGGTTTCACCAGAAAAACACTTACTTACCTTGGGGTTTTAGGTGATTCTCAATTTACAACCATCCCTTTAGTGACTTAATGGATGGTTGTGTTGGTAATTTTAGTTAGAAATTACAACGCACTGAAAAAAGTGACTTATGACCATTTTTCACACTTATAACAGCTTGCAGCAACCCTCTGGTCAGGTGATCAAAATTCCGATGCTTGGCAACTGACTCATATTTATGACGGTTGCTGTATCCCAGAGTCCTGCAATCACCTTCTGTGATCTTCTGACAAGCAAAGTCAATGGGGAAGGCAGATTCACTTAACAACCGTGTTACTGAGTTAACAACTACAGAGGTACGCTTAACAACGGTGGCAAGAAAGGTCGTAAAGTGGGGCAAAGCTCACTTAACAACCGTCTCGCTCGGCAAGAAAAACTTTGGGCTCAAATGTGGTCCTAAGTCGGGGACTCCCTGTGACTGAAAGATAACATTTGAGAAGGAGGCCCACATTTCGGCGTGCGGCTGCAGAACGGAAGATCAAGGACGATATGGCATAAGAGGTTCTGCAGCAGTTTCAAATCATATCTTTGCACAATTCCTTCCCATGGAGGGGACAGGAACTGCAGTATGAGGGGGGAAAAAGGACTGTGATTTAACTAATGCTGGTGAGATGCTGCAAATGTAGACGGCTTCATGGTGATGGGCAGGTAAAGAACAAAGCCTCTATTGGTGTTACAGATGGTTTTTCTCAAATGCATTTTCCAAGCATCTATTAGCATGTGGATGGTTATTTGCAAAGGCGGATGAGTGGCTAAGCTGCCCTCTAAAGAGGCAAGAACAGGCTATCTCATAATACCCATCCTGACCTGCCACTTAGAACATTACCTTTCAAAATGAGATACATTTATTACGGATGTGTGTATTTTTCCCCTCTTTCCTTTTGGAGCACAATGGCTGCAACAGCTCTTGGCCAAAATACATAGGATTGGATTGTAAGAATAGAAAAGAAAGATGATTCAAACCTGACCGCTTATTCTTTTGCTGACTTTGTGAAGGACACTGGAAAGAGAGAGAGAGAAGAGAGAATCCCTATGCCTAAGAAGAGATACCTTAGAAAATAATCTAAGGGAATACTTTTTTTTAGCTCAAAGACGCAGCTTAAAACAAATTGAATCCTGAAATGAGGCTCGCAATCTCAAGGGCTACATGGAAGAAGTTAATAATGAAGGAAGGCCAGGTTAAATAAAAAGCCCACACTGAAAATAAATGGGTAAAGAGCAGTTGGTTGTGTTGCCCTTAATGGGGCTTGGGGGACAGAATTTGAATTCGACAGGTATGATCAAGGTCTACTTACGATACGCAACTCTTTGCCAAAAAAAAAAAAGAATATTTTGATGGATGTAAAAGTCCACAGGTATCTGAGGATCGTATGAGCTACGTATATCTGGCCCCAGGACTTGAGGAAAAGCCAATCTGATTGCCAGCCAAGCCATGGTTTTCCTAGGCATGAATTTGTAAAGAACCCTTACCCTATGACCAATGAGCCAGCAAGCCTAGATTGACCGTATCAGCCTTGACTGGGAAGTGGCTCCTGAGGATCTTAGGAAGATGCATTTTTTTTCTGGACCGGTTCTTTTAATTCTAGGATGCCGGTGACTGAACCAGAGACCTCCAACATGCAAAGTAGGGTCCTTCCATTCACCGATCTCAAGCACTTACAAGGAACTGTTAGGGAGCTCATCGGGGAAACTGCAAAGAGAGGAGGAGTCAGCCTGCTCCTGTATACTGCCGCTCCCTGTTACCAGCTGCCAGCTGCCAAAGTCGGTGGAGATGGAGGATCCGGGAAGAGAAAGGTCAGTTGATCTGAAGGCAGAGAGAGAGGAGATGATGCAAATCAGTGGCTTCGTTCAGGTCTTCTGCTAAAAAAAGGTTCACTGGTGTTTTTTTTAGCACCTTAAAAAGTTACACGGCAACGCAAACGGTGAGCAGCAGGGGCATTTAAAAAAAAAAAAAAGATACGGAGGACCACAGAGCCCATGAAGCTTCCCTCTAAGAGTGAAAGACATGCCAAAGAAAAGTGCTCTAGTTTCAAAGCAGGTGAATTGAGCCAAACCAGGCAGTGGTTATCTTGGAGCTGCAAGGTCCAACAGCCATCATGCTTAAGAGCCCAAGAAACGGATGCTGTGTCCCTACAAGTGCATACCCACACCGTGTCATATGGGCCAGAGCCTCCACCCCCCACAATCGCTCAAGGTCTGTAGGGCACAAACTGAGCTTTCCGGCCCTTCCCAGCCAGAGGAGAGCTTTCCAACCTGAAGCAACATTCCCAATTTTTTGGGAAACAACAGCCCTTCCCAGACAGGACTTCAGATTGCAAAAGCAGACATCTGAGTAGGTGGAGGGCAAAAAAATAGAATTTAAGATGATTTGGTGGCAGCAAAGTGGAGAACTCTTCAGAGTGTGTGGATCTTCATCTTCTTCTTCCAACAAGATACTTTTCAAATCTGTCATCTACGTTCTTCCCGTTGTTCCAGAAGGCAGAGCTGGTTGGTGTACTGTGTTAGTATTAAATCATAATACAAGCCGGGCATATTTGGATGAAGTAAAGCCAAAAGAAACACAGAAGCATCGATTCTGCAATAGCAAGCTCACAAGGAGAGCATTTAAAAAAAAAACCCCAAAAACCTTCAGAGTATTTATTTCAATTGGAGCCCACAAACCTGATTTATAGTAATACTGGATGCTTTACCTGAAGGGTCATTTGTACGTACAAGGAACAATCCAGATTAATAATTTGAAAAGGCAACTACAGTACAGATAAGCTATTGGCTTTCAATTTAGCAATTTTCACACATCTCCCCTTGCAATCCTACAATATTGCCATAGGCAATTGCCATTTCTGACAACAGAAGCAGGAAATTCAATGTGCTTTCAAACTTTTTATTGAGTCCAGACCACTGCCTGGATAATCTGGCCATGGTGATTCACTGATCCAAGATGCAAGTACAGCTAGTCCTTGACTTACGACCACAACTGAGCCCAAAATTTATGCTGCTAAGGGAGACATTTGCTAAGTGAGCTTTGCCCCATTTCACAATTTTCTTGCCGTGGTTGTTAAGTGAATCATTGCGGTGATTGAGTTAGTAAGATGGTTGTGAAGTGAATCTGGCTTGCCCAGTGACGTCAGAAGGTTCACAAAAGATCATGATCACACGCCACAAATATGAACCAGTTGTCAAGCATCCGAATGTTGATCATGTGACCATGGGGATGCTGCAATGGTCGTAAAAGTGTGAAAAACGATTGTAAGTCACTTTTTCCCCCAGTGCCACTGTAACTTTTCAAAGGTCACTAAATGAACTGCTGTTAAGTCGCGGACTACCTGAATTAGCTTTGTATTTATTGACTCTTGGACTTTTCAAGGTTGTAACTTACAAACGAGCCCAGGTGGCGCAGCGGTTAGAGGCAGTACTGCAGGCCACTTTAGTTGACTGTGATCCGCAGGTCAGCGGTTCAAATCTCACCGGCTCAAGGTTGACTCAGCCTTCCATCCTTCCGAGGTAGGTAAAATGAGGACCCAGATTGTTATATAAATATAACAATCAATATATAAATATACATTGCTTACTGGTGTAAACCGCTTAAGAGAGTGCTTGCACTGTGAGGCGGTATATAAATCTCACAAATAAATAAATAAATAAAAAGCTTTTCAATTTTTTTCCCCAATGTCTTATCCAAAAACGTAACTGACGGGGCTTAGGTAACGGATCGCATGCAATTTGTCGTAACGGCCAATGGGATATTTCCCTGAAATTTTCCATCCCTGCTCTCCTAAATCTCTGAATCCAGAACATTGAATCTCCACATAGGCACTGTGACTAATAGTAACTGATGTTAGTTATCAGATGGCATCCATTCTGACTTCCTACATGCTAAGACCGGGAATCTGTTGGCAGCCTTTTTCCTTGGATGCTTCCAAGGATAATTCTGGAGGAGAAGTGGATTTGTCTATAAAGGGGAAAAAAAAAACCCATGCCAGGAGGGAAAAAGGACCTTCACGGTCAACTTCGGCTAACTTACAAGAGAATGATTTGTGCACACACGCTCGCTATCGCTTTATGTGTAGCGTTAATAAAATTTGGGGGAAGGAGGGAAGAAAAGGCATATCTAGAAGGCCGCTTTCCCTCCTCTTTGAAGAGGTTTTACGCAAGAGCTCTGAAATCTGGATTTCCCTTGAAGAGAAGGAAAGCCGGCAAAATCTTGCTTTACAAGGAGCTGCTTAACAGAACTGAAAAGTATGTAAAGGAATGTGGGTTTTGACTGAGAGAAAGGGAAGGGAAATGTTACGCAGGTATAAAAAAGGACGTCTGGATCTTGGGAAAACAGAAAGCTTGAGGAAGAAACTTAAAACACAACTCCACCGAGATTGTGTTGGGTATAAAACGAAATAAAGAGTAGGGGCTCTGACAGGCTTTCAAGAGCCTATTAACTACCCCAGCTGCATTAAAATGTACATTGCAAAACTCCTCATGATTCCGGTTTCCTGACCTTGCCCATCTCAAAAGGTTGACAGCGGGGCAGCATTGTGGGAGAATCGGCTGAACAAGGAAACCTGCGTGTTGGGGAAATTGATGGACCAGATGGGGGTCAGGCATTAATGGCTCCCGGAAGCAACCAACACACCAGTTACAAAGTTTCTTTCATTGAAGTCATAGCAACCGTCTCCTCCTTGTGCGATTGGTAGAGGGCCTTGCGGTTGTTACAACAAGATCGTTTTGGGAGCAGAGGAAAGAGCAGTGGCAAATGGCCCAACCCAGAGCAGAGAAGAATTATTCAGTGACTGGAACAACACTTGTGTCCTGGGCCTGAGATAAGAGAAATGGAGGTCGGGGCAGGAGGGAGGATTAGTTAGGAAGGTTGCAGGCAGCCAAGAGGTCTTTTGCAATAGGAATGGCAGAAAAGACTCTTTCATCTGAGAGGAATTACCTCAGAAGGAGTTAGCAACAAATATAGTTCCCTTGATTGTCAGAGGTTTAGATCAGTGTTTTCCAACCATTCCTCCTTTAAGATGTGTGGACTTCAACTCCCAGGATTCCTCAGTCAACATGGCAGGCATGTGGCTGGGGAATTCTGGGAGATGAAGTCCACACATCTTAAAGGAGGCAAGGTTGGGAAACGTTAATCTGGACTGTCCACCTTATAGCAAAATAACAAGAACAAAATAATGGGGCAGGAATAAAGGGACAGAATGGGACTGAAGAGCTGTAGCGAAGACTAATATCATTCTTCATCATATATATATATATATACCGTATTTTTCGGAGTATAAGACGCACCTTTTTACTCCCCAAAAGAGGGTCAAAAACTGGGTGCGTCTTATACTCCGAATGTAGCCACACCCTCCTCCAGCAAGCGAGAGGTGCCTCAGAGACAAGGCTGGGAAAGAGGGCTGAGATTACTGGGAGGAGGGTCGGGGCAAAGCCTGAGGAACAAACCTCTTCGGGATGGTCTGGGGGGGGGATTTGTCCGGCGACTTCGGCGAAAAAGCAATGTGAGGAATCGCCGCCACTGCCTAAGCCCTCTCCGTGCCCGGGAGCCAAGCCAAGCGGGAGGCGCAAAATCAAAACATCCCTCCTTTCCAGCCATCGCTGCCTATTAGCCCAATTCTCCGATGCAATTTGACAGCCGTGCGCCCTCATGAAAATGCAGGGATGGTGGTTTTCGGCCGGTTCCAAGCGCTGCCGAGACCGAAAATGCGAGGCTTGTTTTTGCCAATCCCCGTTGCCTGGAACAGTGTGTTTCAGGCGGCGGATCTGGCCAGGAGGAAAGAGAAGTCTGCGGAGAAGGAGGAGGAGGCCAAGCGGCTCTGCAATGTGCATCGGGGAATCAAGGGAATTGAGGAGGAAAGCATTTTCCGGTGGCAATGCTGGCTGGAACTGGCCACCGCCTGAAATGCGATGCACTTTTTTTGCCTCCGCACGCCCTGTTTTTGGAATCGGGAAGGGGACCATGGGTCTGCTGCCCGAAAACACTTTCCTCCCCAAAAACAGGGCGTGCGGAGGCAAAAAAAGTGCATCGCGTTTCAGGCGGTGGCCAGTTCCAGCCAGCACTGCCACCGGAAAATGCTTTCCTCCTCAATTCCCTTGATTCCCCGATGCACATTGCAGAGCCGCGTGGCCTCCTCCTCCTTCTGCGCAGACTTCTCTTTCCTCCTGGCCAGATCAGCCGCCTGAAACACGCTGTTCCAGGCAACGGGGATTGGCAAAAACAAGCCTCGCATTTTTGGTCTTGGCAGCGCTTGGAACCGGCCAAAAACCACCGTCCCCGCATTTTCATGAGGGTGCACGGCTGTCAAATTGCATCGGAGAATTGGGCCAATAGGCAGCGATGGCTGGAAAGGGGGGATGTTTTGATTTTGGGACTCCCGCTTGGCTTGGCTCCCGGGCACGGAGAGGGCTTAGGCAGTGGCGGCGGCTCATCACATTGCTTTTTCGCCGAAGCCGCCGGGCAGATCTCCGCCCAGACTTCTCTTTCCTCCTGGCCAGATCCTCCACCTGAAACACGCTGCTAGCCACCTTGCCTTACACCTCCTGCGCAGCGCCTGCTTCTCCACCAAGTCACGACCTCTGCACTTCCCTGGACCACTCACCGTGTTTACGAGATGGCAGGCTTTCAACCCCTATGGCTATAGGTAGGAAGATAGGGGCGTCGCGGGAGTGGAGCCTTCAGTGCCAAGTCCCTCTTCTGCCCCCATGAAAATTATCCCCCACCCCATTCACTCACTCCAGTTAAAGTAGGGTGATAGGGTTTGTTTTAAACAGATAAAAAAAATGTGTGCTGCTTGTTACCAAAATCCGAGTGGAAGTGAGAACCCTGCTGATCCTGATGGTGGTAGGTAAAGGCAGAATTTCTTTTTCCCTTGTTTTCCTCCCCCAAAACTAAGGTGCGTCCTATACTCTGGTGCATCCTATACTCCGAAAAATACGGTACATATTGCTCCAGACATAATCAAACTTTCCCAAAAATCTGGGGCTTTCCCTTGTTTTACATTCTGACAGAATTCACAACAGATAGCTTTGCAATTAAGAATTATAATTTGTAAAGTCAAAGGAAAGCCAGTGGAATGCAAGAAGCGGAAAACAAAGAAGATACTGCTGGTTTCTTGATCAGCAGATCAGAAGAAAGAGAAATGCCAAAAATCTGGCACGTGCACTGGACACAGCCAAAGATGAAAAATGAAAGGCCTTAGCCAAAATAGATTCAGTTGCAAGATTTTACTACTGTCATAGCTTGCTGTATTTCGATCCAGCTGTGCTACTCAGACTACGGAATCTAATATCTGAGTAAGTGCCCTGGGATGTTCTAATTTCATGAAAAAGGAAGGTTACAACAAGTTTCTAGTCCATAAGTTGTTAGAGAAGAATTGAAGAAATAACACTGAGAAAAGGAGAAATTGAGAAGATTGTCCATGAGATAAGCTTGATGTTCCCAGTTCATCTTCCTAGAATTAGATTGTCTCGTTGTTTTCTTGCCCATGTACAAATTACTGTAAGGGCTCAGCTTGAGGGCATAAAAAAAATCAGCATTCTTGTTCTCAGAATAGTTGTTCAAATACTTCTGGGAAGCCACATGTAACATGTGTGGGCAACAGCATCTTCCATTCATGTACCACAACAATGGGCACTAAGCGATATTAAGTATTCTTAATGACTAGCAGCCACTGGTTATACACAGTACATTTTGTCTAACTTCCCTTTCCAAGCTATCCAAGTTGACTCAAACTATAATAATGGAGAGCAGCAAATCTGTAGTAATAGGATTGAGAGGGATATGTCAGAGTGGAACTGAAATAAAAGTTGATGAAAAGGAAATCACAAATCCTGTGAAAATGGGAGAACATGGTAAAGCTGCAGAAATAGAGGATATAATTGGTGGAAATGTTTAAATATGGATGTGGTTTGCGTATGGAGCGGCTGTTAAGACTTAGAGTGTGTGTGTGTGTGTGTGTGTGTGTGTGTGTGTGTGTGTGTGTGTGAGAGAGAGAGAGAGAGAGAGAGAGAGAGAGAGAGAGAGAGAGAGAGAGAGAGAGAGAGAGAGAGAGAGAGAGAGAGAGAGAGAGAGAGAGAGAGAGAGAGAGAGAGGATGACATACTTCATAATTGCAAAAACTACAGGAACATTACAGGTAGTCCTCATTTAGTGACCACAACAGAGATTGGCAATTATGTCACTAAGCGGGGAGGGGGATTAAGTAAGGCACAGGAGAGAATGCCTACAGAAATCACTTTCCTGTGGGATAATGCTTTATTTTGATTTTTTTTTAAATAAGCTTTTAAAATTTGGATACTAGAGGGAACTAAAGATTAAACTGAACTAAAGGAAAAGACCACATAAATTCAACCTACAATTATAAAATGAAGCAAATTATTTTAATATTGGGCACACTAAAGAATATTTTTGAACAATGAACTGGGAAATTAATTTGAACAGGGTCTGTGCTTATTGATCGACTGTGTCTAAACGATTTTATGGAAGAGGAATAACTGTTACCAGACAAAGCTATGGCTGATTTGAAAGTGGATTTAAAAATGGCAGGCCACAAAATGGAATATCGAAAAAGATGGTACATTGGATATACAAATGAAAGCATAGGTCTTACTAATGAAAAAGGATCTACTGTACAAATAGCAAACCAAAAGAGGGACATGGATAATTTCCCTATATAGGATTTACAAAAGAGGCTTGTTAAAGTTCTGAAAAATTTTGTGAGAAGGCACAAAGGAAAAAAATGAAAAGGAATCAATTTTCCATAACAATATTTGAAGGAATTAACGATTATGATTGCTAGAAGTAAAAGGAAGAAATATAGCGTTTGATCAAGGTTAAAATACGTATGTTATCTCTGGCAACTCTTTACAGATTTTTACTGACAGCAGGACTGAAATGATATTGCTTTAGGAGCTGAGATAGCGCAGTGGTTAAAAGCAGCATTGCGACCTTCAGCTGATTGCTAGTTCAGCAGTTCAGCTGTTCGAATCTCACCAGGCTCAAGGTTGACTCAGCCTTCCATCCTTCCGAGGTGGGTAAAATGAGGACCCAGATTGTTGGGGGCAATATGCTGAACTCTGTAAAACGCTTAGAGAGGGCTGGAAAGCACTATGAAGCGGTATATAAGTAAAGTGCTATTGCTATAAGTGCTATTGCTTTATGGATTTTTTTACAGATAAGAAGAGATGGTATACAGTATAAGGAAACAATGATCGCTTGTTGTATTTTAAGAGAAGGTGATTAAGTTACTAATTTTTTTTATACTTGCTGTGATGAAGGTGGGAAGCCATTTCTTTATACAGGTAATCCTTGACTTACAACACTTCACTTAGTGACTGTTCAAAATTACAACGGCACTGAAAAAAGTGAGTTATGACTATTTTTCACAGTTACTTTGAAGTATCCCCATGGTCACGTGATCAAAATTCAGACACTTGGCAACTGGTTCATACTTATGACCATTGCTGTGTCCCAAGGTTATTTGATCATCATTCGCAACCTTCTGACAAGCAAAGTCAATGGGGAAGCCGGATTCATTTAACAACCGTGTTACTAACTTATCAGCTGCAGTGATTCACTTACCAACTGAGGCAAGAATGGTCGTAAAATGGGGCAAAACTCACTTAACAAATATCTCACTTAACAACAGAAATTTTGGGCTCAATTGTAGCAGTAAGTCGAGGACTATCTGTATATTTCTTTTTTTCCCTTTCTTTTCTGCACTTTCTATTCTTTTTCTATTTTTTTAGTCTGTCTTAATTTTTATTGTCGGTAATTATAAACTTTAATCAAACTACTATTAAAAAAACCAAGAAAACATGCAGATGCAATTGCAAAGAGTGTGGTCTATCTAATGAGGAAATGCTTCTTGGAAGAATGGAAACTGGCTGTGCCTATTCCTGCCCACTATGCTATGCTAGAAGTGTGAGAACAGTAGGAGAAATATACTAGTACGTTGAATGCACTAGCAATGGGGCATTGGAGAAGTGAGTGCTGTAAAACAAGAGGAGACAGGTTCAAGAATGCATAGTTGCTGAATTAACACAGATCCAATTTAAAAAAAAGTGGCCAATATAAAAGAAGTTATGATAACATGGGTGGGTTATTTTTGAGAATGAAGAAGTGGTGATTTTTTTTTAATGACTGGGTCAATAGAAAGTGGAAATTTGTGAATGTAATGGTTGGATGGAGGTGATGAGATGCTCCGAAAGTACAAAGACAATTTGTATGATGTGATGGTTGAAGGTGGTACAGCAAGGGTGTAGAAAAGCACCACCACGCCCATTCTAAAACATCTGGTTACACCCTGTCGGCACCTCCTTAATTTAAAAGCATGTTTTCCTGCATCACACAGCTACTATAAAATGCTGATAGAAGAGAATATCTGTAGCACAGGGTTGAACTGTGGGGTCCTTGCTGCTCTCTAAGCTTTCTTGTAGAAGTTTCATTACCCAACTAGTTAACACCTTAAAGCCACCAGTATATAAACAAGAGAGCCAATCCCACCCACTAGCACTGATGATGTTAAGTGGTTGGGTAATAAAATGTCTGCAAGGAAAAAAAACTCAAAGAAAACCAAGGGCCCCACCATAAAATCCCGGGAAAAGACTTTTTAAAGGAAATATTGAAAGGTGCTCACACTTGCTCTGAGAAACCTTTTGTGATACTGGATCCAAAGCATTGCATATTTGTAGGAAGTAGATGAAAGACGAGACGAATTTCACTTGAATGATCTGAAGCTGAAGGTTTTCAATACGTTAATAAAAAGTTAGGACCATCCTTTAGCAGCAGGTATGTGTATGATACCAGGCAAAATTCACTGGTTTTCTTCAAAGCATTTCCATCTGAACTTGAAGGCGTTAAATTGTTAATAAACCTTAGAATAAGCTTTTTCCATCATTAGTTGCTTCATCTCCTCAGACTCCTTTCCTAGCTTTCTATATCAGCTCAAGCACAGGTAGCTGACCTACATCTTCTATAACGAAGACATCTGTTGTCTGATTAATCAAAGGATTAATTCAGTTTTCTACTGCCTTCCATTAGTATTCCCATGTCATTCAGCTGCTCAACCACCTCCCAAGCCAGCTCCCTGCTCTGATTTAAGGATTTTGTGTGCTGGATTTAGCTTCATTAGCAATATGTTCCTTTATAAAATATCTCTGTATCATCTATCTATCTATCTATCTATCTATCTATCTATCTATCTATCTATCTATCTATCTATCTATCTATCTATCATCTATCTATCTATCTATCTATCTATCTATCTATCTATCTATCTATCTATCTATCTATCTATCTCTATCCATCCATCCATCATCATCATCATCATCATTAAGTTGCATTTCTTTTATGTAAGCTTGTACTTGTTGTTCTTGTCTTTTGGGCGTGCCTTAAAGGCCATTTACTATAGAGCAATTATTCCCCCCAAACTCAGTAACTTCAAGATGTGTAGACTTCCACTCCCAGAATTCCCGATGCTGGCTGAGTACCATATTTTTCGGAGTATAAGATGCACCGGAGTATAAGACGCACCTTAGTTTTGGGGGAGGAAAAAAAGGAAAAAAGGCCTCTGCCTCCCAGCAATTTGCCAAACAGCAAACAGCAAACAGTACAGATGATATACACTGTTTGCTGTGTATTTCTGTGCATGTGTGTCTGACCCATAGAAATGGCAAAGAATTGGAGAAATGTACATTTATGGCAGTATATTAATCCCAGAAAGTTTTCTTAAATGTAATCACACTAACTCCTCCCAATTATTTAAATAGATCTACTCCAAACATGGCTAAGTCAGGGTTTCTCAGCTGCCTTCTTTTAATACTAATACTTAATACTAATACTTAATACTAAAACAGGACATTTCAGATTATACTTTTACAGATCTTTAAAATTGATGTGGCTTTCTGGAAGTATTCTCTGCTATTTAAAAGAAGATACAATAGCACTGGGCCTCTTCAGAGCAAGCATTTATTTAAAAAAGCTTCTTCATTTTGTTAAGTTGTCTAGAACAATAATAAAGCAGTCTTTAAAAAATAAGTCTAATAATTTGAACATTCTACAAACATTTAACAAAATAACATATTAACAGAATCTGCCTCTACCTAGGATAGAGGTCACAACCTCCTGATTGTGAGGCAAGAGCTCTAGCTCTGAGCCATAGCAGCTATAGCTTGCTTTCTTGCAATTTCAGCAATCTAATATTGCCAGCAGTTTATCTCCCAGCAATTTGTCACATTACAGCCACCGTAGTTAGTTTCATTTTACCACGTGGCTTGTAAGCCTCAGTAGGTCGGGAGGCAGATCAGCTCTTCTTGTGCTCTTCTTGTGCTTTGCCCTGTTTTCTGCAAAGAGGTAAATTGCTGGCAGGCAGAGGCCAAAGGTGGCTGGGTGGCTGGATAGTGCTACATTCGGTGTATAAGACGCACCCAAGTTTTCACCCTCTTTTTGAGGGTAAAAAGGTGCGTCTTATACTCCGAAAAATACGGTAATTCTGGGAGTTGCAAGTCCATAGGCCTAAAGAAACATTGCCACAGAACAATTCTGGAGATGAGTTCTTATTTTCTTGACCTGACCTGTGAGCTTCTTAGAAGCGCTTGGCTAGTCAGTCTGCAGTAGAGAATGTTACACTGGAAACCCTTCTAAGGTTGATCTAGCAAAGGTTCTTCCTGAACTGGGGATCATTTCGATTTATAGCTTCTTTCCTACAACTGCAAAGCACGTATGTTCTTGCTGAATACATTCTGCTGAGATATGATGCTGCGGTGTACTCCTCTCCTTTTCTTTTTTTGCAGGCCCTTTCTTTTTAAATCAGGTTATTTCTCCAAAATAAATAAAAAATGTGTTGGAATTCTTCAAGTTTTCTAGCTTGAATTATGTATATCAGTATAGTGCTCTCACTACTGAAAAGGAGTTCAGCGCCATTTATTTCTCATGCCATGTCCTAGGCATCTCTCCAGATTCACTGTTAACTGTTGTGGATATCTAAAAAAAACCCAATACTAATGATATGATATATGATACGATACAATATGATATATGATATATATATGATGTTAGTACCTCCTTGATATGATCAGAACAATAGACTAACAGAGTTGGAAGGGACCTTGGAGGTCTTCTAGTCCAACCCGCTGCTCAGGCAGGAGATCTACACCATTTCAGACAAATGGTTGTCCAATTTCTTCTTAAAAACCTCAGTGTTGGAGCATTCACAACTAATGGAGGCAAGTTGTTCCTCTGATCAGGGATGAGTTCCAACTTACCTCGCTGCCGGTTCGCTTCCTCCCGCACCCTAGTGGGCACGCGTGCACTTTGTGCGTGCATGCGCAGTGCCAAAAAATCTGAAAAAATAAAAAAGCCAAAAACAAGATGGCGACCGTATGCACAGTCTCGGCTTCTGCACATGCTCAGAAGAAAAAAATAAAATCAAAAAATAATCAAAAAAAAATAATAATTAAAGAAAAATTAATTAAAAATAATAATAATAAAGAAGCCGAAAAGAAGATGGCAACCGCATGCAGTGCTGGAAACTCAGCTTCTGCACATGTTCAGAAGAAAATAAAAATTCAAAAAAAATTCAAAAAAAATTCAAAAAAAAGCAAAAAAATTTTTAAATTTTTTTTAAAAAGATGGCGGTGCCCACAGACCGGCACCGACTGAACCGGTTCCATGACATCATCGTGACATCACCAGCGGGTCACTACCGGTTCAGGCTAACCAGTCCGAACCGGGAGGAACCCACCTCTGCCTCTGATTAATTGTTCTGTCTGTCAGGAAATTTCTCCTTAGTGCTAGGTTGCTTCTCTCCTTGATTAGTTTCAGGGGTGAAATGCTTCCGGTTCAGGCGTACTGGTAGTGCCACCTGCTGGTGGTTTGGACAACCGGTAGCGACGGCAGCGCGAGGCTCCGCCCACCCGCTGCCATTTTGTTATTTTTTACCCTCTGCGCATGCGCAAAGCATTCTGCGCATGAGCAGAGGGTGAAAAAGCCCATGCGCGAGCGGAGTGTCGGCAAAAAAGCGCACATGCGGAGCAAGCGCTTCCGAACCGGTAGGGAAGGTAAGTAGAGTTCACCGCTGATTAGTTTCCATTCATGGCTTCTTGGATGAAAATACATATTTTACCAGTCTGTGGAACAACAACTGAAGTCACCCATTACAACACTTTATCTTGGGATTTCATCTTGAACATTTCCAGAGGCCATCAAGAAATCTCCCGTATTAGTTGTAGGATTGTGCAACGCTTTTGGTTCCCTATGCAAAAAAATTGCTACGGACTGCGTGGGAATATGAACGTAACAACTCTCTGAAAAACACCTTCCAGTGGCTGGGTCTCACCTTGAGATCACGCAGCAACTGCATATGGCAGCCGTGTAATCCCAGGAAAGGAGGGGCTGCTTTGAGATGTTGCAGACAGCTATGTAGTTAAATCGTATTTACGTTAAGTGTTTGAGATGCTCCCTTTGAACACAGCATAACTGCAACAATCCCAGCCAGACTGAACTTTAGCTAGACGACTATTTCTACTCTCAGTAAATGTTAAAGAACAAAATATAAGCACTGATCTATTTTAGTTTTATTTAAAAGATGGCTGGCCATCTTTAGAGCGCAACTCCGGGCAGCTCACCACCGAAATAAAACCACAAAAATTATAAAAAAAAACAGAAACGAACGTCCTTGTTATGACATCTTAGTCCTAGACTGCCTTCCCTACAACGAATCCACTCTGGATGCAAGAAACATTCCCAGACCTCTTTCCCAATTTCATGCTCTCAGCATTTTTCCTTTGGGAGCTGGTCCACTTTCCATTTCCTATGTTTCTTTCTTTCTTTTTTGCTTTCAGATCCTCACTAAGCTTATTGTGTAACTACATTTCTTGCATTGTTCTCTTATTTTTTTCCCCCCTCATTGAAATTCTTTGCAAGTTTGCTTTTAGTTACTGTATTTTTGGGAGTATAAAACGCACCTTTTTCCCCCCTAAGAGAGGGTGGAAATGTTGGTGCATATTATACACCGAATACAGCCATTTTTGGCCTGCCCCCGCATCCCATTTTTGCAAAAAATGGACCCGTTTTTCATAAAAATGGGGTGCGCAGAGGGTTTGGGAGACCTGCAGAGTGCTTCTGGGGACTGTGGGAAGGCAAAAATGCCCGTTTTTGCAAAAAACGGGTGAAAAACGGGCCGTTTTTGCCTTTCCCCAGGAGCACTCTGCAGGCCTCCCAAACCCTCTGCGCACCCCATTTTTCGCAAAAACGGGTGAAAAATAGGCCCGTTTTTGCAAAAAAAATGGGGCACACAGAGGGTTTGGGAGGCCCGCAGAGTGCTCCCGGGGGCCGGGGAGGACAGAAGCTTTTTTTTCTTACCTCTTCGAAATCTTGGTATGTCTTATAGTCTGAAAAATACGGTATATCTTTTTTTCAGGATGTCCCACCCCGTCTTGAGCAGTCTTTTTCCAATCTGTTTCTCCTATCACAGAATCCAACTTATAAATTGCCCCAGGTTTATGAATATCTATTTTTTTTAAAAAAAGTCCATAATTCACCTCTGAACACATCCGGCATGAGTTTCCTTTAAAAACAAGATCTCTAGCATTCTATGAACACTTTCCTCCAATGCTTGTGCTATTTTCACTTCCTTAATCAAGAATCCCATACAGGTTACAGGTAGTCCTCGACTTACCAACAGTTTATTTAGTGACCCTTCAAAGTTACAATGACCCTGAAAAAAAGTGACTTAGGACCATTTTTCACACTTATGACCGTTGCAGCATCCCCATGGTCTCGTGATGAAAATTCAGGAGCTTGGCAACTGACTCATATTTACGACGGTTGCAGTGTCCCGGGGTCATGTGATCACCATTTGCAACCTTCTGACAAGCAAAGTCAAAGGGGAAGCCGGATTCCTTTAACAAACTGGGTTACTAACTTAACTACTGCAGTGATTCACTTAACAACTGTGACAAGAATGGTCGTAAAATGGGGCAAAACTCACTTTACAAATGCCCCACTTAGCAACAGAAAATTTGGGCTCAATTGTGGCCATAAGTCAAGGACTACCTGTATATCATTAGGTTAGAAGGTTATAGCTTTAGACTCACAGGTTTCTATCTATTAGATGTAGGTAAATAAAGATCTGGGCTTGAATAGACCTCATTGTGTTGTCTTTGGACTTGGGCCTGGCAGCTGGCGAGAAAAATCGTAAGACCACCAATATTGCTTTTAATTCATTTTCTTCATTTAACCAAGATGCGCTCAACATTATTGCCTAATGAATTCACTAGGATTTCTAAGCAGATGTGAATGATTTTGGCACAAAACACAATTCCTCCCTTTCTTTTGCTTCTATTCTGTTTGAACCTATGACATCCTTTCATTGCTCTATTTCCATCATGGCAGAGGGCTCTCCAAGCCTCTTTCAGACTGTAAAATCAACAATACTTGGAAGACAAAGAAGCTAAGCTTGTTCAGGCCTGCTGAGTATTTAGGCGGGACGCCACAAGGGAGTATAGGGGCTGTACCTTAGGCTCTGTGTGTGTGTGTGCGCGCACGCGCGCACGCCTTAGAGTGTTGGCTGCTGGCGACTGCCTGGACTAATCCCTGCATTTTACTTTGCAAGCTTGTTTTGGAAGTGGTTTGCCATTAACCTTCTTCCAAGGCAATTGCTGTACATCAGGGGTCCCCAAACTTGACAACTTTAAGACTTGTGGACTTCAACTCCCAGAATTCTCCAGCCAGCTATGCTGGCTGGAGAATTCTGGGAGTTGAAGTCCACAAGTCTTAAAGTTGCCAAGGTTGAAGACCTCTGCTGTACAGGAGGAAGTCCAAGAAGGTACAACAAGTCAAATTCAGTTCAAACTAAACTTTGCCTTTGCTTTATGCTCATTTTGTTCGCCAAACTCTGAGTGCTAGGTCATACACCAGTATTTTTCAACCTTGGCCACTTTTAAGTTGTGTGTACTTAAACTCTCAGTATTCCCCAGGCAGCATGCTGGCTGAGGAATTCTGGAAGTTGAAGTCCATACAGCTTAAAAGTTACCAAAGTTGAGAAAGACTGACCTAGACAATGGAGACCACGATCTTTATAAGCCTCTGATTTTTCAAATTTTCAAAGTCAGTAACAATAAGGGGTTGCTCGTCTTTGCAGTGTCATTTGTCCCCACGTGGATTAATGAGGAAGGGTACACTGTCAGAGAATTTATCGGGAGGTCTTTTGGAACAACGCCAGCCTTGCTCTGTGTTTTCCATGTCTCCTGAAGCCTGCCCATTGAAGTTAATTACAGAGCTGTAAATACCTTTCAGTCCTACAGTAAAGGCAATCAAGCTTGTGTTTAAGGCACCTCAGGCAATCATATGCTGCCCCAGAAGCCTCAGCAAGCTGAACAAAAACTAGAGAGGAGTTAGGGAGCACAGTGAAACAACAGACCAAAGGAAGGTCTAACAAGAACATGGTAGCAGATACTGTGGAAGAGGTATTTCCAACAACTGGCCCCTTGTAAAGAAAGACTAAAATACTTCTCCGTAAATCTACAATCAGCACATAGCTGTGAATCATCGGTTTTCCTGCAGCAGCTCAACTGCTTCCCTGCCAAAATTTATGGTCCTCTGAGCCAGCGTGACAGTTTTGGACTGTGCAGTTAGCTGGATAGTCGGATTTTCAGATCGGAGTCGGAGTTACTAGACCCGACTGAAGAATCCCAAGTCTCTGGAAAGGCAGGACTTGTTTCCGTGATATAAGGATTGCTGCAGCCGAGGTGGCGCAGTGGTTAAATGCAGCACTGCAGGCTACTGCTAGTTCAGCAGTTCAGCTGTTCTAATCTCACCAGGCTCAAGGTTGACTCAGCCTTCCATCCTTCTGAGATCGGTAAAATGAGGACCCCGATTGTTGGGGGCAATATGCTGAACTCTGTAAACCGCTTAGAGAGGGCTGTAAAGCACTATGAAGCGGTATATAAGTCTAAGTGCTATTGCTATTGCTATTTTCGGGAAACTTGCCTCCTGTTCATCTCCAAGAGGCATCTGACAATGTATCTTCAGCCACAGCCACACCTCACATTTCTTGATTTGATGTATCTGGTCAGCTTTATTTCAACTCCTTATAGCAGTGAGTCACCAAGTACTACATTTTCCCCCCCTCAAAGCAAATCCATTTCTTTTCTGATGTGTGTGTGTTAAGGTTTCAGAAATTAACTGTGCCAGTAAGTTACATTACCCTATGTTCCATATTCTTTGCACCCAAATTGCCTTGGGAGTTTGAATCTTTTCTTCAGACTAAAGAAAAACCCAGACTGGAGAAAAGTCTCAAGTCAAGTTATCTACAAAAAGAGTAGATAAAACATGTAATAGTCAGCATCTCAGAAGAGATATTCACATTCCTTTCATACTTTATACAGAGCTCACATGACCAAATCTCACTACAGATGCTTAAAACGGATATCCAGCTCGGATGAAAGGGAATAAGCGATAGGTAAGATTCTGCTGCAGTGATTTGCCATAACAGTGGAGTGAGCATCAAAAAAATAAATAAATAAAAGCGTCTACTTTCAGATGAAAAATTAAACAGCTTGGCTCCATGCTACATTTCTATTGATGGTAAATCTAGCCGCACATATTGCTGGTACTGTATCTCAAAACTGAGTTCTGTGAAAAAATTAATGGTATTCGTACCAATATTGTAAAAAAAAAAAGTGACCAAATTAGTGCATCAGGAAAATGTGGTGGACGAAGTATACTTGGACTTCAGTAAGGCAATTGACAAAGTAGACCACAGACTACTTCTTGATAAGACGGATAGACAGTAACACCACCAAATGGATTTGCAGTTGGCTGACCAATCACGCTCAACATGTAGTCCTCAAGGGAACTATATCTACATGGGGGAAAGCAAGCAGTGGGGCACTCCAAGATTCTGTAGGCCAATTTTTTTCAACATATTCTGACTGATCTAGATTTAGAAAATTAGATTTAGGGGACTAGAGGCTAAAACAGATAAAGAACGGTTGCTGGAATTGGGTATGTCTAGTCTTATGAAAAGAAGGACTGGGGAGACATGATAGCAGTGTTCCAATATCTAAGGAATTGTCACAAAGAAGAGGGAGTCAAGCTATTCTCCAAAGCAACTGAAGGCAGGACAAGAAGCAATGGATGGAAACTAATCAAGGAGAGAAGCAACCTAGAACTACGGAGAAATTTCCTGACAGTTAGAACAATTAATCAGAGGAATAACTTGCTTCCAGAAGTTGTGAATGCTTCAACACTGGAAGTTCTTTTTTTAGAAGAGATTGGACAACTATTTGTCTGAAATGGTATAGTGTCTAGTCCAACCCCCTGCCTGAGTAGGGAGTTGGACTAGAAGACCTCCAAGGTCCCTTCCAATTCTGTTATTCTATATTCTATACGAAGGGATCAAAGAAGAGCTCATGAAACTTGCAAATGACAACAAGCTGGCAGTAATTGCTAAGCAGTTTGGAATATAGACTCAAGATTCAGAAGGATCATGAAAAAACTGAGCACTGGGCCCTAACCAACAAGATGCAACTTTCCTGCACTTAGGCAGGAAAAACAAATGCAGGCACAGAATAGGTGGTATCTGGCTCACCAGTTGTAACTGCGAAAGGGATCTACTGTAGGTGTCCTAGATTAGATTAGATTATTGTTAGAGTTGGAAGGGACCTTGTAGGTCATCTAGTCCAACCCCCTGCTCAAGCAGGAGTCCCTACACCATTTCGGACAAATGGCAGTCCAATCTCCTTTTGAAAGTCTCAAGTGTTGGAGCTCTCACAACCTCCGCAGGCAAGCTGTTCCACTGGTTGATCGCTCTCACTGTCAGAAAGTTCCTCCTTATTTCCAGGTTGAATCTCTCTTTGGTCAGTTTCCATCCATTATTCCTTGTCTGGTCTTCTGGTGCTTTGGAAAACAGCCTAATCCCCTCCTTTCTGTGGCAGCCCCTCAAGTATTGGAACACTGCTATCATGTCCCCCCTGGTCCTTCTCTTCGCTAGACTGGCCAAGCTCAGTTCCTGCAACCGCTCTTCGTATGTTTTAGTTTCCAGTCCTCTTATCATCTTTGTTGCTCTCCTCTGTACTTTCTCTAGAGCTTCAATGTCTTTTTTATAGTGTGGTGACCAGAACTGGATGCAGTACTCTAGTTGTGGTCTAACTAAGGCTTTATAGAGTGGTATTAGTACCTCCCTAGTTCTAGATTGTATCCCTCTGTTAATGCAACTCAGGATTGCATTGGCTTTTTTGGCTGCCACTGCACATTGCTGGCTCATATCTAGTTGGTTGTCCACCAAGACTCCTAGATCCCGCTCGCAGTTGCTGCTATTGAGTGTGGTTTCACCCAGTTTATATGCGTATCTTTGGTTTTTCTTACCTAGGTGTAGGATTTTACTTTTCTCTGCATTGAATTTCATTTTGTTTGATTGGGCCCAGTGTTCAAGTCTGTCGAGATCCATCTGGATCCTGAGCCTGTCCTCTGGGGTATTAGCTACTCCCGCCAGCTTGGTATCGTCTGCGAATTTGGTTAGTTGCCCTTCTATTCCCTCGTCTAGGTCGTTTATGAAGATGTTAAAGAGTACTGGGCCTAGGACAGAACCTTGTGGTACCCCACTGCTTACTTCTCTCCATGTGGACTTAGAGCCACTGAGGACTACTCGTTGGGTGCGGTTAGTCAGCCAGTTGTTGATTCATCTGATTGTGTAGCTGTCTATCCCACTTTTTTCTAGCTTATGGAGAAGTAGGCTGTGGTCTACTTTGTCAAATGCTTTGCTGAAGTCCAAATATATTATATCCACTGTATTTCGCTGGTCTATTAATTTGGTCACAGTGTTGAAGAATGAAATGAGATTGGTTTGGCATGATTTGTTCTTAACAAACCCATGTTGGCTGCTGGTTATTACTTTGTTTGTTTCTAAGTGGTGGCAGATTTGTTTTTTAATTATTTTTTCCAGTATTTTCCCAGGTATCGATGTTAAGCTGATTGGTCTGTAGTTACCTGGGTCTGGTTTTATATCTTTTTTGTAGATGGGGACCACGTCAGCTTGTTTCCAGTCTTCAGGTAGTTCCCCTGTGTTCCAGGATTTTTGGAAGATGTGTTGCAGTGGTTCTGAAATGACATTTGCAAGTTCCTTTAGGACTCTGGGGTGTAGTCTGTCTGGTCCTGGTGATTTGTATTTGTTAAGTTCAGACAGGTGGTCTCTTACTGTATTTTTGCTTATATTGAAGTTTGTTTCAAATCTGTTTTTTGCAGTTGTGTTACTGGTTAGTTGAGCTGCAGTTTCTTTTCGTGTGAAGACTGATGCAAAGAATGTGTTAAGTAGCTCTGCTTTGTCTGTGTTGTCAGTTACTTCTTTGCCGTCTTCTCTCTTTAGTGGACCGACTGTTTCCTTGATTTTTTTCTTATTGTTTATGTGTTGGAAGAAGCTTTTTTAATTATCTTTGACTTTTGTTGCAAGTCTTTGTTCATTCTGGGCCTTTGCTGTCCTGATATTTCCTTTGCAGATTCTGGCTGTCTGTTGGTACTCTGCCTTAGTTATGTGTCCCTCTTTCCATTTTTTTGTACTTGTCCTTTTTTTTCATTCAATTTGTCAATGAGGTCTTTGTGTAGCCATGCTGGTTTTCTTTTGGATTTCTTATTTTTCTTTCTCATCGGGATTGTGCTCTTCTGGGCTTTTTTGATCATGTTTTTCAGAGTCTCCCAGTGCACCACCACTTAAATATGAGCCAGCAGTGTGCTGCAGCTGCCTAAAAGGCCAATGCAGTCATAGGTTGCATCAACCGAGGGATAGCACTAGAATCGCGAGAAATGATAGCACTGCTTTATTATACACTAGTTAGAATATTGAGTCCAGTTCTGGTCACCAAGATATAGAAAATATGCTGAGCCCTAGAAAGAGTGCAAAGAAGAGCAACAAAGATGATAAGGCTAAATTGTACAATGAACGGGGGAACTAGATATGTCTAGCCTAACGAAGAGAAGGATCAGGGTGACATGAGAGCTGTCTTCCAGAACCACAAAAAGGAGAGGGTTGACTTAGACCCCAAAGCAGGGTAACACAAGAAGCAATGGGTGGAAGCTCATCAAAGAGAGATCCAATCTGGAATTAAGGAGACATTTCCTGACAGAGCAATCTGTGGGAAGCCACCCCCACCATCCAGAAGAAATATTTTGAGAAATATTTAAAAAGGCAGGATAAAATATTTCCCCTACAAGAGAAATAAAAAATCTTAAGGGAGACAGAAACTCAGAGCCCCTCTCCGCAGCAGATATTTTGTGCCCATTGAGAAAAACTGGGCCGGCCTATCTACAAAACAAAAGACCTTCAGCTCCAGGATGATGGGATTAAGACAGGACCTTCAGGACATAATAGGATTAACCGCTTCCATTTAGAAGAAGACACAGAGCTCACTACATTGCACAATCTCCTAAGGACATTGCATCACCCTCAGAAACTTCAACGAAACTTAGCTCAGATCCCTAGGATTTGTACTTTGTCTATAGAGCCAGCTATGACACTTACATAACCCCTACATGGCCCCATGGGAATCTGACAACAGCCAACAAGAATACATGCTCTTGCACAGGAACAGGAAGCTCAACTTCAAAGCCCAAGAGAAGGTATAAAAACCCCTCACTCTCAACTCCATGTGGTCAGCTGCACCAGAACCACGTGCTTGGTGGTTCTGCTTCATCCTTAAACCATCTTTCCAATCAGCCTCCATGTTTCCAGTGTCTTTCTCCCAGCTTGGAACTGAACCAGATGGATATTTCTTCCAACAAATCAATTGAACGTCTTGCCTCCAGGAATTGTGGGTGCTCCACCATTGTAGGTTTTCAAGAAAAGATTGGACAAACCATCTGTTTGGGATGGTATAAGGCCTCTGGCTATGGGTAGGGAGTTGGACTAGAAGACCTCCTAGGTCTCTTCCTGCCCTAGATTCCATTCTATCGATAATAGGAAAGAGGACACGGTGTTTCATTAGAGTTTTTAAATTGTTCATCTTCCTTTGTTCTGTTACAACCCATTTTTTTGTATGACTCTATGTGATCTAAATATGCATCTTTGTGATATATAATATTTATTTATTCTTACGTGGATAAATACTGTAGCAGTTTAAGCAAAAACATTTTAGTAGTCTTACCATCTATACATTACTAAGATTCTCATTGTGCTTATCTGTTCCATACCCTCAGGTTAGCCCAAACAGTGCAATATCCTGCAATAGAAACAAGGTGCTAAAATTTGCTAACTTGAATGGTCAAAATTGATCTTGATAATTAACACAAAAGCAGCTTATACCATGGGCACTGACGGTATTTAGAGTTGCTGCCAATCAATCGTCAGTGATAGATTGCTGTAGGAGAAAAGGACTGTTTATACAATTAGCCACTAATGAAAAGACAGACTTCAGATTTCCACATAATGTGCTGTGAGGTCCCTGTCCATCTCCTGTGACTTGATCTAATTACCATATTTTTCGGAGTATAAGACGCATCTTCTCCCCCCCCTAAAAGAGGCTGAAAATTTGGGTGTGTCTTATACTTTGAATGTAGCTTTTTCGAAGCTTTTTTTTCAGCCCTAACGAGGCACATCTTCCCGGCTCTTACCTGCTTGCAGGCTTTTCTTCATTGCTAATCGCTGGGAAGAATGCTTTTTCCAGCCCTAACGAGGTGCTAACAATTTTCCCCGCTTGCAGGCTTTTTCATAGTTACTCCCGCCGAAGAATGTTTTTCCAGCCCTAAGTCTTTGCAGGCTTTTTTTCATTGCTACTCGCTCCGAATAACGTTTTTTAAAGCCCCAACCAGGGGATAAAATAATATACTGAGGCTGACCAGACTAAGGACGCTAGCCAGATGAATACCTGGTAGGCAGATTCCCCCCCCCTTATTTTCCTCCCCAAAAAAAAGGTGCGTCTTATACTCCGAAAAATACGGTATTCTAATCATCTTTATCCTAAATATAATAGAATCATAGATTTGGAAGGGCCAGTAATCTAGTAACATTATTTGGGATTTCAGTCTTGTCTTCTAAGATCTTAGTTACCCCCACCAACTCGGTGTCATCTGCAAATCTGATGACATAATATTCCTTCCATCTCTAATATTCTCTTGAATTTAATACCTAATACATGGAAACTCACAACTGGATAACGTAAATAGATTCTTTGTGCACTTAACTATAGCTAAATTACTGGTAGTCCTTGACTTAACAGCAGTTCATTTAGTGACCGTTCAAAGTTACAATGGCACTGAAAATAGTGACTTGTGACCGTTTTTCACACTTACGGCCATTGCAGCATCCACATAGTCCTATAGTTTTTATTTGGATGCTTGACAACTGGTTCATATTTATGACGGTTTCAGTGTCCTGGGGTCATGTGATCCCTTTTTGCAACCTTCTGACAAGCAAAGACAATGGGGAAGTCAGATTCACTTAACAACCATGATACTAATTTAAGAACTGCAGTGATTCACTTAACAAATGAGGCAAGAAAAGTCATAAAATGGGGCAAAACTCACTTAACAAATTTTTCACTTAGCAACATAAATTTTGGGCTCAATTGTGAGGTTGAGGACTTACCTGTACTGATACTCTAACACTGGAAACATAAATATATGGTCCCATTTACTTTATGGATTAAAGACTACACTTGCTACCTATGAGCGGATGGCCTAAAGACATAGATTTTGTAGGATAAATATAAGAAAATATGGAACTTTTTAATACAAAGTATAGTAGGTTTAAAAAAGAATGATAATCATATAAGTGTAATGGAAATAAATTAATTTGAATAATGTTTGTATTAGATAACTATATATAGAATTGTAAGTATTGTTTTAACAACATATACTTTGTTACTTATTTTTCACTTATTTAAGCACATATTTTTTATTTTGTGTGTGTGTGTGTGTTCTTTTTCCTTTTTATATATCTTTTTCTGTTGCTATTTTAAACGCAATACAATTTATTTTTAAAAAGTATTCCTTCCATCTCTTCATCCAAATCATTAACAAAACTATTAAGAGGCGGGGGATCCAGCCTTGATCCGTGTAGCATCCCACTTGATAATTTTCTCCAATTTGATGAGAAATCACTAATTAGCACTTCTTGAGCATAATTTTGGAGCCAGATATATTTCTATTTAATTGTTATGCCATTTAGCCCACACATAGCTAACTTGCTAATCTGCATGAAATGGGGTACTTAATTAAATGTTTTCGAAAAGTTAAGAGCTATTACAGTATTCCCACATCCTATTAAGGAAGCTGCTTGATCAAAAATGAAGTAAGATAAATCTGGCAAGATTTGCTCTTGACAAATCCATGCTGACTTCTGATAATCACCAAACTGCTTTTCAAGAAGTTTACTGATCTCTTTATGATAATATCTATAACTATATCTATAATAGAGATATCTATAATATCTCTATAACTTTATTCTCTATAACTGTCTGGTTTGGCTCTGCAACCAAACAAGACAGACACAGACTTCAACGGATAATTAGAACTGCAGAAAAAAAAAACAATTGCTACCAATCTGCCTTCCATTGAGGACCTGTATACTGCACGAGTCAAAAAGAGGGCCGTGAAAATATCTACAGATCCCATGCATCCTGGACATACATTGTTTCAACTTTTACCCTCAAAATGATGCTATAGGGCTCTGCACACCAGAACAACTAGACACAAGGACAGTTTTCCCATGAATGCCATCACTCTGCTAAACAATTAATTCCCACAACACTGTCAAACTACAGTATTTACTAAGACTGTACTACTATTATTGTTCTCATCCTTCCTATTACCTATCTCCTCCCACTCATGACTATAACCATGTTGCTTGTATTTTTCTATTCTATTCTATTCTATTCTATTCTATTCTATTCTATTCTATTCTATTCTATTCTAT
Organism: Diadophis punctatus similis; assembly: GCA_023053685.1. Classification (NCBI taxonomy): domain Eukaryota; kingdom Metazoa; phylum Chordata; class Lepidosauria; order Squamata; family Dipsadidae; genus Diadophis; species Diadophis punctatus. Next base: position 233,666,134 of record JALIGW010000002.1, read on the forward strand.
TCTATTTTCTATTCTGATCGTCTTTAGAATTTTCCTAGCTGTTGATGTCAAACAGACAGATCTGTCATTTGTTGGATCTTCCTTTTACCCCTTTTTGAAAACAGGGACAATGTTTGTTCTCTTCCAGTTAGTTCATCTGGCGTTTCACCATTTCTCCAGCATTTCTCAAAAGTAATAAATAAATAAGGTTTGGCCAGATTATCAGATAGTTCCTTCTGTAACTAGAATCCAATTAACCCAGTCAAGAGTATTCTCTGACACGCTTCTTTTCATTTCAAGCTCCAATCGTGTTCCTTAATCTTGTTCTTCGCAACTGCCTGGTGGAGGGAAAAAATGATTTTCTCTTAGAGAAGACTAAATCTATCAGTGATGACTCTGCTTTCTCTTTGTTAGTATTTTGCCTTTTTCAACGAGCAGCAGATATACCAATTCTTTATTTTTAGCCTCCTACACACAGCTCCTTCTGAGGTTTCACTTTTCTGACCCCCAAATCTAAAGTTATAGGCTACTGGTGTGTACTCTGACCTAGCCTCTTTTTCTATTCTCCGTGGTGACTTTTTCGCTAAGCTTTTTGTGTAGCCATCCTGTCTTCCCTTAGTGAAATTGTTCGCAATTCTATTTTTAATACTTTGCTCTTTGAATTCCCAACCAACTTGAGCAACTTTTCTCATTAGCTTCTTCTGTCTTGGTATCCTATTTAGAATTGTCCCCAAGTTAATTAAATGTTGCTTTCTTTAAGTCTAATATACACTGTCACAGTCAGTTTTAATTTTCTTTAAAATCAGGACCTTCAGCACGACACGTTCACATTCCCTGATGTCCTTGCTATTTCCGCTTTTACAACTGAGTCTCCCATGTTGATTAGCATCAAGCCCAAGATAGCTGATCCTTCTTTGTCAATCCTCTGAAGAAAAAAGTTGACTACAAGACATGAATTTTGTTTTCTTACTCTGGGTAACCTTTTTCCCCGGGTGTTCACAAGTGGAAGATGGAAACATCCATCTCTTTTGCTTACTGTTTCCCTGTAGCTCATATTGTTGTGGCCTGCCAGCTGCCAGCAGAGCTGGCAGCAGACTCGGACGATGAGGTGGTTGGGGAGGAACTTGGGCCAGCTCTGGAGTCTGGGGAAGGCTCTGATGGATGCTCTGCGTCGGATGCAGAGATAGAGCCAGGGCCATCCGACATTGCCCAACCACCGGAGAGGCAGCTGCCTTTGGAGGCTGAGATAAGTGGGGAGGAAGAACAGCTGGGGCCTGTGCCAGATGTGCGTATGTGCAGAGCTGTTAGGAGAGGAGAACAACTGAGGACAAGGAGTCGACTCGGGAAGCAAGGCACATGTGGATGCTGAATGGCCCCTCCCTGGCTGGAGAATAAATAGAAGGAAAGGGGAGTGGTGGTCGTAGGAGACAACAGTTCGGATTTCTGAAGATTTGGCTCATCGTGTTTGGTGCCTCAGAGACTGCTTGCCAAAACTTAATTTGCAGCTTCACGGCCTGGCAAATTATCACAAGGAACTGATAAAGTCTGTTACTGCAGTTAACTCTTTGAAGGACTATTGCCTGGACGTTTCAGTGTGTGAATGCCATTAATTCACAGGAGATAAATAAAGAGGGGTTTTTCGTGACAAGGAGTCTGTTTCTTGTTTCTGCTAAGGCTGGGTCAGAACACATATTTGGAATGATGCTATATGTTGACATTAAGGCTTCAGATTAATAGAACCTGACTGGTCCATCCAACTCTCCAATTCTTTAAAAAAAACATTAAAAGTGAAGCTCATCTTTATGCAGTAATGAATCCCAGATTAATTATTCCTTGTTTAAAGAAGTACTTTCTTTGGTCTGTGCTAACACTTTTTCTAATCAGCACCATTGAATTGCTTATGATCACGGTGTTTTGAGAAAGGAAGGGGAAAAAAATTCCCTTTCCACTTTCTTCACACTATGCATCTTTTATGCATCTCAATCACTTGTCTTTTTCTAAACTAAAGAATCCCAAGCCATTTCTAGCCATTTCTCATAACAAAATCATTTGAACTCCCTGATAATTTTTGGTTGCCTGCTTCTATGCAATCCTAGGCTGCATCGACAGAGGGATAGCATCAACATCACACACAAAAAATATATGTATGATAAGACTGCTTTTTAATGCACTAGTGAGGCCACGTTTAGAATACTGCATCCAGTTCTGGTCACACACACACACACACACACACACACACACACACACACACACACACACACACGAGCTGAGACCTTAGAAAAAGTGGAGAGAAGAGCAACAAAGATGATAAGGGATCTGGAGGCTAAATCCTACAATGAACAGTTGAGGGAGCTAGGTATTCTAGCCCAGGGGTAGGCAAAGTTGGCTCTTCTATGACTCGTGGACTTCAACTCCCAAAATTCCTGAGCCAATCATGCTAGCTCAGGAATTCTGGGAGTTGAAGTCCACGAGTCATAGAAGAGCCAACTTTGCCTACCCCTGTTCTAGCCTATCAAAGAGAAGGGTTAGGGGCAATATGATTACTTGAGGGGCTCTTACGAAGAAGAGGAGATCAACTTATTCTCCAAAGCACCAGAGGGCAGGACAAGAAGCAATGGGTGGAAGCTTGTCAAAGAGAGATGCAACTTAAAACTAAGGAGAAAATTCCTAACAATTAATCAATGGAATAGCTTGATGGCAAATGTAGCTCCTGAGATTGTGGGTGCTCTTATCGCTGGAGGTTTTCAAGAATATACTGGATAACTATTTGACTGGGATAGTACAAGGTCTTCTGCCTTGAGCAGGGGGTTGAACTGGAAGACCTCCAAAATCCCTACCAGCCCTATGAGAACATAGAAATGTGTTCTATGTTTTAACAAAGAAATGTGTTCTATGTAGCTACACATTTTCAACTCCATTATATCCTTTTCTCAAACACGAATACCAGAACTATATACAAGATTCCGGATATGGACCTGCTACAGATTTGCATACCATCGTTACAATCTTAGCAGTTTTATTTTCCAATACTTTACCTAATTATTCATTGCACAGAACTTGCTTTTTTTTTTAAACCAGATGCTGTTTTTATTGATAATTATGATCCCAAGTATTTTTTTCCTCTTTATTTACAGACAGCTTGGACCCTATCACTATATAGCTGAAATAATTTTTTTTTGTCCAAATATATTCAGTTACAATGAACCTCAATTTAACAGGCCCTTGTTTAGTGGGCTTCAGAAAAAAAACAACACTTTTCCAGATATCCAAGCCAGATAGTGGACCTGTCCCTTTCATCCAAAATAACTTTTTTAAAAAATTTAAAAACCGTATTCGATTGACATTATTTGCAGCCATTCAAATCGTTTGCGTGAAGACATTACTACACCGGGGAAGAACAAACACCCCTCCCCCACTAAGGATCCATTACGTAGCCTTTTCACTGCATTTAATTTAAGTCACAATCCCCACTTGGCCCACCTTCACCTGGAAGGTGGCCCCTCTTTCACTGGAAAGAGTCCTTTCCAAAGTTCTCCACAACCACTTTTTCAATTCAGCAGCCTTAATAGTTTGGTATGATTCACAAATCTGGCCGGGTCACAGCTTCTCCGTCCATCAAGATAATTTGTGGACGTTGGTCTCAACCCAGAACCCCCGAGGGACTTTTCTTATTTCCTTCCATTGAGAAAAATGTATCCTTATTCTTAGCTTTCTCCTTCTGAACCAGCTAGCAGTTCATAACAGGACAGCCTTCTCCTCTGATCATTAAGCTTACTCAAAATGAAGGGAAAGCAGAAACTCTCTACACCCTATAGAGCAGCCAGCCAGCCCCTCTGAAAGGAAAACTGGCTAATGAGGGCAAGACAGGCTGTGATAAGGTTGTCCTTCTCTCTAGCAGGTAAACCATTAAGATCCTCTGGGTTTTCAAGCAGATCAGGTTTAAGCCGTAGTCCCGGAGAAAGGGCTTCGTTTAATTAGGTCATATCTTTCCACTGCACCAACTTTCTCTGCCAAGAAGAAATACCGGGGGTTCTCAGAACCGCTTTTTCATTCCTCCCACTGCCTGATTAGACACGGCCAAGTTAGCTAGTAAGGAAAAGAGAGAGAGAAACTTGAACAAACACTGAACTTGGGAGGGGTGCGGGAAGGAGAGTTCAAGACTTGGGCAAGGATTTAGTCCGATAGGAGGTTCAGCTTTGGAAGCAATTCTCTGCAGGTGAAGATATGCAGCTGCCTTAGGGAGCCTTATAGGGCCTTTGTTCCCTCACATGGCCTGCTCTCAATAGGATGAGCGACCAGGATGATTAAGGGACTGGAAACCATAACATACGAAGAGAGGTTGCAGGAACTGGGCATGGCCAGTCTAGCGAAGAGAAGGACCAGGGGAGACATGAAAGCAGTGTTCCAGTATTTGAGGGGCTGCCAAAGAGGGGAGGGGGTCAGACTGTTTTCCAAGGCACCAGAAGGCCAGACAAGGAATAATGGATGGAAGCTGACCAAGGAGAGATTCAACCTGGAAATAAGGAGGAACTTTCTGACAGTGAGAGCGATCAACCAGTGGAACACCTTACCTGCGGAGGTTGTGAGAGCTCCAACACTTGAGACTTTTAAAGGGAGATTGGACTGCCATTTGTCCGAAATGGTGTAGGGACTCCTGCTTGAGCGGGGGGTTGGACTAGATGACCTATAAGGTCCCTTCCAACTCTAATAACCTGTAATCTGAATATTTGTAGTTCAGGATTGAACTGTGGGATCCTTGCTGCTGAGCTTGGTTGTTTTCTTGCAGGTGTTTCATTACTCAACTAGATAATATCATCAGTGCTAGGAGGGAAGAGCACCAAGGATCCCATAGCAGCGGTGAAATCTACTTACCTTCCCTACCGTTTTGGAAGCGTGCGCACGCGTGCGCCCACGTCAAGCGTGCTTTTTCACCCTCTGTGCATGCGCAGAAGGCTTTGCGCACGTGCAGAGTGTAAAAAACAAGGAAATGGTAACATCTGGGAGAATGGGCGGAGCCTCGCAGTTACTGCTGCCACCGGTTCTCCGAACCACCGACGGCCGCCACTACTGGTATGCCTGAAGCGGGGCGTACCGGTAGCATTTCACCACTGCCCCGTAGCCTTATTTTATTGCAAACTTTGCAGTAAAATCCAGGTCCAAGGGAAAATATTTTTTAATCACTCATTATCGGCTCCTTCCAACTCCGGATACTGGGTTTGAACTGTAGTCTTCTGCATGCTTGTTTTGCAATTGACCTATTGGCAAAGGCTTTGGTTACAAAGGGTATCAATTTGGGAGTTTGTTAAGAGGACACAAGCCGCGCAAAATTAGAAGATGTGGAGAGACCTGGCCCATAGAATCACCAAGAGTCAAACACAACTGGTAAGGAATGGATATCATCATCATCATCATCATCATCATCATCATAGGACACAGAGAGTTCTCTTGCAGGCTCCTTTCATTTAATATCCCATTTCAGATATTAAATCTTAAAACCGAAGGTTTTAAAAGTATCAGAGACCCTGGCAGTTGTGGAGGAGGTCAGACAAATATTTCCTTCTGAACACACGAAGAAAATCCATCAGCTAGTCCTTGGTGCTGTCTGAGCTGTATGATTTTTTTGAACAGGTGTAGGGATACAATATCGTAAGGAAAAAGGAATCGTAACTGCACCAAGTTCCTTGAAATAAAAGTTGGACATTGATACAATGTGGCAGACCTCAGGAAGTCCAATTTTGAAATATAAATACAGAATAAAATTAGTACCATACATACACAATCGCTTCAAGGTGAGATGGGCGGCAAAGAAATCTAATAAATAGCAATAGCACTTACAGTATATACCGCTTCACAGTGCTTTACAGCCCTCTGTAAGCAGTTTACTGTCATCTTATTGCCCCCCCCAACAATCGACCTCAGAAGGATGGAAGGCTGAGGTAACCTTGAGCGGGTGAGAATCGAACTGCCAACCCGCAGGCAGACGGCAGTTAGCAGAAGTAGCCTGCAGTACTGCATTCTAACCACTGCGCCACCAACGGCTCAAACAAACAAACAAAAATATAGTACATGCCCCAAACAAAATGAAATGCAGCCTTAGATCATGAGGGATCCCATAGTGCTCTCTGAGCTTGGTTGTTTTTATGCAGACGTTTCATTGCTCAAAGTAGGTAACATCATCAATGCTAGTAAGGAGTAGAGTTTGCTTTCAATTTATATTCTAGTGCAGTGTTTCCCAACCTTGGCAACTTGAAGATATCTGGACTTCAACTCCCAGAATTCCCCAGCCAGCATTCGCTGGCAGGGGAATTCTGGGAGTTGAAGTCCAGATATCTTCAAGTTGCCAAGGTTGGGAAACACTGTTCTAGTGGCTTGCCTTGAATAACACTGACAGGGCAGGCCACTAGAATATAAATTGAGAGCAAACTTTACTCCTTACTAGCACTGATGACGTTACCTACTTTGAGTAATGAAACGTCTGCATAAAAACAACCAAATTCAGGGAACACCAAGGAACCCTCATGTCAACCCTGAGCTACAAATACTCCCCTTCGTTGGTAGCCTGAGGTGATATCAATGGAACTGCAGTTTCCAATCTATGAGAAGATATCATTACGCTTAAGTTTGCATTCATTAGCTCAAACCTCAGGAACTGGATCTAGGCAGCACTGTTTATGAAAAATTCAGAGAAACGAATATAATTTGAAAGAAGGGCAGTGGTTGTGATTAAAGAGCTAAATCTGTAAGATCTGTTGAAAATATTTAATTTAAGATAAGGAAAGGCAAATTCCAAATGAATGTCAGAAATACCATCCTAGCATTAAAAGTGGTTCAACAACTGAACTAATTAGTCAGAGAAATGATAGAATTCGCTTCCCTGAACATGCTCAAGTGGAGGCTAGATGGCTATTTCAATTTGGATTCCTGAACCAAGAGGGAGGTTATACTTGGATGGCCCAAATCAGCATTTTTCAAACGTGGCAACTTTAAGATGTACGGACTTCAACTCCCAGAATTCCCCAGCCAGCCAGCCAATATATCCCGCAGTCTCATTTATGGGCCCATATTAAGTTCCGCACAAAGGTGGAAATGGTGAAAAGTGCACATTGGGAACAAAAATATAATTTCCTAGGATTCTCAGCCTTCCGGAAAAATATTTATATCCTACAAATCGACACAAGCAACTCCACAATACATTTCTGACATTGTGGAGAGAAATAAACCAGAATTTCAGCATTTGTGCTAGGGGTGCTTGCTAGCTTTTCTGTCAAACCAGAAAAGCTGAAATAAATGGCATGAACACATTTGAAGAAGAACGTTTCCTCTTCTCCCCCTCTGTGCCTTGGTTCATCTCCATTAGTTTATACATGCAGCAGGATTCAGCCTGTCTTGGGAGCTTTGAGTGCCTGTCACAATTTGGATTTTTAGTTTATTATTAATGGTTAAATTCTACATCAGTGCCTGGTGCCTAAAACCGATAGTTGTCAGCTATCTGCCTGTCCATGTAAGCAGCAATATGGTAATCGCCAGACATGCTAAGGGCTCCCTTATGTGCAAATATTTAACTAGAAACAGCAGAGACCTAATAATTACTCTATTAACAGTGACTGAATGGCAGACGGATCTTTGCACAGACCCTAAAAATACAACCTGCAATCGAACACCACTTGGGGCAGTCAGTAGAAATTTTCAAGCAAATCACTGACATGTTACAGCATGTATTATCTGACTCAGAGCATAACTGCGATAGCTTACAATAGCTCAGATCCGAGAGTCTTGCATCCCAAACCCCAAACAAGAAGGTCTCTCCTACAGCAATAGCCATTAGCTTATCTCAGAGATATAATAGACTTCCCCGGGTTATGGCAATTCTCAGATACTCTAAACTTTTAGCTAGTTCTAGCGGTAGAGTCAACGTTCCAACTGATGAACCCAACTTGACAGGTAGATTGATTAAGATGTTGTCTCCAGAGAGACCCCAGATTCGAATGCACATTGATTTGCAGATCTTAACTGGGTGCCATAATAAGTCAATTCACTCTCCCTCAGCCCAGCCTAACTCATAGGCTTGAACTAGAGACAAAATCAGAGGAAATCCTTGAGCAAGGTATAAATGCAAGATATAAAAAAAACACTGGGCATCTTCAGAATGGCCGCAGGTAAACATAGGAACAAGAATTTGCAATCAGTGGCCAGAAGCTTAAAAATTCCAGGTGCAGCAGCGATTGAGATGGGCAAGAAGAAAGTACACAGGTAGTCTTTGTTTAGTGACTGCCTCACTTAGCCACCATTCAGAGTTACAATGGTGATGAAAATAATTTTACAATCCAGAATGGAAAACTGAAAATAAGCTCATATGGTCCTCGACTTACAACAATTCATTTAGTGACCGCCTGAAGTTACAACACCACTGGAAAAAGTGATTTATGAAATGAAAAATTTCAGGTATTTTTATCAAAAACTTCACCTGAAATAAAGAAAATTTTATGCTTCTTATATTTATCTGTCCTTTAAATGAATTCATTCCAATCGGAAAGAAACTGCAACTTTAGCTTGGCGGAAAAGAATAAGCATAAATTTTTCTTTATTTCAGGTGAAGTTTTTGATAAAAATACCTCAAATTTTTCCCAGTTATAAATGATTATATCATTTACGTTCTGAAATATTTTGTTTCTTACTTTTCAGGTTTTTAGACTTGCAAGGAAAATTCAAAATGGCTGCCCCCTTAGAGTTGCGTCAAAAACAAAGAGCAGTGATTGAATTCCTTGTTGCTGAGGGGGAAATCCCTATAAACATTCACAGACGATTACAAAATGCGTTTGAGGACAATACCAGATTTAGCGCCTTCAGACTACCATATCTTTGGCCCCATGAAAGAGGGTTTGAGAGACAAACATTATTCCAGTGACGAGGAAGTGAAAACTGCAGTGAAGAAGTGGCTCAAAGAACAGTCAACAAAATTTTACGAGGCAGGGATACATGCTCTCATTCGAAGGTGGAACATTGCTATTGGGAGAAACGGTGACTATGTTGAGAAGTAGGGATGTGATCCACAGAGGACCAGCTTCATTTTGATGTATGCTACATGTTCCTGTGTTGGTAATTATACCTGTCCTAAAGAAAATGGCATTACCTTTTGACTCACCCTTGACTCACCTTCACAACACTGTGAAGTTCTGGAGAAGACACCAGCACTCCATCCCAACAGTCCATTCCAAACCTCTGGAACAGTACAGATAGTCCTCGACTTACAACAGTTCATTTAGTGACCGCTTGAAGTTACAACAGCACTGGAAAAAGTGACTTATGACCGTTTTTCACAGTTATGACTGTTGCAGCATCCCCAATGGTCAAAATTCAGGGGCTTGGCAACTGGTTCATAGTTATGACCACTTGCAGCGTCCCTTTGCGATCGTCTGACAAGCAAAGTCAACGGGGAAGCCAGGTTCCCTTTTACAACTGTTTTATTAACTTAACAACTGCAGTGAGTCACTGAACAACGACTGCAGCAAAAAAAAGGTTGCAAAATGGAGCAAAGGCAAAACTCATTTAACTGTCTCGTTTAGTAATAGAAATTTTGGGCTCAATTGGGGTCATAAGTCAAGGACTACCTGTATTCTCAAAATTATCACAAAACTGCCAGTGAATTTCTTTTTTCCTTTTCTTTTGGAAAAAATGCTTCCAGATGCAGCATGAACAATTTGCTAACCACTTGTGTGAGTCTTAAACATCATTAATTCTGCTGATTGCAAACCTCCTCCTGAGCATCATCTTTACTCTTTGAAGAATATTACTAGTATAGAATTTAAGCTGGCTTTAGAGTCAAGCAGCTTGTACAGCATTGTGAACAACACACACACAAAACACATCCAGATTGGCCAAGAGGTGCAAAATCACTTTAGATTTTACTTAAAACAAAACAAATCCACAAAGTGCATCTCGATGCAGTAGGGGAAAAAATACCATGGACAGCTCCTTACAGTACAAAAATTCTTCATGCCACCAAGACACAAATTAATTTACCTGTATATTTGTGGATACATACGCCTCATTTTGTTTTTCTACCATGGGCCACATTGATAAGGTAGGGTAGCAGACAAATTCTAACAGGTGGTAGACTTACGACTGGTCACTTAATGACCATTTGAAGTTATGACATTCTAACCCCACCCTCCGAAAGGTACTTATGAACTGGTTCTGAAGTTACAACAACCTGATTGCGTCGCATGATTGCACTTCAAATTCTTGGCAACCCAGTCCACATTTATGGCTGTTTGCAGCATCCTGTAGTCAACATGACCGTGATTTATTACGTTTTTGCCCAAAACCAGCATTTACAATGTGGTTTGCTTAACAAACGCCACCAAAAGATCATAAAATCGGACGAGTCACATGAGCGACCTACTTTATGACCGTCAAAACACAGCTGTAACTGGCAGGCTCAATTACGGTGGTAAGTTGAGGGTTACCTGTATTTTTTATTTTATTTTTTTAAGCATTTCTTTTCACCGCAGTTGAACAGAATACTCAAACAGGAACGACCCAGCAGTCTTGCTGCAATTACTGTAGGAAACCAGACAATTCCCAACAAGGCAGTACTTTTAATTTCCCTCATTCATGGCTTCGGGCAATTGGAGCGCAGGGATGCATATGCCTGCCAGTTAACTACCAATATGTTCCTTTGGCTTCAATTAAACATCACTCCAGCCCTTCAGAAACAGACAGCCATGCCTAGTCTGCCACTCTGCCCATGTAACAGAAGAGACTTCTTCTGGTGGGAGGTGGGATCAAAGCCAGCCAGGTTTCCCCCCCCCTTTCCTTTATCACAACTGACTTCAACTCCCAAAATTCCCCAACCTCCCAGAATCCTGAGAGTTGAAGTCCACACACCTTCAAATGGCCAAGGTGGAGAAACATTGATTTATACTTTAGAAACATGCTTGTCTCTCAAGCAGACTCCCCCCCCCCCACTCCATGCTATTAAACAGTTACTAGTGGAATACAAGCATCCAGGCTTAGTTTTCCCTCTTGGACAGCAGAAGAAAGCTTTTTTTAAAATAAAGGTTCTGAGAGCATTCAATGTTTATTTATTACACCTAATATTACGCCAGGTTTCTAGGCAATAAGCAAGTCAAGCTAGAGTAAAAACCTTAGTACCGAACTGTGACACATAAAACAGGACATAACATTTGAACATTTGAATCCAAGCCAGCCAAATGCATATCTAAATTTATGGGGGGAGGGGGAGAAGTGTGGGACACATTTCTGTAGTTCAATAGGCCCCTAGATGGAGAACTAGTTTCAAGAAGAAAATCCTGCTCAGGATCTCCCCCAAAATCTTTCTTTTCAAATGAAAACAGCCTGAGCATATTTTCATTCTGGCTTGCCCCACTGTCATTTTTTTTTGCCTATGATCAAGGTCTATTACAAATACCGTGTAATTTTAGCTTCTCCCTTGACAAAATTGAACTCCGCTCCGGTATTTTAAATACATCTTTGATAGGTTGAAGACTGTGACCAACAAGAATTACAGCAGAAGACTTACCTGGCCAAAAAGACAAAATCCTCATCAAATTTGCATTTCAATTTTACCTGTATTATAGTCAAACTAGGCTTGTGTTGCTGAACTGCATCCTCCTAGATGGGTGGGGCATTCTTTCCCTTCCCATCAGCCTTTAAATTGCAATTCTAGTGAATCATTTCCACGTGTACGTGTCCTCTCCCAGTTACATAAATCCACTAAGTGCATCCTTCTTAGGGGTCTAAGAAGGACCTCATATACATGCACGCTACCTTTCTACAGGCTCCTTAAGACATCTGTGTTTACATTAATCTATATATATATAAGCCAAATACCAATCATCACGAAATCTCCAGAACTGTAAAGTCTACAAACTTGAAACTTGGCACGTATATTCCCCTTGGCTTCTAGGTGCTCACTAAGAAAAGATTTTTCAAAATGACCATCAGATCATTAGTATTTCTTATACAATATTATATTAACATGCTCTGATGCTAAGGAGTTAGACGTTCTACTCCCCCTCCCCACCTGAAAAGAACTCTCTTCCAACTGCCAGTTGCTTTATATTAACACACTCTGCTACTAGTGCTCCATAAACATTTCCCAGGTCCCTTGAAATCTGGATATGAAACTTTGCATCCTAAAAATCTTAGCGTTGTTTCATTTTGATGACTATATATATATTTTTCAACCAGAAAGCCATGGACACAAGCCTATAAATTGCAGACATGAAATCATCAAAACCGGAAAAGAGTCGAGCTGAATCTTCTAGCTGTCCCAGATTCAGTTCATTACGGCTCTTTGTTCCTCTGATATGGTGACACTCTCCAAACCTCCAGACTCTGGATGCCAACCATTAAATTTAGAGCCTTATCTCCACTTTCCCTGTGTCAGCCAAGTCCCTATTTATGGCAGCAAAAACAAGCCTCTCAGGTGGCAGAAGCCAGGTGTAGCTGAAAAGCACTAAATTGCTACTGTAATTATATTTTCTACTGCAAGAGGCAAAAAAAGCTCATGCCGCTTTTTCTAGAAAGTTATTTGAGACGCTTCCAGAAGATTCTCTGCAAACCATTTGCATGCGTCTACCTGACCAGACTTCTTCCACAAACACAGAGATTTTTCTTCCCCCCAATAGGGATCAGGGATTTCCTCTGTTCCCAGGAGGAGCCCTGCTCAAACCTGTGCTTGCTAGCAACGCCCGAGCCCTGTCCTCCCCTTCCCGATAACCGAGAGGAATGAACTGCCTCTCACCTGGTCTTAGGGACTTCGAGCGGACTGCTGCCTAGTCTTGAGAAGTTCTCCGAATGATTGGAAGAAGAAGAGCTGGAGGATCTTGCGTCAAGCGTGCTCTGGATGGGCAGCCTGTCTTCAAGTTGCTGCGTCCGATTCCACAGGACAGCCTGAGGGGACGATGCACAGTTTTTCCTCCTGCGAAGGCACAAAGTTATTTATTTGATGTCTAATCCATCGGGGGGGGGGGGGGATTTTACTCAGATGGGTCTGACTCTGCCTTTATACCAGTGGAGTTCCTAGGCATGCCTTATACATTTTATAAACTTATAAAGTTAAGGTGTTATTCCTCCGGACTTCGGAATTATTTCCAAATGAAATTAAGAGCCGAGGTGGCGCAGCGGTTAGAGGCAGTACTGCAGGCCACTTTAGCTGACTGTGATCCGCAGGTCAGCGGTTCAAATCTCACCAGGCTCAAGGTTGACTCAGCCTTCCATCCTTCCGAGGTAGGTAAAATGAGGACCCAGATTGTTGGGGGCAATATAAATATACATTGCTTACTGGTGTAAACCACTTAGAGTGTGCTTGCACTGTGAGGCGGTATATAAATCTTAATAATAATAATAATAATAATAATAATAATAATAATAATAATAATAATAATAATAATAATAATAATAATAATAATAATAATAATAATAATAATTATTATTATTATTATTATTATTATTATTATTATTATTATTATTATTATTATTATTATTATTATTATACAATTGTATCACAGCGGCCAGTTGTTTCGCCGGATTTGGCATTGATTACTAGTCGAGCCCCACCCAGGGGCCTAGGAAGTCGTAATGTATTTTCGAAGTATATGTGCGGAACCGAGCAGTGCGGCTTTCTGCATTTGACTGATGGTGATTTTGTCAATTTTGAGCTGTTTTAAATGTAATTCCAGTGCTTTTGGGATAGCACCCAGTGTTCCAATCACTACTGGAATTACCACTGCTGGTTTGTGCCATAATCGTTGGATTTCAATTTTTAAGTCCTGGTATTTTGCAATTTTTTCGTGTTCCTTTTCATCGACCTTGCTATCTCCTGGTATTGCAATGTCAATTATAGTCACCTTGTTGTTCTCGACCAACGTGATGTCTGGTGTATTATGCGCCAGTACCTTGTCTGTTTGTATACGAAAATCCCACAAGATCTTGACCATCTGATTTTCAGTGACTTTTTCAGGCTTGTGTTCCCACCAGTTTGTAGCAGTATGGATGTTATAATTTTTGCATAAATTCCAGTGGATCATTTGTGCAACAGAGTTGTGTCGTAATTTGTAATCAGTCTGTGCGATTTTCTTGCAGCAGCTGAGCACATGGGCTACAGTTTCATCAGCTTCCTTGCATAATCTGCATTTAGCATCATTTGAAGATTTATCAATTTTGGCCTTTATGGCATTTGTACGAATTGCCTGTTCTTGTGCGGCCAGGATCAATGATTCTGTTTCTTTCTTTAAAGTACCAGATGTTAACCATAACCAAGTTTTTTCACTGTCCACTTTGTCTTTTATTTTTTCCAGAAATTGGCCATGTAATGCTTTATTTTGCCAACTCTCCATTCTTGATTTTATCACATTTTTTCTGTATTCTTGTTTCGTCTGTTGGACCTTCAGTAGATTTTTGTTCTTTACTTCAATTAATAGATGTTCTTGACTTTCTTTTAAATAATCCGCCAATGCATGCTTTTCTTCTTCAACTGTTTGCTTTACTTGTAGTAGTCCTCTGCCACCTGATTTTCTGGGCAGGTAAAGTCTATCAGTGTCACTACGTGGATGTAAACTGTAGTGCATTGTCATTAGTTTTCTGGTGTTTCGGTCCAAAATGTCCAAATCAGCTTGTGTCCAGTTAATTATACCAGCCGTGTATCTTATGACTGGTATTGCCCAGGTATTCATGGCCTTGATGGTGTTTCCACCATTTAATTTAGATTTCAAAATTTTCCTAACTCTGTTGGTGTACTCTCTTCTAATGATAGTTTTCACTTCTCCATGTCTGATGTTATCCAACTGCAGAATGCCCAGATATTTATAGGCTTCATTTTGATTGCATTTAATTAATTGGCCATTGGGCATTTCAATTCCGTCACATGTAGTGATTTTGCCCCTTTTCATAGATACAGTGGCACATTTTTCCATGCCAAACTGCATTATTATTATTATTATTATTATTATTATTATTATTATTATTATTATTATTATTAATTATTATTATTATTATTATTATTATTATTATTATTATTATTATTATTATTATTATTATTATTATTGAATAATGACAAGGTTTTGGAACATAATACGCCAGACCTCACGATTGTGGAAAATAAAAAAGTGTGGATCATTGATGTCGCCATACCAGGTGACAGTCGAATTGATGAAAACAACAAGAAAAACTTAACCGATATCAGGACCTTAAAATCGAATTACAACGACTCTGGCATAAACCAGTACAGGTGGTCCCAGTGGTAATCGGCACACTGGGTGCTGTGCCAAAAGACCTCAGCCGGCATTTGAAAACAATAAACATTGACAAAATCACGATCTGTCAGTTGCAAAAGGCCACCGTACTTGGATCTGCGCGGATCATACGAAAATACATCACACAGTCCTAGATGCTTGGGAAGTGTTCGACTTGTGATATAGTGATACGAAATCCAGCATATAAATCTCGTTTGCTGTGTATTACATTTTTTGTGAATAAATAATAATAATAATAATAATAATAATAATAATAATAATAATAATAATAATAATAATAATAATAATAATAATAATAATAATAATAATAATAATAATAATAATAATAATAATAATATAAAAAATCCGTGTTAAGGGGATTTCCCCCCCCTGAAATTTAGTAATAGACTGGAAGCAACGAAGTTAAAGTTACTAACCTGTTTTAAACATGCGGCATGGAAAAACAGGCAGCCAATCTAATAATTAAAGATCTGCCAGCAATAGAATAACTCGGAGGAGGATTCTTAACATACAAATCACGATTAGGAACTTAAAAATTATTCATGGCCACAAGGCCTCCAAAATAAAGATGTAACGGTCTGACGCAGTGTTCCTACCATCCTTTTGTTCAATATTCAGAGGTTTCATATTAGGACAGTCTCCATATTACAAACAGGAAAGTCAAACCTAGTCAGATAACTATTGCTCTGGGTTACCTCAAAAATGGGGCAACAGCAGATTCTGTCATTCACAGTATTACCTTTGATGTTCCACCAACGGTTTAGAGACCTGTACAAGTTTTCAAACACTTGCACACTTAACAGGCTCCCAAGGTACAGTAACTAGCTTCTTCCATTATTGGAATTCATAGTTCATGCTTCCTAGCAAAGTCTAGCAAGTCATGCAAGTTGATTCGCTAATCCACCTCGTGACAGAGTTGAGTTTCCCGAATATCCACAGGAAACATCTCCATACCCTCTACATCTGCATGGCCTCTTCTGTAATTTGTCACTTTCGTGATTTAAACTCCTCAGGGCCGTATCCAGAAGCTTCTTTCTGTCTCTCTTCCCTCTCTATTATACAAACGGATGGAAAGTCCTTAAAAAAAAAGCCTCCAATTTTGGAAAGATACGTGAACAAATTTGATAAATCAACACAGGTAGTCCTCAATGTACGATCACAGTTGGGCCCAAAATGTATGTTGCTCAGTGAGAAATTTGTTAAGTGAGGTTTGCTCCGCTTTATGACTTTTCTTGCCACGTTTGTTAAGTGAAATCAATGCAGTTGTTAAATTGGTAACACGGTTGTTCAGTGAATCTGGTTTCCCCGTTGACTCTGCCTGTCAAAAGGTTGTAAAAGGTGATTTATTTATTTATTTATTTATTTATTTATTTATTTATTTATTTATTTATTTATTTATTTATTTATTTATTTATTAGTGAGACTTATATACCGCCTCATAGTGCAAGCACTCTCTAAGCGGTTTACACCAGTAAGCAATATATATTTACATTGCCCCCAACAATCTGGGTCCTCATTTTACCTACCTCGGAAGGATGGAAGGCTGAGTCAACCTTGAGCCGGTGAGATTTGAACAGCTGAACTGCTGATCACAGTCAGCTAAAGTGGCCTGCAGTACTGCACTCTAACTGCTGCGCCACCTCGGCTCTCCCGGGGTTATGATCACATAACCCCAGGATACTGCAACCGTCATAAAGATGAGTCAAGTTGTCAAGCATCCGAATGTAAAATCCACCATTGTGGGGATGCTACAATGGTCATAAATGTCATAAGTTCATTTGTTTCAGTGCCATTGTAACTTTGAACAGTCACTTAGTGAATTTTTGTAAGTCAAGGATTGCCTGTACATGCTTTTAGAAAGACCTGTTTAGATATTCCTTAGCATGACAGATAGATAAAAGAGAGCGGTCTTGACATGGCTTAGACCACGGGTGTCAAACTCGCCACGTCACATTGCCGTCATGTGACATATCCCGATGTTTTTTTTCCTTCGCGGAGCTGGGGTGGGCGTGGCCTGCGCATGACACATCTGGCCCACGGGCCGGGAGTTTGACAGCCCTGGCTTAAACCAACCTGGAAATGGGCTGTATCCCTTCCACAGGGTCAACTTCCTTCCAGAGGCTCTAATTACTAAAACAACTTCAGGGATCGCTCTCCATTTCGGGATCAGCAAAGCCACACACAATTCAACCACACTTGCAATCAAGGAAGAACTGTACTAATCAGCTTTTGATGCTCAAGGGATCTCAACCTGCCACAGCCTCCCTACCAAGGTCCACATTTGTTTGCCTTTCTTTTTCCTCCGCTCCCCATCCAGCCATCTCTGAATTCCCGGATGCTTGCTAAGCAATTATCAGAAGTCTGGCTTATTTATTACCGTTGGCTGTGTGTGTTAATAAGGACTCTCCCCAATCCCTGGGATTTCCTTGGAAAACCCTCAGCCATTCTTTCTCTAACACATGGCAGCAGCCCCAAGCTTTCTCCCCCCTTCCCCACTCCCCCCACCTTCCTTGTGAGTGTGGCAGGTACCAGACTGAGATTTAATGAAGTGCTTAGTAGCTCAGCTAGCGGCACTCAAGCAAGCAAGCAAGCCGCCAGAGATGAGATGCAATTAAAAGGAAAAAGTCTGTTCCAAACTGAACAGGGCCCGTCTCCGATTTGTGCAGCCATCCGAGTTCTGGTTAGAAGGGACGCTGAGGGAGAAAGACCCGGAATACCTCTTAAAAATGGGTCTCCTTGCATACAGGCGATTTCTTTTTCTTCCCAACATTTGTGTCACCTCACTCAAGCAGACATAATCACTGCAGCCCAACTTTAAGACATTCCCCCCCCCCTTAATTTCATGACAACTCGCAATGCAAGACAGACAGCGCAAGTACTTAAATCATTGTGAAGTGACAGCTTCATTTTGAATTGAGGACTATGACCTTTACCTCAGTTGGATAGTTTCCACCCTCAAAAAAACTTGTTCTGCTATCGTTTTAAGAATTTGATTCCAGAGCTTTTGTTTTAAAGGGGGAAACATACAAAATAAAAATAACTCTATTCAAAAATGTCCTTTCGGTTGACAAATAACCATGTTTTTATCAATTTTAAACCTTAGGCTTATCTCATGATAATCCCTAACCCAGGGGTGAAATTCAAAAATTTTCCCTACCGGTTCTGTGAGCGTGGCTTGGTGGGCGTGTCAGGGGAAGGATACTGCAAAATCCCCATTCCCTCCCCACTCCTGGGGGAAGGATATTGCAAAATCCCCATTCTCTCCCCACTCTGGGGCCAGCCAGAGGTGGTATTTGCCGGTTCTCTGAACTACTCAAAATTTCCGCTACCAGTTCTCCAGAACCTGTCAGGACCTGCTGAATTTCACCCCTGCCCTAACCCTTGTTTCATTTTAAACTTGTTTCTTCGATATTCTTAAAAAACTGACTTCTTCTTTCAGCTCCTCGCCAGCAAATCCTTCCTTTACTGGACACTGTGTATATGCTAGAAATAGGGTGAAATAAGCAAGGGAATCTATGGAAAAATAAGGCATGGCACCGAAGAGTATTGCAGACGTCCTCTCTGAAGTAATTTAGACAGTATTTGAAAGACCATCTAAAATAAGGGTTTCTGTGTTGACCTGTGTATCTGAACCAGGTACTCCAAGATTCAAAGGCTTAAATAATGTAAACAGAGCAGACACTTTAGACAAGCTTGTCTCACGATATACTTTGGTAAAATAATTTGTTCTTCCGGTTATGGAATGACCATTCTTTTGCTCAGTCCTGCAGTCCACCACAGAACCACCACGTTCAGCTTTGAATGGTTTGCCTGCCCTCCTGTTGGTTCAGTTTTCATCATCAGCTCTTACTTCTATGTGCATATAGCATCTATAGCAGTGGTTCTCAACCTTCCTAATGCCGTGACCCGCCCCCACACCCCCACCCCGCTGCCGTGCCCGCCACCGCAACCCCTGCCCCACCGCCATTTTGGTTCTTTTACCCTCTGCGCATGCGCAAAGCATTTTGCGCATGCGCAGAGGGTAAAAGAACCCAAAAGGCGGCGTCCGGGCGAAGTCTTCTGACCCCTGTGAAAGGGTTGTTCGACCCCCCAAAGGGGTCGCGCCCCCCAGGTTGAGAACCGCTGATCTATAGGGTACACTACAGGACAGACTGATAGCAAGGGCAGCCCTTTCTAGAATGCCCCTGCCAGGAACAGATTTAGATTTCTCCCCCACAGACACGTACTTTGCGTGCTTCAAGAGGCAAAGCGTGACAACAGCAAGCTGAGAATTTACGGTTACCCAGAGGACTTCCACTGGCTTCTCAGTGCGGCCCAGATTTAGCTCAGAATAATTGCACGGTAAAATATCATTAGCACACATGCTTGGGGAGAAGAAAGAAAAATTAAACGGAACAGGGAAAGCCTGCAGCAAGGTTCTGGAATCCCCAGCCTCTCTGCTCCTGCCTGTCACGTGGGAGAGGACCAGCAGGCTCCTCAGATCCTCTCAAAGGTCTCCAAAGTCAAGCCAAAGAAAGGTGGGAGAACAGAACCCCCAAATGGAACTGGCAAAATACATACTTCAGCTAGGTATACTACACAACGTTGTGCTGTATATATTTTGCCTGGGCAAATATTTGCAGATTGAAGAAGCATTTCTGCACAGAACTATTGGGAAGCTGCTTCACCATGGCTGTGAGAGCTTCAAGCTCAGCACTGACTACCCTCACTGGTGTCCATTCTCCAGGGACAGTGAGGAGTCTTCTGCTTGGCCATGCCACAGATCTGATTGCAAGACTATCAAATGAACTTGGGGAGGGAGGGGGGGTTCAGGAGAACCATTTTCAGCCCCAAAGGTCTCCCCAGCCTTGAAGGAAGGTTGGGGATCATACGAAACAGGAGCCTCCTTGGTGAAAACCGAAGGGTGCCTCGGAGTACTGAATGATCGATTAGATCAGAAGTCTTCAAACTTGGCAACTTTAAGACTTGTGGACTTCAACTCCCAGAATTCTCCAGCCAGCATAGCTGGCTGGAGAATTCTAGGAGTTGAAGTCCACAAGTCTTAAAGTTGCCATGTCTGGGGACCCCTGGATCAGATTGTGAATGGGCTTTCTTTTGGTGGCCGACAGCCACGCTTAATATTTTGGAAGAGCCCACAGGGCACAATAAACAAAGCAATGAAGCAAATGAGCTGAGCCTGAGGATGGTTTTGGAAAGAGATTCGGAATCTCTTTCCTCACTGAAAGATTATTTCACCAACTTACACTACACTTTCCATGATTTGCTCTCACGAAGAAGCGCAGAAACAGGCCAGCAATTTTCATCCATCATGCCTGGATCACACTGTAAGAAGAGATGCTTCGGAGCCGTATCTGGCCTGCCCTTCACTGTGTGCAAACGACTTAACAACAGCACTTAGACTTATGTACTGCCCCATAGTATTTACAGCACTCTTTGAGCGCTTCAGTGTCAGCATGTTGTTGCCCCCAACAATCTGGGTCCTATTTTACTGACCTCAGAAGGATGGAAGGCTGAGTCAACCTCGAGTCCATCAGGGTCGAACTCCAGACTATGGGCAAAGTTAACCTGCAATACTGCAAAACCCTAACCACTGCGCCACCAGGGATCATGCCACTAAATTAATAAATCACCTACACATAATGAAAAGTGGTCATTATAAAGATACGTAATGATGTAGAGATCTGTACAATGTTATTATTTAGCAGCAACACCCACACGGGGAAGCAGCTGAAAGTATTCTCTCTTTCCACCACCCTTTGCTAAATTAGGGTGCTGAAAGACTTCCCAGACGTTGGTCATTCTGCTCTCCCGAACGCCATCACTCTGCTAAACAAATAATTCCCTCACAACTGTCAAACTATTCACTAAGGCTGCATTACTATTACTATTAGTCTTCTCATCGTTCCTATCACCCATCTCCTCCCACTTATGACTGTATGACTGTAACTTGTTGCTTGTATCCTTACGATTTATATTAATATTGTTTCCTGATTGCTTATTTGTACCCTATGACAATCATTAAGTGTTTTTTACCTCATGATTCTTGACAAATGTATCTTTTCTTTTATGTACACTGAGAGCATATGCACCAAAGACAAATTCCTTGTGTGTCCAATCACACTTGGCCAATAAAGAATTCTATTCTATTCTATTCTATTCTTTCCTGGTCAATGTATAGAGCCATTCATCTTCAGGACATGCAGATTTCCCACAGTAGAAAGTTTGTATATAGGTGCTGACCAAGAAGCTTGAGGTCCTGTTAGCATCAACTCCACAGCGTCGTAAGTGAAACTCCCTGCAGCTCCAGGTGAATTCTCCATCATAAGGGAAAAGTCACTGCTCAGGCTGGTGGTGCTGCCCCGGTCCCTCTGCTCTGTAACACACAAAAGCATCCAGAGTAGGAGTGAATTGATAGGATGTTCATACCTGGAGAATAGCAATAGCAATAGCACTTAGACTTATATACCGCTTCATAGTGCTTTACAGCCCTCTCTAAGCGGTTTACAGAGTTCAGCATATTGCCCCCAACAATCTGGGTCCTCATTTTACCCACCTCAGAAGGATGGAAAGCTGAGTCAACCTTGAGCCGGTGAGATTTGAACAGCTGAACTGCTGGAACTAGCAGTCAGCTGGAGTAGGTTGCAGTGCTGCTTTTAACCACTGCGCCACCTCGGCTCAATGATGATGATGTCCTAAGGTCCTCATTAACACATTTCCAAAGTGAAAAAGCCGAGCATGAATTCATAGATCACAGACAGCAACTGCTCATACTTGCAGACTAGAGATGGTTCAAGTTCTGCAGGTGGATATCTGGAAATAGATCGCCAAGATATTCTGGCTCTAATTTTTCTCAATAGCACCAGCAGAAAAATAATGTTTTTTGCAAGATCACAGTAAATCACGTTTAAGGATGTTTACTGGAATAAAAATGAAACTTGCTGGAGTCATGCAACCTGCTAAATCAAAAACAAGCAGTTGTTAAATCCCACTCATTCAACACCACTGTAACTTGAAATGGTCACTGAACAAGTGGTTGTTGAGCAAGGACAACCTGTATTACACTAGACACCGAGTGTTAAGTGCAAATTTTTTTTACACACAGTACATCTATGATTGTCTGTAACTGAGCCTGCTCTATCCCTTCTACATAATAGTTATTTCACTAGATTTCACATGAAAGTACATAAGTGAGTACAAAAATGTACAACGGAGGATTAAGGTGTGTTTTTTTTAAAAAAAAACCTTAATCCTCCATTGTGCATTTTTAAAAACAAGCAAACAAACAAATCCGGATTTAAACTTCAGAGACAAGCTTGAAGGGTGGGTGGGCAATTGCCCTAAAAAAATCAAAGTTGTAGGGTATTTTGGCAAGGGGGGGATGGGAAGGAAAGGTAGATGTAAGATTTCAACAGCATAAATGGAAACTAATATGTTTTGCATAACTTGTGTCCCTGTATCAATTAGAATATTCATGACCAAGTTATGGCTGTTTTGTGTGTATAGAAATTGGCTTTTCTTGCCAGGGTATACAATATCCTAAATTTGGATTGTCCAGAAATAGACTCTATTTTACAAGTGGTTAAAGAAAGAAAGCAGAATTAAAAGGACTCCTACGCTATTTATTTTAATTGCTGGTTGGGAGATAGTCAAGATGACAGCTAAGTGATGTGTTTCAAAATTGAGCAGTGCCATCTGCGGAACTGAGCACAAGGCTTCTCCAGAAAAGAGATCAGGTCATGTTCAGTGGACACGATTTGCCAACTGGTGCTGGCTGGAGATGGCAAGACCAAGGTGGCTGGCTGGGAATAGTCTATGCTAAGACCAGCAGCCTTCTGCCTCTTACCCATCCTCTCCCCCTTCCAGAGACAGCTAGAAATAGAAGCAGGAGTTGAAAAAGCTAGTGGCCAGAAGGCACCCACAACTCTGTCCTGCACAATGAAAAAATGTTCAAGAAATACATTTTGGACAGAAGAGGCACATTGACATTATTGTTCTTATTTTGTATCAATGTTTCTGAGATACTGGAAGGAACACTGACTCATTATCCCATTCCCTTCTCCTTGGAAGTCACCGGTCTGGCTCCTGCAGTTTTCCAGAGTCATTATCTTCACATGTCCCCAAAGGGACGGATATGGGACAAGGGTGTGTGTGGTGAATGATGGTAGTCTTTGGGAATGCAAACTGGATGTTTGGCACATTCTGTAGCGGCGCAACACCTTCCAGACAAAGTAATGAGAGACTGGGGATTTAAAAGCTCACTATTCCTCAGAGAATCAACAAACCCGTTAATCCTTCAAGGTATAAATATGACCCTCCGTTGAAACAGACCATCATTGAAATCCCTATTGAAAATGCAACTGTGTTATCTTTCTTGCATTTTCTGATGTTCAGAGAAATGTATCAGTATTATCTAGCCAGAATCGCACATCCATGTACAGGAAGATCAACCGTGGAAGCCTCCACAAAACTGCATCCCGTAGAGCAGTGTTTTTCAACCTTTTTTGTGCAAAGGCACACTTTTTTCATGAAAAAAATCACGAGGCACACCACCAGGTCCTAGCATCTCCTCTACAATAGCTTTGCAGGCGGGAAGTATTAATGTCTCTGCCACAGTGTGCGACTTTTTTGACTTGGCTATAAGTTCAGCAACTTGATAGCTAGCTTTAAGAGCTCTTTCATTTACCTTTGTGGTTTTTCTCATGAAAGTTGCCTGTTTCTCCGTGTTTTCACGCAGGCGAACAAAATAGTCCGCATTCTTATTTTGAAGCGAAGGGTGTTTCGTTTGGAGATGGCGTTTAAGTTTACTTGGGACCATAGCACTGTTAGATAGCTTTTCACCACACACCAAGCAAAGTGGAGTTGGTTTCTTTGCATCTCCATTGAAAGTAAATCCAAATGAAATATAGCTTTCGCTATATTGCCTTGTGCCAGAGAATTTGCTTGAGCTAACCATCTTTGCTTTCTTTTGATCCCACTCATACTTGGGCTCTCATCTGGCTGCGAATTTTGTTCAGAGTCCAGTTCTTTCCTTTTCAAAAACTTGTCCATCACTGCAGTATCTGCTCCTGTCTCACTGTCACTCAGTACTTACTGCACTTGTCTCCTCTTTAAACAGGAGGCCAGTTCACGGTCCCACAGACCGTTGGAGGGCCAGACTATAGTTAAAAAAAAAACTATGAACAAATTCCTATGCACACTGCATATATCTTATCTTGCATATATCTTATTTTCCCCCACATTAGGTTGGCAGTATAGTTACCCCCACATTAGGTTGTAGTTCCCCAACATTAGGTTGTAGTTCCCCCACATTAGGTCCAGTATAGTCCCCCACATTAGGCCCAGTATAGTCCCCCCACATTAGGCCCAGTATAGTCCCCCCACATTAGGTCCAGTATAGTCCCACCCTTCCTTCTTTCTTTCTTCCATCTTCCTTCCTTCCTAACATCTTTCTTTTTCTTTCTTTCTGTCTTCCTTCCTTCCTAACATCTTTCTTTTTCTTTCTTTCTGTCTTCCTTCCTTCCTTCCTAACTTCTTTTCTTTCTTCTTTCTTTCTTTCTTTCTTTCTTTTCCTTCCTTCCTTCCTTCCTTTCTTTCTTTCTGTCTGTCTTCTCCTTCCTTCCTTCCTTCCTTCCTTCCTTCCTTTCTTTCTGTCTTCTCCTTCCTTCCTTCCTTCCTTCCTTCCTTCCTTCCTTCCTTCCTTCCTTCCTTCCTTCCTTCCTTCCTTTCTGTCTGTCTTCTCCTTCCTTCCTTCCTTCCTTCCTTCCTTCCTTCCTTCCTTCCTTCCTTCCTTCCTTCCTTCCTTCCTTCCTTCCTTCCTTCCTTCCTTCCTTCCTTCCTTCTGTCTTTCTCCCTGCAGGAGGAAGAAGGAACCTGCTGGGAAGGCTGCGACGCATGGGAGGGAAGGAGCTGCTATTGCCGTTCCGGCGTGTTTCCCCGGTCACTGGCTGCACCGGGGAGCCCGCGTCCTTGTCAACATTGCAGACGCTGCACACGCGGAAGGCACCACGGAGCAGAGGCGCCTGGCGAGTGAGGCGCCTGCCCGTCTCTTGCCTTAGCATTTAAAAGAATGAGAGGCGGGCGGGCGGGCGGGAGACGCGGGCAGGAGCCTTCCCCCGATGCCGCCACTTGCCTCACTCGCCAGCCGTCTCTTGCCTTAGCATTTAAAAGAATGAGAGGCGGGCGGGCGGGCGGGAGACGCGGGCAGGAGCCTTCCCCCGATGCCGCCACTTGCCTCAACACTTACCAAGTTGACAGCGCGCGTCCTCCTCGCTGCTCTGGTCCTCCGCGATTGTTGCTATCGGTGCACGCATGGGACATCAGTGACGTCCCTGCGTGCGCTACCTCCCGGCGGTCCCCGCGTTTTAAAGTAAACGCGGGGCTGCAGGGACTTAATAGAGGCATCTCTGTGTCCCGAAACCAACTTTCGGGACACAGAGATGTCCCGTAGCAAAAACACCCGGCGGGTGTTTTTCCCACGGCACACCTTACACTATGTCACGGCACACTAGTGTGCCGCGGCACAGTGGTTGAAAAACACTGCCGTAGAGCACACGTCAGGCCGAGTATGCTCAGAGGACACAGAAGACTGGCTGTTGGGAGGAACAGAACAAATACCTGGAAGGACACAGGAAGGAAGGGGAGGTCCGTGGAGACACTAAAGAGGTGCTTTGCCCACTGGGATATTGTGTGGTAGGTTCTGCTTTTTATCTTTACATTCTGTACTATCTGCTAGCGGCTACCTTCTCTAGATTTTGATGGACCGAAATGCGCTCAGCTGACTTTACCAATTCCACGTGTCCTTCATAGCCTTTCCTAAATCCTTCAGAAGGATCAAGATTTACCATCTACAAAATTGCAGAAGAACAAAACCAAGAAGTTGTGAAAGACGACGACTGACCTGGCAGACAGGACAAGTCAATGTGGGAGGGAATTCTGGTTCATGGTGGCCTTCTCTGCATGTCTTCTAACTAGTCCTCTAGCTTCCTGACCGACTTGCCACTAAATAAAAAGCCCTGGTGGAAATTTCACTCGACGTTCCGTTGTGTCCTCCAAAACTGACTGACTGGTCTATGCTGCTGTCTTCCCACCAATGAATGTTTTTTTATTTATCATCTATCTATCTATCTATCTATCTATCTATCTATCTATCTATCTATCTATCTATCTATCTATCTATCTATCTATCTGTCGTCTATCTATCTATCTATCTATCTATCTATCTATCTATCTATCTATCTATCATCTATCTATCTATCTATCTATCTATCTATCTATCTATCTATCTATCTCAGTATCTATATATATATCTCAGTATCTATATATCTATAGCTATATCTATCTATATCTATATCATCTATATCTATCTATCTATATCTATCTATCTATATCTATATCTATATCATCTCTATCTATCTATCTATCTATCTATCTATCTATCTATCTATCTATCTATCTATCTATCTATCTATCTATCTATCTATCTATCTATCTATCTATCTATCTATCTATCTATGTTACCATTAGCTGAGATTGTGTAAAGATAGAAAGAGAAACTCACTTAGCATACAGATTTCTTCCAGAGTGAATCCAGGTGGCAGACTCTTCCTTCTGGGACAGAAAGAAAAATGTTAGGAAATGGGAAGGGCACAATTGAACAGCTCCACATCCTATAGCAGAGAAAATATGTAGTGCAGGGTTGAACCGTTGGGTTCTTGGGGCTCTCAGAGCTTGCTTTATATCTTACAGATGTTTTTATTACTCAGCTAAATAACATCAGTGTAAGGAAGATGGGGGTTTTGCTGGGTAATGAAGGTTGCATTGATATTGTTAGTTAGCTGAGTAATGAAGTGTTTGCAATTGCAAAAACAACCAAGCTCAAAAAGCACCAAGAACCCACCAGATCCATATCCTGAAATAGCAGAACAAATCCATCTTAGATCACCCAGCTGCCTAAGGTGGGACTAGAACTCACAGTCTCCTGGTTTCTAGCCTGGTGCTTAACCACTAGACCAGGGATCGGCAAACTGCGGCTTGCGAGCCACATGGTATTTCCAGGGGTGGGTTTGCCTGGTGCCAGTCCGTGGGCGCCGCCATCTTTTTTTTGAATTTTTTTATTTTTTTAAAAAAAAATCTCTTCTGCGCATGCGCAGAAGCCGAGTTTCTGGCACTGTACATGTGTCGCCATTTTGTTTTCGGCGGGTTGTTTTTTTAATTTGGGGGGGGTTTGCACTCCAGCCACACGGCGCATGAGGAAGCGAACTGGCAGCGAGTTGGAATCCACCAGCCAGTGTCTCCCGAAGGCTGCGGGGATGGGGGGGGGAAGAGGGCAACCCGTCTAGAAGCTTTCCGGGCCGGCTCCCGGTGGTTTTTCTTTCTGTGGGAAACGGGTCCAAATTGCTCTTTGAGTGTTTAAGTTTGCCGACCCCTGCACTAGACCAAACTGGGGCATGCAACCTACTATTTTGAAACTCCTTCAACTATAACTCCCACAGTCTCCGAGCAATGACTGCGCTAGCTGGGGATTATGGCATGAATAGTCTAAAATGTGTGTCTCCTCTTGCATTGTAGGCCAAGAGCATAAAACCCATACCAGCTCAAAATGGAACCTCAGGGGTCAAGGGCCGCGACTGGGCTCTGGAAACGAGAAGATATCTTGCTTGTGAGCTATGTGAAAGTTGGAATCCTGAATTAAATAGGCCCTTGGTGGGATCCATCTGAGTAATTCTTAAGCTTCAAGGTCAGATTGCCTAACCCCAGGCAATATCACTGAAAAGGGATTGCTATACTAAACTCAGCCGATAGATTAACTGAACTCAAGTCATGCTCCCCACCCCCACCCCCCAAATGTAGGGCTTCTAGAAATAGCTCTAGACCAAATGGTATGGCCCCATTTGTGCGGGTTTCTGAATGCAAAATCAATTAAAATGAACTGGGCCAGGACACCAGGGTTTCTATTTTCCAGCAGAAAGGAAACGTGCGCAATAATAATATTCTCAGTTCTTCTTGCCTACCTCTGAGGGTGGCAGTTGGAAACACAAGCTCTTACCTCAGCTGCTTAGCGGCAGAAAACTCCTCAGAGGTTATGTGCTTCAGAAAATCGAAGCAGAAAAAGAAAATCTAGAGGCAAAATAAGAGGAATGAAAGAGAGGTCAACAGCCATAGGCAGGTAGTCCTCGACTTATGACCACAATTGAGCCCAAAATGTATGATGCTAAGCGAGACAGATGTTGAGTTTTCTCCCATTTTACCACCTTTCTTGCCAGTTAATAAGTGAATCGTTGCGGTTGGACTACTGTAACGCGCTCGACTGGACTACTGTAACGCGCTCTACATGGGGCTACCCTTGAAAAGTATCCGGAGACTGCAATTGTTGCAAAATGCAGCAGCGCGAGCTGTGGTGGATGTCTCTAGATACACCCACGTAACACCCATACTCCGCCAGCTGCACTGGTTGCCCATTGGTCTCCGGATGCAATTCAAGGTGTTGATTATCATCTTTAAAGCCCTACATGGCTTAGGACCAGGTTATCTTCGGGACCGCATCCTACCTCATACATCCCTTCGACCGGTTAGGTCCCACAGAGTCGGACTCCTCCAGGTCCCTTCAACCAATGTCGGTTGGCGGGACCAAGGGGGAGAGCCTTCTCTGTGGGGGCTCCGGCTCTCTGGAACCCCCAGAGATCCGAACTATTCCCACCTGAGCTGAAGTGGTGCAGTGGTTAAATGCAGCCATTGCAGGCTGACTGCTAGTTCAACAGTTCAGCTGTTCAAATCTCACTAGGCTCAAGGTTGACTCAGCCTTCCATCCTTCCGAGGTCGGTAAAATGAGGACCCAGATTGTTGGGGGCAATATGCTGAACTCTGTAAACCGCTTAGAGAGTGCTGTAAAGCACTATGAAGCGGTATATAAGAAAAGTGCTATTGCTATTGCTATTACCTTGCTGGCCTTCTGGAAAGCCATTAAGACATGGCTCTTCCTGCAGGCGGGGTGATTGAGACCGCTGAATATCTTGGTCTCCCCCATGTACTGTATGTATTGCTTGTGTTGTTTTTATTCTTTTAAATTGCTATTTTATTATTGTATTTTTATTGTATTATAGCTGTTCTTGCACATGTTGTACGCCGCCCTGAGTCCCCAGGGAGTAGGGCGGCATATAAGAATCAATCAATCAATCAATCAATAAATAAAGCCCAAAATGTATGTTGCTAAGCGAGACAGATGTTGAGTTTTCTCCCCATTTTACAACCTTTCCTGCCAGTTAATGTGAATCATTGCAGTTGTTAAGTTAGTAATACTGTCGTTAAGTGAATCTGGCTTCCCCATTGATTTTGCTTGTCAGAAAGGCACAAAAGGCGATCACATGACCCCTGGACACCGCAACCATCATAAATATATGCCAGTTGCCAAGTGTATGGATTTTGATCATGCGACCATGGGGAGGCTGCAATGGTCATGTGTGAAAAACGATCACAAGTCCCTTTTTTTCAGTGCCTTTCTAACTTTGAACAGTCACTAAACAAACTGTTGTTAAGTCAAGGACTATCTGTAGTCAAACAGGGGCTTCCTTCATTTTGGCAAAGCACTGATCCTGGGGTCTGGGCCGCCCCTCCCACCAAACCCAATGAAAGTGGCTCGCTATTCATCCCTTCAAGATCTTAGTCTCTTCCACTGTTCTGCCCTCGGTACTGCATGCAAGACTGATCAACAATGGAACTGATTATTTCAGAAGACGGCAGACTGCCATTTGATGGATGTGTGGAAATTGCTCTTTCCAGCTCTCTAACTTTGTTGTTGTTAGTTGCGAAGTCGTGTCCGACCCATCGCGACCCCATGGACAATGTTCCTCCAGGCCTTCCTGTCCTCTACCATTCTCTGAGTCCATTTAAGCTCACGCCGACTGCTTCAGTGACTCCATCCAGCCACCTCATTCTCTGCCGTCCCCTTCTTCTTTTGCCCTCAATCTTTCCCAACATTAGGCTCTTCTCCAGTGAGTCCTTCCTTCTCATTAGGTGGCCAAAGTATTTGAGTTTCATCTTCAGGATCTGGCCTTCTACAGAGCAGTCAGGGTTGATCTCCTCTAGGACTGGCCAGTTTGATCGCCTTGCAGTCCAAGGGACTTGCAGGAGTCTTCTCCAGCACCATAGTTTTTCAAAGGCCTCAATTCTTTGGCACTCAGCCTTCCTTATGGTCCAGCTTTCACAGCCATACATTGCAACTGGGAAAACCATAGCCTTGACTATACGCACTTTTGTTGGCAGGTTGATGTCTCTGCTTTTTAGTATGCTGTCTAGGTTTGCCATAGCTTTCCTCCCCAGGAACAAGCGTCTTTTTTCTCTAACTTTATGACTTTCCAAATCATTGACTAAAAGCTATGAGGATCAGGCGAGGTGTGTTAAGAAAACCCATGATTAAACAATCCCCAAATCCCTATGGCTGAACATTACATTGGCTCAGGGTATCCACTGGATTCCTTGGAAGCCATGCTGATAGTGGGTGGCCAAGTTCTGACCTATGAAAAGCATAGATTTATACAAATTATACAGAGCCGAGGTGGCGCAGTGGTTAAAGTGCAGCACTGCAGTTCAGCAGTTCAGCTGTTCAAATCTCACCGGCTCAAGGTTGACTCAGCCTTCCATCCTTCCGAGGTCAGTAAAATGAGGACCCAGATTGTTGGGGGCAATATGCTGACTCTGTAAACCGCTTAGAGAGGGCTGTAAAGCACTATGAAGCGGTATATAAGTCTAAGTGCTATTGCTAAATATCATTCTCCCAGGATTTCACAATTTCTCCAACGTGGAGCAAGTTTAATAGCAATAGCACTTTACTTATATACCGCTTCATAGTGCTTTACAGCCCTCTCTAAGCGGTTTACAGAGTTCAGCATATTGCCCCCAACAATCTGGGTCCTCATTTTACCGACCTCAGAAGGATGGAAGGCTGAGTCAACCTTGAGCCTAGTGAGATTTGAACAGCTGAACTGCTGAACTAGCAGTCAGCCTGCAGTCGCAGCATTTAATCACTGCACCACTTCAGCTCTTATAAAGCCACTTTCCTCAACTTGGTGCCCTTCTAAATTAAACTATGAATCCCTTGGGGCACCTCAACTGGTACTTACGAGGGCCTGTATTTTAAATGTATCTGGAGGTCACAAGGTCAGAGGCCGCTTTAGAACATTCACTTGCTCAATCTTGCGTATCTCAGTATTAATCACAGCAAAGGAGGGGGTGGGGAGGGAAGTGTTAAATGTCTCATTTTAAAAAAAAAACCAGCAAGACTGTAGCAGAAGGCAAAATTAGAGAGGGCACAGATGGGCAAGCCAAGTCTACTGTGACACTTGTGCCAAAGGCAGTTTGTTTTTCTCTCGCTCCCTTAATCCCACCTGCAAGACTGGAACAGAAGGGACCACAAGCCTGGCTGTGTGGCATGAAATCACATAAGACACTCTGCGTGTATGCCCTGTTTAGTAAGCTGAGATGTAATCACGTGCAAGGGGAAGGGCAGGGTGTGTGTGTGGGGGGGGGCTAATCGTCTGGTTTGGGATGTTCGTAAGCATGATATATAACATGAGATATTGCTTGCTGGAGACCATAATGTTATGGGTGCATCAAAGCCCAGAGTTCAAAATGGCTTTTTAGGCCAGGGGTCTCCAACCTTGGCAACTTTAAGACTTGTGGACTTCAACTCCCAGAATTCCCCAGCCAGAATTCTGGGAGTTGAAGTCCACAAGTCTTAAAGTTGCCAAGGTTGGAGACCCCTACTTTTAGGCCATCAAGACCAATTGTTTGCTCAAGTTCAGGAATCCAAAGCAAAACATTTTTAACACGTAGATGTCTAAACCTTCCCTGAATGGGAGCAGAACTATTGCTGCTAAGATGTGCTTGGGAACTTCCTAAAGGTGTCTGGCTGGCCGCAATGGTAGATTTTTGGTAAGATCTAATGAGGTTCTTAGTAGATTCAGTTTTCCCAGCCCAGAATCTAGATATTGTGTACCCTTGTTAACTTCAGGTGTCGATTCAGATTCAGAATAACGAAGTTAGAAGGGACCTTGGAGGTCTTCAAGCCCAACCGACCCTACACCATTTCAGATAAATTGCTGCCCAATCTCTTAAAAATCTTCAATGTTGGAGCACCCATACCTTTTGAAGGCAAGCTGTTCCACTGATTAATTGTTCTCACTGTCAGGAAATTTCTCGTTAGTTCTAGGCTGGATCTCTCCTTGATTTAGTTTCCATCTGTTACTTCTTGCCCAGCCTTTCGGGTGCTTTGGAGAACAGGTTGATCCCCCCTTCTCTGTGGCAGCTCCTCTAGGCAAGCAGCCCAAGTTCGAATCCTAGAAGGGTATAGCTAGCTGATGAGAGCTAAATAGCTTGAAATAGATCTATACTAGTCTCCCTTTATTTCTTTATCAGCTCTTTGTAAGTTTGAAAATATGGTTTGTAGCCTCGATGGCCCCTGGAGTGGGGCTGAAAGGCAAAAGGAAGCAGTACGCTAAAAAAGAATCTTTAGTGTGACATGGACACTGCCGTAACATGGCAGAATTTCTAGAGACACTTACTTCCTCTCCTTTGCTGAGCCGATCCACTAACATGTGCCTGTAGGAGAAAGAAGAGAGTTTGGTATTGACCAAGCACATTCCAAACGGCTGTGAAGACAGCTCCACCACATCTATGCAGACTAACCAAGATGTCTAGAATTCAGGTAGGGATCTAGATCAACCCCAAGGACTGTGAGTCAAGCTCCCACCCCAAAGGACTGCAGGACAGATGCAGAAACACCCCTACCCCTGGGGACAGGGTTTTTGAAAAGGATCAATCAAGAGGCATGGAGAAAGCAAACCAACTAAACATGCTACCTAAATCAGGCTTATCAATGCCTATGCTCTTCCCGCCACCGTGACCGCCTAAGCCAAGCATACCTACCCAAAGAAGAACCAATCATAAGCCACTGTCAGGTAAAGAATCTCTGCAGGTTCCAGGGATGTGTGGATCAGCCCATCCTAAGGAAAGAAAGACTGAGAATACAGTAAACGTTATAACGATTCCCTGCTCTGCGCTTCCCTCCTTTGTATACATCAAAACACCAAAATGACTTTAGGATCTTTGTGTACTTCTTAAACAAACAGACAAACAAACAAACAAACCCCATTTAAGAAGCCATCCCTTCTACAATATTCTTTCTAGTGCTGTGCATTCTGCAAGAAACTGCACAGCAGCATACAGTCTCGACACTGGGGTTTCCTGAGCTTAATGCTATATTTCAAAAAGAAGCTTGAAGATTGTTGTCACGGTGTGAATATTGTCAGTTGTATGTCTATGCAGGGTGATGCACCCCTATTTAATATTATGGTACATTCCAATATAAGCAGAACACGTGATATGATGTTCTTTACGCATGTCTACATTCCTAAGCCACCATTAATTCTCTTCTGTCTTAGCTCTTGACCTGAATGGTCGTGTTTTCTGAGCAAAGATGTAATTATTCAGGATTTATTGTTTTTGTACTGAAATAAATGTTTTCTATTAGACATTTAATCTCGGTTTTATTTCTAACTGTCTGAATTCCAAGAAAAGATCTAAATCGCGTCTATGAGATTTTATTCTCACCCCAACAATTGTTATAGATTCAAAGTGGTAGCATTAAGAAGCTCTCTTTCCACATCCTTTTCCTCAGTCCTCACGATGGCCTCTTGACTCAACATTTCAGTCTTCTTTGGGGGGGGGGGGTTTCTTCCCACCACACAAAAATTTGAATTATGCAAATGGAAAAGATCCATGCAAATTTCATTTATGTGAGCCCGATTGGTTCATTGGTCTTGCAGAATGCAAATAAAATAGCAACTTCTCGTCAGATAAATTGTGATGGACAGGGATAGAATCTGAACTCTCGAGTTCCCAAATTAACCCCAAGTTACCATAAAGCCCCTATCTTTTATATAACAACCCTGCGTTTTCTTCCAGCAGAGTCAGGCACTTTTAAAAGGCACAAAACCATAGGGGCTTTTGAACTCACCAATCATATTACAGATTAAATAAACCTCCACTTTCACCACCACCACCACCACCACCAGCATCCTGCCAAATCTTGGCTACACCACCCATGCCAGCTACAGATACAAGAATGTGCTTATTGGTACTCACAGCCCACAGGGAGAGACGCAGGAGAGAGATGAAAAGCGGCGTCCTGTCCCATCCGGATATACAATGAACCAGGAGCCCACCATCATCTGTGCAAAGCCGGCAGGAAGGGAAAGCAACAGCGGAGGGGAAAAAGCTGAGTTACTTGTATGGCATTCTGGATGAAAAGCCTCCCACTGTCCCCGGGCCTCCAGCGGTCTCCAGGGGATAACGTGGCATATGCTAGGCCAGCTGCAGAAGACAGAGCCTTCTCCACACCCTGCCAGACAGAGGAGGTAAGAGCTACAGCAGGCTGGAGGACAACAGATAAGGGGGATATTAGAAATCAGCCAGGAGGAAGGCTAGCTGCAGCATCTATTGTATAAAAGTGTGCAAACAGCGGTTCATTTAAGCAGAATAGCATAGAATGGCGTAGTGTAGCGTAGCGTAGCGTAGCATAGCGTAGAGTAGAGTAGAGTAGAATAGAATAGAATAACAGAATTGGAAGGGACCTCGGAGGTCTTCTAGTCCAACCCCTTGCTCAGGCAGGAAACCCTATACCATTTCAGATAAATGGTTGTCCAATCTTTTTTTATATAAACTTCCAGTGTTGGAGCATTCACAACTTCTGGAGGCAAGTTGTTCCACTGATTAATTGTTCTCACTGTCAGGAAATTTCTCCTTAGTTCTAAGTTGCTTCTCTCCTTGATTAGTTTCCACCCGTTGCTTCTTGTTCTACCCTCAGGTGCTTTGGAGAATAGTTTGACTCCCTCTTCTTTGTGGCAGCCCCTGAGATATTGGAACACTGCTATCATGTCTCCCCTAGTCCTTCTTTTCATTAAACTAGACATACCTAGTTCCTCCAACCGTTCTTCATTGTACAATTAGCACAGCCC